>CM062812.1:993728804-994256689 GCA_031772625.1 Pinus tabuliformis | reverse complement strand
AGAAAAGTATTTTGTATATACCTCTGACATAATTGTTAATGCTTTCCCCTCACCTTACTCTACTTGACTGAGCTGACAAGGGTTAACCCAAAAACAACCGACTAGAGTAGGTGATACTAGTTAGCACGCAAGCATTGTGTTTTCATCAAGGCTCACTTCAAACAAAACGTATTTTCCATTGGTGTATCATGGGCTAAAGACAACAAGTTCTTCATACAGAGATAAGACCACAGATAACCACGTATTTATAACTGCACAAGTCCTGTTGTACTTTACCTTGCTATTTTCAAGAGTCGCACACTGTTCATGCGAAAATAACCTATGAATGTAAACAAGCAACAAACAAAAAAAGAGCAGAGAGTAGAAGAAAAGGCGAAAGCAAATGGAGTAAGAAAATAAGCAAGCGAGCAATCAAACAAAAGAGAAAGAAAACGTGCATGCAAGAAAACCAATAAGAAGAAAACACTACTCCTACTCCGAAGCTAACAGTGCAAAAGTATGCTCACGTGAAGTGATACTTCCATGGAGCCACCAACGCATTGGTCGACCCATGTTGGTGAAGGCATGGTTCGCGAATGGCACAGTCACACAAACCAGCAAACATGAAAGATATAACAATGATGACAAAAGCACTCCAGGTTTAAGTGCAAATAAATGAGTGAAAGTGCATGACATGCACTCTATGGACTTGTCATGGTGCTGTGCTACACTGCATGTAGATGTTAAGCATACACATGCTATTGACTGTGACATGCAAGAAAATGTGAGAAAGGTAGACCACTTACATCACACAAGTGAGCTTGCTAGCTAAGATTCCTCTAATGCAAGAGCAATGGGATCATGTGATTCGAGTGGAGGAAGCAAAATTTGGGTGTTTGGTTGATCTTTAATGCAAAGAAGAGAGTGATGAGGAGCCTTGCATGTTTCAACAATTTCCTGATTGGAAGTGAAACCAACCTCAAGACAGCAAGAGCTTGACATAACCATCTGGTTGGGCTGAAGTTCCTCGACAACCTATGAGGTTTTTAGATCGTCAATAGGTATATCATCGGAGACCAGTGGCTTAGAAATATTAACAGTGAGTGAATCAACATTTTGGTGGAATGAAGAAGTACAGAGATCATGACAGCCACGATCAGAAAATTCAGGATGTTCATTAGCATCCTCATGATTTGATGAATCGTGCAGAGGGGTATATGAGAAGTAAGGATGTTCACCCTTTTCGTTTTTAGAAATGATAGATGAAATATTGGACAAATTTTCAGAGGAAGATGTGCCCTCTTCGCAATATAATGACAGACTAATATCCAATGTGTCCTGTGAATGATCAAAAGTAGGAACATCTAGAAATGAGTTTTCATAAGGGAAATCAATAGTGGTAGAGTCAGAAGGGATGTTAGGACAGAGAGGGTGAGGCACATGTGGAAGGGAGTCATCATTCATTGCTGGTTCTTCTTTAGATTCCAACACATAGTCATCATGAATGATAGTGCAGGTTGGCTGCACAACACCAACTCCGTTGAAAACTTGATCCTCGTTCACAACACGTGAGGATTCTGGAATGAAAGAACACAAGGCAATATAATCCGGAGGATCAATGGAATGTGGGGATGGAGGTTAAGGGAGCGAATCCATGTGACAACCAGAAGGCTTGCAAGCAAAATCTGTGAAGATATCAAGAGTAGGTGGGGTGGGAGGATGTGACCGTTCAAAAAATGTGTGTGCATGTTCTCCCACCGCTCTGCAGTGGTGGAGCTGTTTGATGAGGTGAAGGCGAACAATCACTTGTGAAAGAAACTGTGCCTGCCTGTGATTACGTATCTCCATCACTGAAGTATGCTAGGAGGGATTCGAGTGATTTCAAGAATTACAGACATTCGGATATGTAAAGAAGATACTCAAATATTCCATCAAGAAATTCCCAATCAATTTCATCTTGTAAAATTGTTTAATAGATTCATCAGGTGCTTTTCGTAATTTCAAAATTTCTTTATTGAGTGATTTACGATCAAAATGATTAAAAGAACGATCTATCTCTGTGACTAGATGAGAAAGAGAATGAATAGATTTTTCAGGAACCATGGCACACCAATGCATTGGGTGCCCTCGAATCGTGTATGAGAGCAACAGGTAGGTCATGTAATCTTGAAAGATTTCATGTCTTTCACATGAGCCTACAATGCCAATCACATGTCTAACCAAGGCTACTTGGCCTCCACCATCGTATGTTTTATGTGATAATTTATCCTAGAGCTCTTCTGAGACTTCAAAGTCATTTCGATAAGACATACACTTTGGAAGAGAAACTCTGTAGATAGTCACGATAAGTATGCAGAGATTCAAAACAGATTGTGAGGACTTAGCTTGTCATTTGTCCCTCCTTCTAGTGCTAGAATGTTGATGATGCTGGACCTACCAAGATGTTAGGGGATCTCCCTAGTAATAATTCCCAACTATACCTTAGACTGTTTGGCATAGGAGTCCCAGCAGTGGGTCTTACGGTATCACCTTGACTGCGGTTACATGCAAAGATAGATAGGATGTCCTTGTTGGTAGCAAGGGTGTGACCAACACAACAAGCCAAGGAAGATGTATGAAGGGTTCTAACACATGGAATGGGGAATGAGTGCACCCCTTAGAAACTTGTGGAAACATGCAACTTGAAAGGGAACACACGAGAGAGATACATCACAAGTTGGAAATAAGGTTAGCCAACGATCCAAAGTGATGGTTAAACCAACAACACATCTCAATAAGATTCATACATACATATATAGAAAGAGTCCATACATACATGCGTAAGCAAACAACTACATATATCATTAGAGTAACCAAAACAACTGAAATACAATAACAACATATGCATGAAATGTGCTGGCTCTATTCTATTAATAAAGTGAAAGTTCCATGCATACATACAACCATGACCAACTACTAGTCCCGACAATGGTACGTTACAGTCACTGCAGCCTTCTCCTCCAAAGAGATATACTAGCTTTACACTATGGAGAAGCCAAGGCTCGTTACAATACACTCCAAGCTTTCTCTAAGATACCCCTATAGGAAGCTTGGTTCCCAAAAGCCCATACAATGAGTTATGAGGTTCTATAAATAAGAGAGTGTAGGGTGACCCTTGACATTCCCCTTTATGACTCTTCACCTACCCTCATGACTCTTCAAATACTACATGAATGTTACATTGTACTATTGACACTTGTTTTTTCACTTTTACAAGATGTTATATTACAATTTGCACATGTACCCATGTGAGACAAAATAAGCTTCAGTAAGACATGCAGGACATCACTAAGACTCAGACAGCTATGGGAAGACCAACTCTTTGACATCCTTGTGATGATTGATGGTGGTGAACCGATGCCAAGGTTGGAAGTCCATGATGGTGTCTATGTACTCTGTGGTGACATCCTTCTGGAAGAGAACTCTTACCTTTGTTGTGTTCGGGTACATTGATTTGGATCCTTTTTCCAATTTGTTTGATAACATGCACATCATAGTCTTGAGTGTAACCAGAATAGCAACATACTAATGCATAATGTCTGTGCTGATATCCAAGTTTTTTCTGGTGGCTATTCTAATTAACTTGTTGAAGTACATGTCCAGCTCCAGTTAGACTTGGTTCTTTGTCTTTGCCTCGGTGAGTGTGCCAATGGATGCGATCGCATGCACGTGCACAATGACATCCATGCTCCTGAACAACCCTGCATGTGATCAACAACACTAATCACCCATCTGCTCTGTGCTAACTGCTAGGATGGGTCTATAACTTGTATGGGCATAGTTTCATCAGTCTATGAATGTTGCACCTCCTTCTATACCTGTTCCTACTGTGCTTCCTTCTCTCCATCGCAAAACTCCTATTCTACCCTTAGTTGCCGCTTCAACTCTTGCAACTCCTTCTATTTTTCTTCCATCTTCTTTGCGTGATCCTCTTGTTGCGCTGTCGCCTCTTGGCCTCAATCTCCAAATCTAATTTCATCACAAGTGGATCTGCTTTGAACTTGCAACTTTTCTCTGCCTCTGTGCTGTCAACAACCTTCCTCTTGCCTTGACGATGTGCAGGTCTACTACCCTCTACTACTGCTGATGGTGCTTTTCTCTTTGATTTCATGATCATGTCATCTTGATATCTTTGTCTATGAAAAACTTTGTGTCTTCATAGATAGGCAAGTTCATAGACACTCGCTCAACTGCATCTCCAGTTGCACTCTCAAAAATTTCCTTTGACCCAGCTCCCAAGGAAGCCATGTACCTATATTGCTGAGAGGAAGACAAACATCTGTGATACCTAAATACATAGCAACACTCATGGCAAGCAATCTGTTAGTTGAAAACCAAAACAAAATAGAGGACTAACATGCAACATACCTGTGTGGCTGATTGTGAAGATTGCACAATTTTCATCGGGAGGCTGGGAGACTGACTACCAAAATTGTGCAAGGCACATTTTGGGTTGTCAGGAGGTTGAATAAATCTTGGGATTGTGCAATGCATAGTACAACTTGGCCTGCTAAGGACTGGAACGATGCAATGCACAATTTCAGTTAATAGGGTCATACAAACCGAAAAAACTATATTGCACAGTTTCTAGGGCTAGCTGGGCACTGCCTCCCAGAATTGCGCAGAGAAAGCCTGGTGTTCAGTACTGGACAATTTTGTGAATTTTATGGAAGGAAGGCAGAGCCTTCATTCTCAGGGATGCACATTGCTGGCTGGGTAAGGTAAGGTCTGGGCCAAAGCAGCCCAGACCTGCCAACAGGCGACTAAAGACATGAGAAGGTTTGAATGCATGGCGAGACTGAGTGTAAGCATGAGTGAATGATCATGCATGAAAAAAATGAGTGCAAGATTCATAAAATGGGAAAGAGAGCATGTGTGTGAAGATGATCACCGCAACGATGACCGTCAGTGAAGAAACAATGTCATGCATGCGACAGTAGTGAGATGCAAAGGAAAACTGAAACAATGCTTCTACAAGCTAACATGCATCAAAATGACATCAAGTGTTCATTGAAATCAAGTAGACAACACTTACACAAAGAGAAATACAAAAAGCGATAGAAACAAAACACAAGACATGAAAAGCAGACTTTCCCTAAAAAGGTGAGTCGAATGTGCCAAAGACTCCTGTATGTGATGTGGGATGTCAGAGCTACAAGATTGATGTGAGGAATGAGCTCTCCAGTGCCGAATGAATTAGGTTTGATAAGATCAAGGTTATGACATGCATGCCACAAATCTAGGAAAAAGCGACACTTGGCGGGAGGTTTCTAAAACGATATTTTCATGTAACCTCCAACTGCTAAAAATAGATCCCTAAATCTAGGGATGCTTCTTTCTTTTTATTTTTCAGAAAAAGCAGCCCATGCATGAAAATTAGATTTCTTAGTCCTGGAGGGAATCCGTCAAAGCACATGCAACATTTTGCAAGCCTAAGGATGAAATTTGTGCAGTTTCTGGGCTAAGCAAGGCTGGCTGTCCCTCAGGAATTGCGCAGTTTCTGGGGCCAGCAGGTCACCGCCTCCCTAAATTGTGTAATTTATGAGCTAAAGCCTAGTGTTGGGCTGGATTGTGCAATTTTTGGAGGGAAGGCTGCCTGGCTGGATTGTGTAATTTCTGGAGCCCAACAGGCAACCTAATAGGATTACGCAGTTTCTGGAGGGAAGACTGGTTCCCCTCCAGAATTGCGCAATTTTTAGGGGGAGCATCTAAGCCAGACAATTGTCTAAGTCCGAAATAACAACCTGCAGGTGGGAGACAAACAAGTTGACATGCACCAATTGATAGACCATTGAAACTCAGCTGAAGCTGATGTACTTGATAATGCAAGACATGCTGCTAAGGATGGTTGGTAGGGAGGATCCAAAACGACGCTAAGGAAAAATTTTGGAGGGCGGTTGTAGCGGCTACAACAAAACCCTAACAAAAGAAAGAGAGAGAGAGAGAGGCTCAAAACTTCAAACTTATTCTTCTTCACCTTCTTTGTCCTTTTCCATCTTCTATCTTTTGGATGTCTAACTTTCTTGAGTGAGTGTGAAAATGAGGTCAAATTCATTCTTATTTATAGGCTTGTGAGGGGTACGAATTGCTATCTTGAGGCTGACTTGTCCCTTCATGTAGGCTGACTTGATATTTGTGCCATGATGAGGTCTTGGAGGGTCTTTTGACTCTAATTTGACTCAATATTTTTTTCTTTAAAATATGTAATATGCCCAAATGGGTCTTAAATACATGAAAATTACTGAATTGACTTTATGACAAACCTAGAAGAACTCAATGGGTGCTTGACCTAAAAACAAATTTTCCCTTGAGCATGAAACCAATGCCTCAAGAACAAAAATAATAAATTTATTTTTCTCTTTTCAATAAATATATAAAATCATTATTACATATTCCATTATGAAGACCAAACCTAGTTACATATTTCAACACTCCCTCTTAACTAGGAAGGTATTCATAATCCATACAAGGTACTTTGACATTCTTAATATGATGAATTATCACACGAAGAGTCAGATTTGTAACCCATCTATATACCATCATATCATCCCGACGAGACACTTGCTTCTTTCAGAAGGTGAACCTTCCAATGAAGATTCCAACAAAGGATCTTGATTATCCTCATCTTACAAATGCTCCTTTTGAATGATGTACAATGAGATATATACTAGATGACTTTATTTTTCCCATAAGTACTACTTATGCTTCTAATGAGGTTACCAAGAGCTACATCCTTCTATAGGTGATAGCCATAGACATCTATTTCAACTATCTTTCATGCTTCTTTATGATGGTGTCACGATATCTTTCTTTCAATCGTATGCTTCTATGATGCCATATCCTAACATGATACATCCTATCATGCTTCTAATGATTCCTACCATTTATACTTTACAACTAAAAACTTGAAAAGGACTAGGTGCGGAAAACTATCTCAATCATAGTAGGATTATTTTACTTCCTCCTTCTTGAATTTCTTCTTTTTAGCTTCTTCCACTTCTTCAGTGATATGGGCTTCTTCCCTTCCTATTTTGTTGTTGTCCTTCTTGAGATTTGGACAATATCTCTTGTAGTGCCCATATTCATGACAACCATAGCATTGAACCTTCGACATATTCTTATTCTCTTTTTGAGGACCAAGATTCCCAAACTTCCCTTTTCTTCTAACCATGGCATTAATTTCTTGAGCTTGCTTGCTTAATCCTACATAAATTTTTTCCTTCAACCTTGTTTCTTTGATTTTTCACAATGAACATGGTTCATTGAATGGAGTAGCTTCCTTCTTCTCATAGATGCTTGATGTGAAGATGCCCCATTCCTCTGGTACTGCACTGAGCATTATGGTAGTAATTTTCATGTCAGACGTTATATCTCCCATCTCTTGGACATAGTCTCTTATTTCTGACACCCTCATAAAGTATGAAGCTATTCCTTCTTCTTTTTATATCTTCATCTTGTAGATCTTGAGCTTCTTCTTTTAGCAGTTTGACAATTAAACCCTTAACATGTCTAACGACTTCATTTTCTATGAGGATACAATCTATCCTCTTCTTCCATGCAAGAAGGTTGGATGACCCAACCAATTTGTTGCTTTCCTTTAAATATGAAGTCATTTTGACATATTCAAATATAGATATAAAAATGATTACTTGTCAAGTGAATATGCTCCTAGATGATGAAATCTTAAACTTGATGCCTTCTTGATTTTCATGATGATGTAGATAATAGAAGATGCCTTTCTTAAAAAATGATCCTTGGCTCAAAGAGAGATTATATTGATTCCTTGATGATGCTGACAATGCTTTTTCCAGATTTAAGTCAACGCGAGTCAAACTTGTTTCACAACCTCAAATATTCGATCATTCTTTAGAATTTCAGCTTGTTGTAGGAGGTCTGAAATTTCAACATCTTTTGCATAAAACCTACATCACACATGTGGTTGGAATGTGTATCGATTTTCCTCCTTTTGACTTTCCTTGACTCCTTCTCTTGACAATTCGACTTACTAAATAGTCCTTCTTTGACCCAAACTTTGGCTCCTATGAGTGACTGCAATTTTTGGCTTTCACTGTTGTAAATGATGCCCTAACCTTCATAGGTGTGGAGGATAATTAGCCCAAAATAGATCAGAAAATGCTTCGCTCTTTTTTATTCTTCCTTCATTGGATATTAGATTCCTTTCTCTTCCTTGATCAAACTCTTCTTGATCATTGATGCTATTGATGTTTCCAAGATGATTTATTCATACTTCGGCCCTTGAGTATCTTCTTTTGTGCTGCCCTTCCTTGATGTAGTCACCTTAGGTCTGAAACCATGTTGAGAAATCTAGGGTAGCCAGATTAGATGATTTCTCTTACTTTGATAACTCTTTGTGATGTATTTTTACTTTACCTGATTAACTTCTTCTTTCCTTTATTGTCGTTAATGTTATTTATCATCAAACAACTACCAAATCATAAAGAACAGTTAGAAAATAGGACACAAGATGTAGGCGATAAGCCTGGGCCAAAACCTCTCCAAATGAGAGGAAAATCCATCAGAATTATTCTCTTCTTATAGAACTGCAATTGAAAAATTCCAAGACCTACAACCCTTGACCAATACCCTTCAAGACCAAGTCAAAGTTTTTCCTTCTTGAATGACTTCCAACAACAAACTTCGACCTTCCAACAACTCCTCCAACAACTTCAACCCCAACAACGATTTTTGCAACTTCGACCTTGACGAAACTTTAACAACTTCGACCTAACATCTTCACAACTTTGACAGAGAAGAAACTTCATAGCTACATAATAAAATAAACTTCATAGCCTTGACCTTGCAGCATCACAACTTCGATCTTGGAACTTCACAACTTTGATGTAGCTTCACAACTTCGATACAAATTCACAACTTTGACCTTGAAACTTCAAAAATTCCTAGTAACTGTAGAAACCCTAACAAAAGAGAGATATAGAGAGGCCAAAAACTTCAGGCTTGTTCTTCTTCTCCTTCTTTGTCCTTTTCCTTCTTCTATATAATGGAGATCGAATTTACTTGAGTGCGTGTGAAAATGAGGTTGAATTCCTTCTTATTTATAGGCCTTTGAAGGGTACAAATTGCTATCTTGAGGCTAACTTGTCCCTTCATGTAGGTCGACTTGATCTTTGTGCCATGAAGAGGTCTTGGAGGGTCTTTTGACCCTAATTTGACTCAATAAATTTTTCTTTACAATATGTAACATGCCCAAATGGGTCTTCAATAAATGACAATGAATGAATTGACTTTATGAAAAACCTAGAAGTACTCAATGGGTGCTTGACCTAAAAATAAATTTTCCCTTGAGCATGAAACCCATGCCTCAATAACATAAATAATAAATCTATTTTTCTCTTTTCATTAAATACATAAAATCATGATTACATATGCCATTATGAAGACCGAACCTAGTTACATATTTCAAGATGATCTTTCCTCTTAATGGTGAATAAGAGGCTAGTAGAATGAAATATTTCACATGACGAAATCATAAGTTAAAAATATGGCTTCACATAGACACACTAGATCTTATTTGGATCCTAAATTAGTTGCAACATTATCGTATCCAAAGAGACTTGTGTAGATAGCTTCTCTCAGATGAAAATTTGAAGCACCTTCTTCTTCTATTCCACTAGACTCAGTTCCACATTTTGATTAACCAGAACAGATTCCAGTACCCCCTGAGCTATTTGATTCACCCCCAAAAGTCATAGAGATTATTTATAAGCGAATAGATTTTCAAACTACACTATTAGTGGACCAACTTAAATAATTTTAAATTCCTTTGTCACTTTCACAACCATCTGATACAAACACTGAAATTGATCTACAACTACCTAAACTTAAACCAAGAGATTTTACCTCCTCAATTATTCATACCTTTCCTTCTATTTCTGATCAATCTATAGAAGAATTTAAGGTTTATTCTAATCCCCTTGCATCTAGAGATCAACATATAAACATTCCTGAGGTTAAAATTTAATTATCCATCCTTAGTCTCCAAAGAAGCCCATAACCCCAAAACACCAGTCTCCAAAAAGGTCTACATCTCATAAAAAACTAACTTCACAACCGATCATGGCTGGTGTGGGGGGAATTGTGGCTACTAGATATGAAACATTGGTATTAACACCAAGAGTTCAAATCCATGATTTCCCTGAAGTATATTTAATGAAATTACCTAGATATAATGGAGAAACATGATTAAATGTAGAAGATCACTTATCGTCTTTCTTAGACTTTGTAGATAATAAACATAGAACATGAAAATGTATACGAGGCTGTTTGTTCAATCATTGGAAGTAAATGTTAGGGTTTGGTTTAGGTAGTTACAGGAAAATTGTATTCATACATGGGTAGAGTTAACCAATATTTTTATAAATTAGTGGGGAGTAAAGAATGATCGTATGTATTATTTGACTAAGTTTGATGATGTCAAAAGAAATCCTAATGAACTTGTATCTTATTTTATCAAAAGGTTTAATTAAATTTATAATAAAATGCATATAGATGTTAAACCCCCAGCTATTGCAACCAAAGTCAGGTTCTCTAAATATTTTGATGATGGATTTGAATTGATGTTAAGGGAAAGAAAATCTACAACTCTGGCATATATGAAAACTGATGCAATAGAAGTTGAGGCTAATAGAGAAACATCAAGGAAGTTGAGAGAAAAAATAGAGAAGGTAGAGAGAAAGTTGAAGGCAAATGCATAAGCTGGTTCATCATCAAACACTAAGGAAGATGATCATAAAATAGATGAAATCACTACAATGTTGAGAAACTTGTCTAACAAAATCCCTAGAATGAAAAATCAACCAAGAAAAACATAAAAAATGTGAATAGACTTCCATGACCTTTCAAAAGACCTTTTCCACCCCATATTGTACAGAGAGAAAGACCAAATATAGATAAAAAAATTCAACCTCCATTAATTATTGATGATAAAGGTATTGAGGAAATAACACAAGTTTCAAATGATATAAATTGTTTTTCTATTCAACCTTTTGAAGGTGCTATTGTTCTTATGAACCAAAATCAATCTTTAGTCCAAAATGTGGAATCTTTTGAAGTTTCTAAATATCAAGTTTCTTCATAATTTCTAATTGGTGAACTTAATAAAATATATCATCTATGGCCTAGGAAAAATCCAATTAGACAACCTAAGAAGGTTACTTTTGATTTGCCACAAGATAAGACTACAGAAACTTCATCTTCACAACCACAGGCTCAATCACACGATCGATTTAAAGTAGAAAAACATACTTCTACTTCTTTTAATGTAGAAAAGGAATTAGGAAAAATTCAAAATTCCTATTCCTTTAGCAGAATTGATAAGAAATCCTACTTATAAAGAACAAGTGTTTAAATAAATCTAGTCTTCGAGTGTGGATGCTGAGGGTGGTGTGTTTAGTTTGCAAGATGAAAAAACTTATGTTATTTTTGGTCCAATTCATGATGTTTTAGATGAAAGTGTTCCTCCTTTTTATGTGACTTTGAAGATTCATGATTTTCTTCTTTATAATTGTAGGTTAGATTCTGGTGCATCCCATAATATAATGCCAAAACTGGATCAACTACAGTTACAAGTAACAAGACCTAATCATGACCTGTACACTTTTGAATCCAAGAATGTGCAATGTTTGGGATTAATTAAAGATATGGTAGTGACCTTAGCCCAAATCCTTGTAAAATGTGTAGTGATGGATATAGTAGTCACAATCATCCCTCCAATTAAAGTATGGTATGATACTATTAAGATATTGGTGTGCTAAACTTGGAGGGAGCATACAAATAGACATTTCAGATGCCACCATTCCAGTTTATGGGGGAGAACATTTGAGATTGTACAAAGAGGTTAGATTCATAAATATAGTATGTGAGGCTAAACAAATTGTGAACCACCCTATTTATTCCATTGATCAAGATTTAGTGTGCTTCAATTTGGTTGTGAATGAATAATGTAATGTACAAAATATAATTGAAGACTTTGTAAATAGTCCAAAGTCTTCAGAGAATGAAATTTGGAAAATATATTTTGATAGATATTTTTCTAGAGATGGATCTAGAGCCGGAATTTTTTTTTCCATCATAAAATAAAATTATCAGTTAGTCCTTCAAACTAGAACTTGAGGTCACCAATAATGTAGCAAAATATGAAGCCTTAATTCTTGGATTGGAATCAACTAAGAAAATGAAAGCTCAAATATTATCAATGTTTAGTGACTCATAGTTAGTTGTGAGACAAGTTAGGAACTCTTGTCAGACTAAACATCCTAGATTGAAAGCATATAGGAATGAGGTATGGGGTTTCATAGAAAACTATTTTCAAGCTTTCAACATTTTAGTAATACCAAGGGAGGATAAAGTACAGAAAAATTCTTTGGCAATTTCAACAAGTACATTCAATGTTCTATATTCTTTTCATCAATAGTATCAAGTTAAAGTTAGATATAGACCCTATGTCCTAGGCAATGTGAAGTACTGGTAGGTTTTTGAAGATGATGAACAGTTGAAGAAATTCTTGCAAGGAATTGAAGAACTTTCATGTTTACATATTGATGAGGAAAATAATGAGGAAATACAAGAAAATATATTTGTTCAAGATGTGAATTTCAAACATAAGATAGAAAATCACGATATTATTAATCTATCTATTAATTGTATTTCAAAAGGATTAGTTCCCCTTGAAATATTTTTGATCAAATTTATGTTCCAAACTCTTCATTACTAAATGCCCAAGAAGATGATGTACAAGAATGTAATATCGGTACTACAAAAGAAATTAAAAAAATCAAAATTTCCATGAACACTCCCACAGGAAGTCAAGGATAAATATATTGAATTGTTCAAACAATACAAGAATGCTTTTGCATGGAGGTATGAAGACTTGAAGTCATATAATACATCTATTAGTGAACACAAGATTCCTTTAAAACCATAGGCCAAACCATTTCAACAAAAGTTGAGGAGAATTAATCCAATTTTGTTGCTAGTAATTGAAAAATAGGTAAAGAAATTACTTGATGCAAAAATTATAGTACCTCTAAGATATTCTGATTGGATAGAAAATTTGGTCCTTGTTAGGAAAAATAATGGAGAAATAAGGTTGTGTGTTGATTTTAGGAATCTAAATAAATTATCTCTGAAGGATAATTATCCTTTACCAAAGATGGATTATTTGCTTCAAAAGGTAACATGATCAAACAAGATTTCAATGTTGGATGGCTTTTTAGGATACAACCATATATTAGTCAATGGTGAGTATCAGAGTAAAACAACTTTTACCACACCTTGTCGTACATTTATGTATGCCAAGATGCCTTTTGGACTAATAAATGTAGGAGCAACCTTCAAGAGGGATATGGACCTGGATTTTGTTCGAGAAACAAATAAATTCATGATCTTACTATGTTTTCTGAATTAGATTCCCAACATATTAAGCACTTAAAACAAGTTTTTGAAAAGTGTAGGAAATTTGGGATTTCTCTTAATCCCAAATATTCAATATTTTCCATGAAGGCAGGAAAACTGTTGGGGTACATTATTTCAAAGGAAGGAGTCATAATAGATCCTAAAAGAATATCAATTATTTAGTTGACTAGTTTTCCCAGAACAAAGAAATATTTAAGATTTTCCAGGAAAAAATAATTTATTGAGAAGATTTATACCTTATTATGTTGAAATTATAAAGGACATCATTGACACGATAAGAATAATGAATTTAAATGTAATGCACCATATATATTTTCATTTGCATAGATTAAAAAGGCACTCTCAGAAGCACCATTGTTATCCATTCCAGACTACTCAAAGCCCTTTAGTATTTTCTCTTTTGCATCTAATACTATAATAATAACTATCTTACTACAACAGAATGAATAGCATTGTGAATTGCCAATTATTTTCTTTAGTAAAGTCACGAGGGATGCAAAAATGAAGTATGATATTATTGAAAAATGGGCATATGATTTAGTTCATGCTTTGAAGGATTTCATAACATATGTAATGCATTCTAAAATAACAACATATGTACCCAACAATGCGTTAAAGACAATACTCAATCAACATGGTACCAATGGGAAAAGGGGAAGGTGGATAGCTAAGATTCTATAGTTTGATTTAGACATCAAACCAACTAAATAAGTGAAAGGACAAGGATTGGCTAAATTACTAGCAAAATGAAATTGAAAAGTCTTGGGTGTTAATTCAATTATGTAACTATCAGATACAACTTCATAGGAGAATACATAAGAACCTTCTCCTAATGAAGGGAAGAAGAATCCACAAGAACCCATTTCCAGTTCATTCCCACAAGAACTAACTGTACACATTGATGACAAGTTTCTTCTATCAGATTGGTATAAGATATTATTCATTTTTTATTATTATATAATTTCGAGTGTCCTCCTAAATTCACAAAGAACCAATGCATATCTCTTAGACTCAAGTCCATGAAATATTGTATAGTCAATGCTAATGTGTATTGGAAAGATCCTTTGAATATTCTTTTACTATGTTTGACTAAAAGAAAAACAAAAGGAGTGATTGAGCAGTTTCATGAAGGAGTATGTGGAGGTAACTATGTTTGGAGGGGAAGTTCACACAAGATAGTGAGGGCAAGATTCTATTGGACGAAATTGTTTACTCAAGTTGGTTTAAAGGTTCACAATTGCCTACCTTGTCAAATATTTATAGATAAAAAAAACTATCATCTTTACCTCTGATTCCTGTATTAGTATAAGATCCTTTCTTGCAATGGGGTTTAGATTTTACTGGTGAGATAGATCTTACATCCAGTAATCAACATAGGTGGATCCTAAAAGAAACAAAATATTTCACAAAGTGGGTAGAAGCAATCCCTGTCAGAAATGCAACTGATTATGTAGTTATGAATTTTATTGAAGAAATGATTCTATCCATATTTGGTATTCCAAGAAAATAATTTCATATAATTCTCAAGATTTTAGTTCTTTAAAAATTATAGAGTTTTTTCAAAAATACTATATTTCCTTACATCATTCTACACCTTACTATCCACAAGGAAATGGATTGGCAGAATTATGAAATAAAAGATTGATAGAAGTGATTAAAAGGGTGTAGTAGATCACAAGAGGAATTGGGATACTCACCTGAAGTATGTAGTGTTGGAAAACAAAGTTTCACCTAAAAGAGCTACTAGTAAATCTCCATTTCGATTGGTTTATATTGCAAGAATCTTATGAGGAGACAAATGATTTCTCAAAAAGAAATAATCAGATAATTGAACTTAACCAAGAAAGAGAAGCAATTCATCACAAAATTATCTAGAATCAAGATAGGAAAGCTAGATAACGAGACTTTAGGCAAGAAGACCTAGTACTGAGATGGGACGCAAGAAGGGAAGACAAGGGAAAACATTGAAAGTTTGAAAATATTTGGTTGGGTCCTTTCAAGATTGTAGAGGTCAAAGGGAATAATACTTTCATTCTTCAAAACCTCGAAGGAAAATATTTCTCATTTCCATTCAATGGGAAATATTTGAAACATTACATTCAATATTAAAAAGTTTCTTTGATTTCCATTGTAAGTAATCAATGTGATTTACCTTTCCAAAGTAGGTGTGATTTTCTTACAACAATGACTCCGTATACCAAGGTGAAGTCACATGGATTTGTGATTTCTTGGCATCCTGTAGGGAAAGAATCCCCCAGATGGATCTGAGGTTGCAAATATTATAATGCCACATATATTATTTTGATTTTTATAAATAAATGTGTGATTGTGCTTTGATTAAAAAACACACAAATCTTCACGATGGAAATTCTCTTCGAAATAATCAAAGGTCAATGTTTAATTGTGTGACCCCCTATGTGCTCGATGGTTAACATGGGGGGTTCACAATGGGAATTTTCCTTGAAACCACATAAATTGATGTGTCAAACACTTATGAATTACGCACACCCCTCCCTATTACCACTTACCACTATGCTGCCCCCCTGGCTCCGCCTATTACCAATTATCATTCCACTACGCCCCTGCCTATTACCACTTACCACTCCACTACCGCCCCACAAACCGCCTCCATTTTTCAACTATTCTTTTCGCTAAATTTCTCCCCCCCGCTATCCTTTCACCAGCCTTTCACCATACTTATGATCTACTATAATCGCTGCCAATTTTTAAAGTTTGGCACCATTTATTTTCAATTAGTCATTAATTTACACATCCCAACAACGATAATACTTGATCATTTAATTAAAAACAAATATCTATTTCCACAATAAACCACAATATTTCTCGATTTCCAGGCAAGTTTTTCACTTAGCCAAAGAAATAATATTCAGTGGCAGTTTTCAAATAAACCAGAGCTATCAATTCCAAAGTTACAAATAATTTGTGACTATTTTGGTATTCTCATTTCCCTCATTTTCTCTTATGTATCTGCCATTTTATTTCAAAATGAGAATGTAGAAAGGGAAGTGATGAGAGGAGATTTTGGGGGTAAGGCAAAATCCCTTTCTTTTATAAATTCGATCCTGAGGCCTATGGGTTATGGGCCCAAAAACCTATCAAAAGTGTATTTGAGGCCTTAAGCCTTTAAAACCTGGACCACAACACTTTATTGGGTTTTCCTTTAAAAACCCGGGACCATTCATTTAATCAGAATAACACATGATACACGGGAAAACCCCACTTTGAACGCATAGCCGGACTTCAAAAATTATACACCCGCGACTATAAATATCGGTGGGTCCACACCTTCCAGCCCTTCCACAGTGCTACCCCGTTCCTTCGTTGATCTCCGATCAAATTGATCTCGACCATCCATTACTTTCCCCGATCTAATAGCCAATATTCACTCTGAATATTCAAACTTGCGCATCTATCCTCCACCGTCGATTTGCACCCAATGGATCCGATGGCTGTAATAGATATCGGGTGGACAAGTAGCACAAGGATTAATCGCCTAATAAGTGGTTTCCTCTCTCCTCCTCACTGCTACATGTCGTGATATGAATGGAATCAGGTCCAATCCCTTTAATGCTGCTTACCACTGTTTGCTCACCCGAAAACCACTTCCATTGTTACGAAACCATTTTCCTCGCGTGCTAATGCTCACACATCTAAGCTTGCGATAACTGTCGATCTAACGATCCGACGGTTCTCATCCTTTGTCGCCTCTACCGTTGATCTATGAGATCTAACGGCCGCTATGTATTCTCGATTGTTTGTTCCTCTTGACTTGATTTCATCTGCCATTTGATGGATTCTACACTTTAACACAGGTCTCTGCCATACTTTGTTTAACACATGATATAACAGTTAAATCAATATCTTTGGATCACCATCGATCCTAGAGTGTGGTCGATCAACAATCTACAAACGGGAATTAAGTCCTCAATGCATATGTTTACAAAATCACTCGAAAATTATAATTACACAGATACGCAGAAATCCACAACCGCATAGGTATTATATTATACACAAAATTTAGTTACAACCTAAGGCATTTCAGCCTGAGAAACAAGTTTCCTCTCGATTACATCGAATCTACACACTGATTACACAATCTATATCTATTGCTCTCTGTCCCTTATTCTGTCTATCTCACGCTATCTATATATATATATATATATATATATATATATATATATATATATAACACAAGTTCATCATTTACAGAAATATTGGATCGGATCACTGAAAGGATCTGATCAATCCTCACAAACCACTCAACTACCCTGAATTCTTTCTACATGCATACATATGTGGCAGATTACATTTAATAAAGTCTTTCGAGAGACTTTAGCTATTCCATAATTTACTCTATTTTAAACAGATTTGTCCCTTGTTTAGCTCAATGGTCCACGTCCTCCTTGCTCTCCGATTTGGATTCCTCCTTTAATTATGAGTGCTCAGATCCTCTTGCTTCAGACTCCTAAGGCACAAAAATTTATGACCTCCTGGTCATATGCTTCTCCTTGTCCTTAGCAATTATACTCACTTCTCAGTGGAACTGCCTTAATGATCTTCTGTGAGTTGCAACCAACCTCTACAGTAACAATCTTCCTCTACTACACGATACCTCACCAAGCTTTCTCCTTTGAGCTTTAGTCTTTTGGCATCCTTCTACTTCTCTCCTCTTTGGAACCACTTGAGCACTCCATGCTATAGGCTTGCTGCAAGTCTTCTCACCTTCCGCTGGCGCTATTTGCATGACAGTAAGATCATAACTCTCTAGCTTTATCAACACAACTGTACCTCCTTCTCTTTCTACTTGCACTCTTCCTCCTTCTAGCAGGAAATCTTTCCCTTTAACCTTTCCCTACTCTTGCATGCAGAATCTTCTTCTACTCTGATATGAAATGATGAAAGGAGATTTTGGGGGTAAGGCAAAATCCATTTCTTTTAGAAATTCGATCCTGAGGCCTATGAGTTATGGGCCCACAAACCTATCCAAAGTGTATTTGAGGCCTTAAGCCTTTAAAACTCAGACCACAACACTTTATCAGGTTTTCCTTTAAAAACCCAGGACCATTCATTTAATCAGAATAAAACAGGATACACAGGAAAACCCCGTTCTGAATGCATAGCCAAACTTAAAAAATTATACACCCGCAACTATAAATATCGGCGGGTCTGCACCTTCCAGCCCTTCCACAGCGCTACGCCATTCCTTAGCCGATCGCTGATCAAACTGATCTCGGCCATCCATTACTTTCCCCAATCTAACGGTCAATATTCACTCCGAATATTCAAACTTGCGCATCTATCCTCCACCATCGATCTGCACCCAATGGATCTGATGACTATAATAGATATCGGGTGGACAAGTAGCACGAGGATTAACTACCCGATAAGCGGTTTCCTCTCTCCTCCTTGCTGCTACGTGTCGTGATATGAATGGAATTGGGTCCAATCCCTTCAATACCGCTTACCACTGTTTTCTCACTCGAAAACCACTTCCACTGTTACGAAACCATTTTCCTCATGCGCTAACGCTCACACATCTAAGCTTGTGATAACCATCGATCTAACGATTCGACGGTTCTCATCCTTTGTCACCTCCGCCGTTGATCTATGAGATCTAACGGCTGCTGTGTATTCTCGACCGTTTGTTCCTCTTGACTTGATTTCATCTACCATTTGATGGATTCTGCGCTTTAACACGGGTCTCTGCCATACTCCGTTTAACACACGATATAACAGTTAAATCGATATCTTTGGATCGCCATCGATCCTACAGTGATCGATGGTCGATCAACAATCTACAAATGGGATTTAAGTCCTCAATGCATATGTTTACAGAATCACTCGAAAAGTATAATTACACAGATACGCGGAAATCCACAAACACACAGGTATTATATTATACACAGAATTTAGTTACAACCTAAGGCATTTCAGCCTTAGAAACAAGTTCCCTCTCGACTACATTGAATCTACACACTGATTACACAATCTCTATCTATTGCTCTCTATCCCTTACTCTGTCTGTCTCATGATATATATATAGAACACACAGGTTCATCGTTTACAAAAATATTGGATCGAATCACCGAAAGGATCCAATCAATCCTCAAAAACCATTCAACTACCCTGAATTCTCTCTACATGCATACATATGTGGCAGATTACATTTAATAAAGTCTTTCGAGAGACTTTATCCATTCCATCATTTACTCTGTTTTAAACAGATTTGTCCTTTTTTCAGCTCGATGGTCCACGTCCTCCTTGCTCTCTGCTTTGGATTCCTCCTTTAACTATGAGTGCTTGGATGCTCTTGCATCAGGAAGGGAAAGTCATCTGAAAATCCTCTGTCATCTACAATCCCTAAAATTGTTGAATTACCCCTAATATATGTAAATGCCAAAATTGTAGAAACTAGGTATGAATTTAATTTTTATGAGCTGCTGGGCCTTTCAGAAATTTGAGGACACCATCGATGAATTTAGCCTATGGGAGTCTATGTTGCCACAATTTGTTTTACCTCAAACACATCATTTTCTTGAATTTTTAACCTGGTGTGTTGAAAGATACTTGCCTAAAGAAAGATAAATTATAGATATAAATGGTGAACCTCTGTTCAATATAACCTCTGAATCTATTATTGAAGCCTTGAACATATATGCTCCAAGTTCTCTACCAAGAAGGGCTTGAGCTTCCTCCCCAAAATCCACCCTATTCTTCAATTATGTTTCCCAAAATGTCTAGGAAAATCATTTCAATGATGTGTTTCCTATTAGGTTATGAGAGTGATGAATTAGTAAAGGAGTCTATTTTTCATTTTTTATCAGTATTTGCATATGGAAAGAAGCCTGCTCTTTTGTTATATATCAGTTAGTTTATTTCTGATAACCTCCATGAACAAATTTTGAGATTTAGGATCCTTTAAGCATCAATCTATTTTGATTTATTTATTTCTATATCATCAATAATATATATTAAAAATGTCATTACAAAATCATAACCTGTAGGGTAAGCAAAAGTATGTCATTTACCAGACTTCATTGGTTAGGAAGATTTCAAAAGAATTTTATCCAAGTGATTTTGTTGATCAATTCCTATATGTTTCACTCTGTCTCCTCAATAATGATGTAGTTCCAAGGGTTTCAACCGAAATCAAAATAATTTTACTGTTGAGTGATCAAAATAAGGATGGAGATTGTTATTTGTACTAGAATTTCATATAGATTAGAATTTATGGTTTTGATATTCCACCATATAAGTTACTAGTATTTCTCCCAATGCAAGATTTTCCCTTGAATTTATAAGACAAATCTTAAATGTTGGTGAAATTCATTT
This sequence comes from Pinus tabuliformis, assembly GCA_031772625.1. Lineage (NCBI taxonomy): Eukaryota > Viridiplantae > Streptophyta > Pinopsida > Pinales > Pinaceae > Pinus > Pinus tabuliformis. The sequence goes on along the minus strand of CM062812.1, from coordinate 994,235,866 downwards.
CGTATCAAGGAAGAAAAAGGCTCAGTTTAAACTCAAGGCTCAATTTGGCCCATTTATTGTTAATACGAGAGCTGCTGATAATGAGGTGAATAATTTATTTGCACGTATGAAGTTCAGGCTGATTTTCAGTTGGCCTACGATCTAGTAAGGAAAATTTCCGCATTAAAAGTTGAGCAAAATTCTTCTCCTTATATTCATGTGCCTAAGCCAAAAATAGAGAAATTCACAAATAAATACACCTTGGAAGGAAACACATTGTAATAGGTGAAAAATAACAAACAATGGAACACTTAACGTAGAAAAAGGTATTAAGTACACCTCAAATGAAATAAAAAGGAGCTTAAGAGAATATTTCAAAGTGTATCAGCTTTAGAGGCAAAGTAGTTCAGAGTATATAAAAGACAAAAAAATCTAGTGGAGGGAATAATGTCAAAAAATGTGTCTTTTAACATTTATTCACCAACTACTATGGTCCTTTCAGGCTAGCTTGTGTTCAGTTTGCAACAAAGAGAAACAACAAAGGAACAATATCTCCTTCTCCTCCTCCTTCCTCCAAGCTAAACATATTTTTTGTATTTATGGAAATGAAGAAAAATAATGAATCTCTGAAAGCCATAACCAATAATTAGTTCTAGAAGAAACCTCTTCTTCCACCAAAAATAGGTTACTTTCAAATTTATATATGGAGAAAGGTTAGTTTAAATTAACATTTATTGGAGGTAAATTCCCTGGAGCTAAATCAACTGAAGATTTTAATATTTCTTTAATTTATTTCAATACTAAACAAATCCATCCTATAGATCAGATATATTTTCACAAACAAACTAGTGAGATGATTTATTCTACTCTCTCTAATTCTTCTATTAATATGTACAAATTACAAAATTCTCTAATGAATATTCAAACATGGCTTAAAATGGAAAGGACATCCTCTCTAACAAAGGATACCAGGAATAAACATCTTGAATATATTGTGATTAAGTTAGGATTAAATCTTGAAGATATTAATGCATTACAAGAGATTATTAAGAAAAAGAATGAAGACATACAAGCACTCAGAAAAATATTGAAGCTACCTACAATGGAGCACCCACAAATGTAGGAAATAGGTGAATTGGAAAAAGAGAGGGAATATTTTCTATCTTTTATAATTGAGCAAAACCTACAATTCCAAAATATCGAAGAAATGATGGAAAAATTATTGAAGGAAAAAGCTCAAACTGGCAGTGCAGTAATTCCAATAGTAGAGTCAGGCTCAACAAAAGATGTTACTATAGAAAGGATATCATAAGCAATATCTTCTCTTAATCTAAAGAAAATTGAAATTAGCATATTAAGATAAAAGTTGGACAGGGAAAAAAAGAGTAAAATAAAGTCAGATAATGCTTTAGTGGCTGGAATACAAAAGACTTCAAGTTTACAAAAGAAATTAGAACACTATTTGAGTAGTTTTAAAAATGTTCAGTTTTTATCACAGACCAAAGAACAATTATGGATGGAGATCATGTCCTCTGTACCTGACATTTGGTATTATATTGAGTTTATTGTAAAACAAGAGGAGTTGCTAGAAAGGGTGAAAGAAGCCATTAATGAAATAAAAATACAATTAAGAAATAAACATGGGTAGGAAAGTCAAATCATTAAGGATCTAAACACAAAGTCCAGAGAAGAGATTGAAGAACTAGGAATTGAAGACAAAACATAATCAATAATTCCAACCAGAAAATTTCTCGTGAAGAAAACCTTGATGCTAAAGACAAAGGAAAAATGTGAAAATTTACAAGTACAAATTAATAAATTTATAGGAAATTTTCTATTATGCAACAAAGAGGTCTTCCATATTTCAAGAATTTAGGAGGCCAAATGATTATAGAAGAACACTATTAAATATTGTTGAACAGGAAAGCGAGAGACAAAACAATATTTGTTGGAATCAAGGGAGAGATCAACGGTCATAATCTACTTCATTTGTTAGTTGGTGATATTTTCATTTGATACGAAATCAAACATTTATTCATTGTAAACCTTGTTTTGAGAAGTATACCAATGTAGATGAATCATACAGATAGTTGATATTAGCTACCCAATCGATGAAGAATGGGAGAAGTTGGTTAAAGTAGTTTAATAAATTTAGCTTATCAATGCAACATATCAATAATTGATCAGAGCCATTGAGGATTTCGAGCAAAAAGAACATAATAGTTTCCAATACATCGAACCTCGATGCAATAATCAAGCACAGTTGGAGACATTTTTGAAGCAATTTTTTCTATTTTTAGTCAAAGACGTTTGAACATTATCCAAAATTTTGTATAAAGAATTGTTTTTAATGTAAATCCTTTAAAAGAGAGGATATTTTGTAAATAACTCTCTATATAATTTATTTTTGAATGAGAAAGAGTTGATACTTGAAGAAATGTTTTTCAATACTGTTGTAATATTTTCGAATTGGAGATAATCAAATGGTTTTGGTTTCTACTTGTGACAACATTTGTGTACTTGAGAGTGTTTCCAGTGATTTCATAGTTTGCTTTTGAACATAGTTGAGGTAGTGTAGGACATTGGGAAGGGAAAGCCTGAGTATCAGTCTCCCCGACGTCCCTAATGTAATGTTATTTTCTATACTAAGTAAACTATTGAACAATTTGTTTAATTAGTCACCGAAAATCAATAAATTGTTGCTTCTATGTTATACTTAGATGTATTTTTGTTCACTATATAGATTCATCTATACATTTCTTCTCATCTTAGAGGATTAGATATTTATGGAGGACGTGTGATATTCTAAGTTCTTCTTAATTCTCCTTTCAAAGAACTTTTAAGGATTGTATGATGTTATAATGGAACACCAAAAATTTGATTAATCTTAAGGAATAAGGATTATAAGCATAAATATGTATTTGTATCTTAGGATCTTCCATTCCATATATATATCTCTTACACTTGATTCTTTGGCACAATTCTTTAGTACGAGACTGCCTACAAACATACAAAATTTCATCTAATAATTTCCAAGGTTCTCCATTTACTAATTGGTGGAAATTATGCTTTGAACACACATAGAGTGACCTATGAATGGGGCCAAAGACAAACCTAAGTTCAAATTACTAACTCGTAGAGTTCATAATGGACAAGCCTAAGTTCAAATCAAAATGACAAGAAAAACCTACATTCAAATCATCATCATTGTATTTTTCATCAACATCATTATTAACATCATCATCGTCATCATCATCAACATACTAATCATAATAAACATCAACGTCCTTGTCATTTTCATCATCATTATTACCACCCTAATCATCATCATATTTGTCATCATCATTATCATCATCTTTTTTCATCAACATCATTATCAAAATAATCATCATCATTGTCATTATCATCACCATATAATTACATATTTATCTTCATCACCATCATCATTATCATCACCATATAATTACATATTTATCTTCATCACCATCATCATTTCAATCACCATAAATGTCATTGCATCATCATTAATTTAATCATCTTCATATTTTTCATCATCATCATCATCATCAACATCGTCATCACCTCCATCATCTTTGTTATCTTCATCAACATCATCATTGCTTTCATCATCATTAATTTAACCATCTTCATATTTGTCATCATCATCGACATCATCATCAACATCGTCATCACCTCCATCATCTTTGTTATCTTCATCAACATCATCATTGTTTTCATCATCATCATTATTATTATCATTTTCATCAACATCATCATTAACATCATCATTATTATCATCATCATCATCGTCATCATCAACAACATCATCGCTGTCATTATCATCATCATCATCATCATCATTTTCATATCCTCATCATTATTATATTCGTCTTCATCATTTTCATTAATGTCAACATCATTTGAATCATCATCGTCATCATCATCATCATTAATATCATCATCATCAACATCATCATCATCACCATCATCTTTCTCATATTCATCAACATTATCATCATCGTCATATTTTTCATTAATATCATTATTAACATCATGATGATGATGATGATGATCATCATCAACAACATCATCATTGTCATCATTATCATCTTTGTATTCATCATTGTCATTGATGTTACCATTGTCATATTTGTCATCATCATCACAATCAATATCATTGTCAACATTGTCATCATTGCCATCATCTTTGTCATCTTCATCAACTGTCTTTCTTTCAAATATATTATAGTAGATAGATTGGGTATTGGGGAATTGAGAGTGATGTGTGGGGGGGAGGGGCCATATGAGCTTCCATATTCACATGGTTGACCTTGTTCCACCAAATTAAATGAATAAACTATATATTATACAAATAGGTTGGGTCCATCGTCAAGACATGAGAAAGATAAAGAGAAAAGGTAAAAATTAATAATAGACAAGCCAACAAGAATAACACAGTCAGGAAACCTTAAGGTCGACTAGCGACAATATTTAATTGAAAATATATGATAAATAAGGTTATATAATTATATCAATGTTTATTAAAATTAATAATAATGTTTTATTAAATTAATGTAGAAATAATATATGTAATGTAATCCTCAAATTCCAATACTAATTAAAACCCACCTAATCAATGGATATATATTAATAAATATTAAATAATAAGATAGAATGCTAAGCATATATATATATATATATATATATATATATATATATATATATATATATATATATATATATATATATATATATATATATATATATATATATATAAGCATATTTATTGTGGTACAAATATCTACACATAAGATCATATATATATTGAGTTAGTGAGATTAATGAGAAAATGACCTAAGTAGGGACTTAGAAAATGAAACTAAGGAACCAAAAAAAGGGAGAAGCAAGGGGAAAAAGAGGAGGGAGAAGGGAATAAGAGTTTAGAATAAGAGATAGAGAGAGTGGGGAAAAATTAACAGAAGGGTGAGGCACTAGTACAAATGTAGCCAAAATCCAACGACTATTAGTTGGATATGCTATTTATTGGCGTCGGCTATCTGAAACATTGGTTCTTATCAAATCATTGTTAGAATTCTGTTGAATAGTCGACAATTTAGTTACAGCCAGATATGCGACGATACAAATGTCAATTATCCGACACATAAAAATGCTGAAATGGTCATTACAAATTTGAGATTTTGTGATGCTACAAATCGTTCGATATCCGACGAAACAAATCAACTTTGAGGTATCAAGTAATCGATGACATAAGTAAATTGTGCGACTGAAGTGTTGTCTCTCTGATTCTTTCAAGCCAACGGTGAAGTGTTGGATATTCAACACATAGGTCACTTTTTCTGACGGAACAAACCGACCAGTGAGGCATCGGGTAGTCGATGGCATAAGTAAATTGTGTGATAGAAGTGTTGTCTCTCCGACGCTTTCAAGACAATAGTTAACCATCGAATATTTGACATGTAGGTTACTTTTCCGACGAAAAAGACCAACATTGAGGCATCAGGTAATCAATGACATAAGTAAATTGTGTGACAAAAGTTTTGTCACTCCAATGATTTCAAGTTAATGGTGAAGCGTCAGATATGTGACGGATGAGAGTTCTGTCCAATAGTAGTGTTAAGGTATCGATGCTTCCAGTTGTCGATTCTGTTGTTGAGTATCTAACGAGTACTTTGATCGACAATCATCAAATATTCGTCGACCTACCTCTTTTGTCGAATATTCGATAAAGATATGTGTTTAAAAAAATAAACAACACTATTTTGAAGAAGCAAGATCAAGGGTTGACTACACTCATCGATGACCCAAGATGAATTTCTCATGAGCAACCTAGACATCTAAATTTCTAAGGTATGAAATTAATGGTGAAGTTTATATGGTTAATGCACTAACTAGTGGAGTAATTGTTGTTGGTTTATGTAAAAGGTGTGTTGTTGGAAAGAATCAATAGGATACATTTGAGACTAGAAAGGTTTGGAGAGAAAATACCCAACTAGAGCTTATCTATACTGACCTTTATATAGTGAGAAAACCATGATTAACATACACAACATATGTTTTGAAATTTACTAATTATTTTTCTAGGTATATTTGGAAATAATTCTTAAAGAATAAGGATCATATCTTTGAAAATTTTAAGGAGCCTAAGGCATTGGTTGAAAATTAAAGTGACCAATATATTAAATGTCTAAGATCTAACAATGAGCAGAATATTTGACTAAGGTATTTGAGAACTACTTGTATAAAAATGGTATTACTTGGGAAATATATGCACCTTACACACCTCATCATATTGGTGTTTTTGAAATAGAAAATTAGATTCTAATTGGAATAACATAGTGTTTTCTTCATGCCAGAGTTATGCCAATTTTATTTTAAATATAGGATATCTACTAATCGAACTACCATTAAACATGATTTTAACCAAGTTTGTATGGGATATGATCCCACTTGAGAAATGTATCAAAGGAAACCCTTGGAGAAACATCTCAAAACTTTTTGATGTATAGTTTAGGATCTTATTCTAAATGATAAGAGAAAGAAAGTAGATATAATAATTAATCCTTATAATATAGTAGGATCTTCTATGATTCAAAATCCTATAGGTTTCCTGATTCATTCAATTAGTAATTTATGTGTATGAAGAATGTTGTATTTTATTATAGGGATTTCAGTGCTTCTCTATCAAACTCCCCTTCTATATGGTTAAGTAGTGGTCCATTTGAAATTTGTAAACAATTTTGGATTTGAATAAATATTTCACAACATTGATCAACATGTCAATCATCTTGTCAAATTGATAGTCAAATATCCTAATAGAATTGTCTTACAATTTACCTTCAACAACATAGTTGACTAGAAGAAATGAATCTCCTAAATATTTGACTATGGATCCTCAGAGATGTAGGTGATCCTTATACAAGGAATTCTAACCATTTCCAAAGAGTGACTAATACAATTGAAACTAGTGATGTTCATGCAAGTAATTACATAACTTAAGGAAGAGTAGATGAATGAAACAATGTGGTAGTGTTTCCTTAGTGGCATGTGGATTAGAGGCATGTGATACTCATACATATGTAGATGCACATGATTAACTTGGATGAGAAAATGTTATGGATAAAAAGTACAAATCTTTGATGGATTATAAAATTTGGGATTTGGTTCCCTCACTATAAGGAAATGATGCATTGAATTTTCAATGAATCTATAAAACTAAGTTCATATATTAATGTGTTGTTAAGAGGTGATGCATGAGCATCATTTAAATTTTCTTTCCTTGTGTAATAGGACCTAGAGTTTTCTATATTAATCTACAAAGGAATGAGATTTTTTCTTTCATATGTCATGTAATATAACCAATGTAATAATAAGACATAGAGTTGGAAGAGTTTATTAGTTTTAGGAATATTTATAGATATTCAAGGGATTGGATTTGATATTTTCCAGGAGTGGAGCATTTTTCTTTGAATTCACAAAAAATCAAAGGAGCTATTGCCAAATTGATACTACCTCAGGATCTACTAGGATATGGGTGAAAGATAAAAAATAATTTACTACTCACAATGTAAGAACAAATAATGCAACTAATGGAGGAAAGTACGTAAATTGCGACACCTTATAAACTTCATAGGCTACTTGTTGATGGGATTATTTGACCTCATCAACTTTTGGGGAAAACCACTCAGTCAGGGCCCCAGTTAGACCCTTTTCCATTTGGAATAGTGGCTTCGACTGGAATTATGGGACCAATAAACCTTTAAAAACAAAATTGTATGAAATGGGGTGGATGATGGTGATAAGTGTGTTATACAATATTTACGATTGTAGACAAAAGTATCTCCCCTAGGCTTGGTGGCTAACCTATGACAATAGAGAAACAAGGAACCAAATGATTTCCTTAAAGTAAATATATGACAAAATGAAGCCTACCTGGAATGCGTCATGAGATTCACTCCTTATTTATCTTGAATGCTCCAATTCTAGCTTCGATTGTCAAAATTAGAACCTGCACAGTCAGATAACACAAGGAAAGAAACTACAAGATCTATGCAATATCATCTCAATACTCTATTAAATAGATCAATATGGTATTGAAATATATGAAATAACAAAATCACATATAGGAAAAAAAGAATTCTTTGAATTAACATAAATGGAAGGAGTTTACAACCATAAATAGATGTTGATATTTTAGAAGAGATCCTCCATGCCGACATGTCCTTTCCTTGTCACAATGTGCACCTCCAATCACCCTAAATGCATGAAATTAAACCTATGACCATAAAAAAATAAGGATATAATCACTGTCCAAAAGACAACCCCTTGCATATGGAAGGCTGTAAATATATAGAGGAGTGGAGTAAGTTGGGAGTTCTTATCCAATTACCAATCTAAGGTTTTAGATCCAACTTTGATGGGAGGATGGCATCAAAGGGTAAGGGATGGAAACTCCAAAGTAGGATAGGATAAGATATATATGTTTTATCTAAGGTGAATGGTTGTAACAAATTTTGGAAGCTTCTTGAAGAGTAGGCTTCTAGAATTTCTCTCTTTTTCCTAAATTTCTAGAACCAACGCAGGTGCAAAGGAGAGTGACCCGCAAGTGATCAACATAGGCCATAGTGGAGCCACCCATTGGTGAATGCTATCCAACAAGAGGCCAAGGTGTGTTGTCCTAAAACTAGCTCAGATGATGCATTTTTAGGAAAAAAATATGGGGAATGAAAGGTACATGCTTAGGTCTTTGAGAAATAATGATGATAAGGGGGAATAGGATGTTGATTGATCCAATTACGAGGCCTATTGACTAGATGTGACAAAATGGCCTATAAAAAATTGCCCCATAAAGCACAAAGTAAAAAATGATGACTGGTGACTGGAGTGCTTTACCTTGTGACAAGTCGAGATCAAGAACAATCGACGAGTTTCATCTGTTACAATACATTTTCATTATGACATCTTTATTGTTGAGGGAGGCATACCCAGACTCAGCACATGATATAATATAACATGTACAATGATCAAAGGACGTGTTCAGTGATGAAAACTGGTGGACCCATGACTGGATGGCTGTCTGTATGATCATGGCCATACATTGTGATCTCTGTATAATCCTAAAATCACAACCCGGATGAATGAAACTAGATTCGGGTTCTTCTATCTCCTTCATATGGCCAACCAACGTACGCGTCTAACCATGTGAATCAATGTGCTGAGATCAAACATGGTAGACACCATATGATTACTGATGGATGATGTAAGCTATAAACAGACATAAGAGAAACCACCGATGATGTTAATGGCTCTCAAGGTACTATAGTACAATCCATATGATGTGAATAAATGAGTTGATGGCGAACACCACACATAATCTTTCAGTCGCAGGCCATTAATGTAAACTTCTTGTTGAAAGTGAGGAAAATTTCCATTGATGTATGAAAGAAACAAGGTACCAAAGGGTGTTCCTAAGTCAACTTCCAGGATAATGAGATGAAGTCGAGAGGAAGCGACCTATTGTAGGATGGCATTGAGGTATCCCCCATCAATGACATGAAATGGGTATCATGATTGAGATAGAAAGATGCAGATACAAAAGTGAATCATGAGAGGAAAACATGGAATAAAGGCTTAAGATTATTGTAATGGATATCAATCGAATGACTTCTCTTGAACACATCAAAGACACTAAATGGAGTTGGAAGCATTGACCCAAAACCGAAATGGAGGCTCTAGAAAAAATATGATAACCAAAAGACAATAAGATTACCCAACCCAACAACCACAAATATGAAGTGGAAGAGTGCCATGTTCAAGAGTGACTTGCTGCCATTAGAAAATGGAATACCTTTTTTTCCCAATTTCCCCAACCATACTGGTCAATACCTATTTATTTTTTAACAGTCTTGAGGAGGATAACATATTCTTGATATGTAATTTCATCCTTCAGATGAATCCATCTGAGTATTTTTAATCAACCTTGAGAAGGAGTGGTTCGGTCTTGTCATGTTAGACAAGCCCATTGCTGTTTGGTCTTTTAATGAGTTCAGTGAAGGTAAAATCAACGTCTTTTTCATGTTTAGAGAGTTTGAAAAAGAGGCAAAAAAGAAAACTCTAGATGTCCCTTTTTGTAAATAGTTTCTCAAGTCCAAAAAGGTAGAAAATAATACTCAAGATAACCTCTTAGCCATGTTTGACTAAGGTATTCCTTTTTCGTATATAGTCTATCTCAGTCTAGAAAAGGGTTAAATTTATACTGATTAGACATATTTTCATTTAATTTTACGAGTTTGAAAAGAAAAGTCATCAGCAATCCTTTCATATTTTAGGAGTCTAAAAACAGATGAAAGAAGACTCCTCCTGGAGGAACAAATGGTATAAAGTGTAGAAATTGGTTTTGGTCATGATGGAACTGCTCAAAACACACAAAGGTGAAGAAGATGGCTAATAAGCCCACTCATTGTAGTGGTTCCTCAAGAAAGGGTAGAAACTGAGTGAAAACGTATGATCGGCCAAGAAAATGGCGATGATGGAATGAAAAAACCAAGTCTCATTTGGAAAAACAGGCTGATAAAAATGGCAATCATGAGGGATAAAATGGGGACTGTTTCATTTTTACAGAAGCTTGAAATATGGTAAAATATGCTTGAAATTTGTTTCTTTTTTACGCAAGATTGAAACATGGGAAGCTATGCTTGAAAGTGGTTTCAGTTTTACACAAGCTTGAAATAGAGAAAAACTATGCTTGAAATAAGTTTCTATGGACCCAACATAATGACTCAATTCAAGGTACATGCCCCCCAAGCTTCATTTCATTCACCTAAGTAGACTACTAGTTACTGGGTGGATGGAATGAAGGTTTATTTATGAGATCAAGTGAAAGAATTGACTAGGAATTTACAAGATCTAATCAAAGAATCTAATTGAAAGGGGTTTTGTTTCATTTTTTAATGAGCTTGACACATGAAAAGAACTATGCTCATAGGAACTTATTTCATTTTTTAATGAGGTTGACATAGTAAAAGAACTATCCTCATAAGAGCTTATTTCATTTTTTAATGAGCTTGACACAACAAAAGGAACTATGCTCCTAGACCTTGTTTCATTTTTTAAGGAGTTTGACACAAGAAAAGGAACTCTAATGCATGGACCTTGTTTCATTTTTTAACGAGCTTGACACAAGAGAAGGAACTCTGCTCTGACACCTTGTTTCATTTTTAAGGAGCTTGACACAAGAAAATGAACTTTGATCTAAAATCAGATCATGGCCTCCAAGATACCATGGCTTCTAGGAACTTCTCATTAAATGGAAGAACAAAACTCTAGGAGGGATACATATCAAAGGATCCAATGGAAATATTAGGCTCGAATTCCCCTAGTAAATGATTCACCATATCACCTACGAGATCTAGGTCGAAAGAAGTTGAGCAGACAATGAAAGGTTCATCTTCAGTAGTAGATACGTGAATGGGATAGGTTTCCACATAATTGACATGTTGTGGGGAAGATACCACTTGCATATAAGGACCATTTAGGGAAGCTGGTTGATTTGGAGTCAAATTAGGACCAACAAACGAACGCTAGTCAATAGTCCCGATTCTTCCTTCATGCAGGAAACACATCACAAAAAAGAGTAAAGAGATAAGAGTTCCCATGACATACACATAGTCACACCCAAGGAGTAAATTAAAATCCAAAGGCCTTGAAATACCATCACATCGATATAGACATTATTTCCTCCAAAGGTAATAGGAAACTTAAGAAGGATCCCTAATGGTTGACTGGTTCCTCTATTAAAATCCAACAGATTCTGGGTAATGGGCACAATCTGTGGAGAACCTAAAGCTTTCCAAGTATTTAAAGACGTAATACTAACCTATGCGCCTTCATCTACGATTGTGCTAGGTACAACCACATTATAAGCCTGTACTATGATCTAGAAGGGCACATAAGGAGGAAGAAGATATCCTGCCAGTCGATTCCAATCAAAGGATGTCATCAGACTACTTGGAGGGGATTTCATGGTGATACGAACTTAAACAGGAATGCAACAAATTATATATATAATCATAAATATAGAGATGCAACAACATTAACACTTCATTTCGTTAATACCAAATAATGAAATAAGCTTACAAATGTAATGGAAATAAACTATCTCAGGAAATGGTAGCTTATCTTTGAGAAGATATGTGGTATCTACCTGCCTCTAAACTATGTTTTTTTTCTATATAATACTACCTAAACACCCACGAGGATTTGAACCGGTGACCTATCGCAAGGAGTGCCTTAATAATATACCCATTCACCGTCAATCCAAAACCCTTTGGGCTCCTCTGAACTATGTTACAATGAGGCTCAAAGGTAAATTTATTATTGAGAAACAATGGAAAGCCCTAAACATCCAAAAACATAACCTTAGGAGATGAAGTGCCAAAACTATGGGCCCAGTTTGGGTAAATTGGTACATCAACTTCCTAGGGTCATAACTTTGGCAAACAACCTATGTTTGACGTGCACAATATCTCGTTATAAATATTTATCCAAGGACTACAATACCTCATCTAGGGCCTCAAAATGACACTGAAAGTTAAGGACCCAAAAATAGTAAACTGTGCTACAATTAAGGAAAATAAAAAACTGAAAGAGACAGTGGTGGAGGTCCAAGTGGAATAAGTGGGTGGCCACCAACACACACCTCAATCAGTTCTTCCCACTTAGGAATTAATGGTCCCCATTATGTTGAGTGCCTCCATGAGATGGGGAAACTTTTGCTGAACTTGGTCCTTAGTGAGCCACTTTCCTTGGTGCAGGAGTTGGCCAACTTTGACAACCTGATATAGTTGGATCTTCTGCTGGTGAGTGTTCTTGATCTATGTGTCCATAATCCAATCATTTGTGGCTTGTTCCATGCAGTCTATGTTTAACTCTGTTGGTGTGAGCTATTCTAGAATGTCTGGTGTGTCTAGTAATGGTGGGAAGTATGGTCGAAGGCGGTCCACATTGAACACTTGGTGTAGGCCAAGGAACGGAGGAATCCTGAGCTCAAAAGCATTGTCTCCCACAACCTTGGTAATGGTGTAAGGAACATATCAGAGTGGTCTGAGATTTTGATGGGCTTTAGTAGGGTGTTCTTTCTATAAATGCAACCAAACTTTGTTGCATACCTAAAACTTATGTGGCACCCGATGTTGATCATATCACTGCTAATACTTGGCATTTGAATTCTCCAAGATGTCGTGAACCTGCTGGCATATGTATTGGATGCATTCAATAAATCTGGTCGCTTTATTAGCCGTAGGAAATACATGTGTGGATTTTGTCTGTGTAGTCGCATGAAGCACGACAACAACAATCATACACAATGGTTGAATTTATAGACCCACTTGAAAGGGACTGTGACTAGTTGAGTTATGGTGAGCTTTGTTATAACTGTGTTGCACATAGGGAAGACTCTCATCCTAGGTTCATGGATGATTGGAGTTGTAAATTTGGCATACGACCTCTGTTTGATGCACACAATACCTCATTAGAAATATTTATCGAAGGACTACAATACCTAGTCTAGGGCCTCAAAATGACACCGAAAGTTCAGGACCCGAAAAACTACCAAAAATAGTAAACTGTGCTACAATTAAGGAAAATGAAAAACTAAAAGAGACAGTGGTGGGGGTCCAAGTGGAATAAGCAGGTGGCCATTAATACCCACCTCGATTAGTCCTCCCCCCTTAGGAAGCAATGGTCCCCTTTACGTTGAGTGCTTCCATGAGATGGGGAAGTTCTAGCTGAACTTGGTCCCTGTTGAGCCACTTTCCTTGGTGTAGGAGTTGGCCAACTTTGACAACCTAATATAGTTGGATCTTCTGCTAGTGAGTGTTCTTGATCTATGTTTCCATAATCCAATCAGTTGTGGATTGTTCCATGCAGTCTAGGTTTAACTCTATTGGTGTGATCTATTCTACAATGTGTGATGTGTCCAGTAATGGTGGGAAGTATGGTTGAAGGTTGTCCATGTTGAACACTGGGTGCAAGCCAAGGAATGGGGGAATGCTAATCTCAAAAGAATTGTCTCCCACAGCCTTGGTAATGGTGTAATTAGAGTGGTCTGAGGTTTTGATGGGCTCTGGTAGGGTTTTCTTTCTACAAATTCAACTAAAATTTGTTGCATACCTAAAACTTGTGTGGCACTCGATGTTGATCATATCACTGCTTATACTTGGAATTTGACTTCTCCAAGAGGTTGTGAACCTGTTGGCATATGTATTGGATGTGTTCAATAAATCTGGTCGATTTATCAGCCTTGGACAATACATGTGTGGATTCTGTCTATGTAGTCGCATGACGCATGACAACAACAATCATACACAATGATTGAAATTCTAGACCCACTTGAAAGGGATTGTGACTAGTCGAGCTATGGAGAGCTTTGTTATAACTATGTTGCACGTAGGGAAGACTCTCATCCTAGGTTTATGGATGCTTGGAGTTGTAAATGTGGAGTATGTGCACTATCATCCTATTGACGACCTCCATTTGGCCATCAGTCTAGCGATGGAAGGCAGTCGACTTGGTGAGATTGTTGTCCAATAGTGTCCAAAGGATTGACCAGAATGTGCTCAACAACATGCTATCCCAATCTAATATAATGGTATGTGGGATCCAAAAATGTACCCACACTCATTCAAACAAGAGTTTGACAATGTCCTATGTGGTGATACTCTTATTGCAGTGCGCCAATATAGCCATCTTAGAAAATTTATCCACAAACACAAATACACAGTCATTACCATGCTTGGTAGAAGGGAGGCCAAAAATATAGTCCATGGAGATGGATTCTCACAGCTAGCTGGGAGTAGGCAGAGGAGTGTGCAAACCTTGCTTCTTGATGGTTGGCTTGGCAAGGGCACAGGTAGTGCAGGATCTAATATATTTCCCAACATCCAGTCAGAGTTTTGGCCAATAAAAGTACTTTTGAAGTACGACCACAGTTTTCTCCACACCAGTGTCCTGTAACCCGACTGTAGTGCGCCTCCCAAATCAGCTTAGCACACTCTCTTGAAGTAACAAAAAGGTGGCCCATGTAGCATAATAATGCATCTTGGAGGTGGAAATCATGAAATTTCTTGCCATCTAGTAGCATCTCGTACATCGAGGTGAACTCTGGATCATTTTTGTATAGTTGCGACCATCTAGAGGTCTCGTGGCCACAAGAGTTAAGAATAATAGTCATTGTTGCAACTGCAAGCTGGCTGAGGAAGTCTGCAACATGATTAGCGCTGCTCTTTTTGTATTTAATGTTCAAGTGGAATTGTTGCAGATATGTAGACCACTTTAGATGGAAAACGTTTTACAACTTCCCTTGTGTATGTATAAACTGAAGAGGTCGGTGATCAGTGTGGATGACCATCTCCTTCCCCAAAATGTAATGCTTCCATTGATCGCAAACTTGCATGATGGAATATGTCTCTTTATCATATGTGTGGTACTTACGAATTTTATTCGAAAGTGTCTCACTATGATAGGCCACTGGATGCCCATACTCATTGAGGACTGCACCAATAGCATAGTCGGAGGCGTCTATCTTAATTTCAAATGGCTGCTGCAGGTATGGCAGTGTGAGTACCAGTGCAGAGTAGAGGTGGTGCTTCAACTCAATGAATGCCTTTTGTTGGGACTCAGACCAAGATTTTTTTTTTTCACCCCACCCTTAGTAGTCTAACACAAAGGCTAAGTGATATGGGAGAATCCCAACATGAACCTTCGATAGAAATTTGCAAGGCCAAAAAAGATGCAAAGCTATGCTAGAGTGGTTGGGGCTGGCTAGTCCCGAATCACTTGGATCCACATGCACGCCACGATCATCTATGATGTAACCCAGATATTGGACCTAGCTCATGCCAAAAGTTCATTTCTCCAAGTTGGCACACAGTTTGTACTGCTGAAGGGTTTGAAGGACCCACCGAATGTGTTGTAAGTGTTCTTCCCAACTCTTGCTGAGGATGAGGATCTCGTCCAGATAAACAACCATGAATGAGTTGGTGAAGGGATACAAGATGTTATCCATTAGCCTCATAAAAGTAGCAGGGGCATTCCTCAACCTGAAGGACATAACCAACCATTTAAAAAGGCCTTCCTTAGCTTTGAAGGTGGTCTTCCATACATCTGTGGGCTCTATTGGAACCTAGTGATAACAAAACTTTAGATTGATCTTGCTAAAATACTTGCCCCCCTTGAGACTATTTTTGTTTAGTGCCCGCTAATAAATGTAGAGCCTCCAAGTCCCATAATTCTTCTGTACAAGTATAATCGAGCTACCATAAGGTGAGGAACTTGGTCAGATGTGCCCTTTTTGCAACAACTCTTGGATTTTCCATTCGATCTCTTCATTTTATAGAATGGATTGGTGTTATATTATCATGTTGGGTAGAGGTTCTCCAGGAGTCAGATCGATCTAATGATTGACTTGACAGTTCAAGGGTACCCTTGTGGGTGAGGAGAAGATGTCCCTATATTCTTCCACGACCATATCCACATGCTTCTGCTGCATGGAGGAACCCTTCCCAGGGGCCATAGATGTGGCTACGATATTTCCCTTACTTTGAAAGATAATAAAAAAGAGAAAAAATTTCCCAGTCTGGGATATGATCTTACAACATTACTTAACAGAGATCAAAGAGACAGAGGTAGGGAGGGCTACCTCCAGTATCTTGTATAACTTATTACTCAAAGAAATAATAATAGAGCAAGGTATAGATTGATATACAACATGCCGCTTCCACATGTATGGTTGTCCTAATAATAGATCACAAACTTCAAGAGGAGAAACATCACATAGTACCTCATCCATGAAGGGATCGATGTTGTAGGGAAGGTGATGTTGCTGGTTGACATGGAGATCTTGTCCTTGGTGAAGCCACCTGATGGTGTATGATTAAGAATGTGCTATATTCGGTAGGCCCAAATTATTTATGACCTCTTCTGAAATGAGGTTCTTGTGGCTCCTATTGTTGATAATGAACTGCAACAGAGAACCCTTCACCCACATTTGTGAGTGGAAGAGGCATTCCCCCTCCTATGGATATTCGGGCTCAATATTCTGGACCTTGGTGGTGGCCAAGTGGCACTGGGCTCCATGTTAATGATTTGCTTCCCTTTGTCATTCCCCTTGTCTGGTTTTGACTTAGAGTCAGAACATGTGTCTGTTTTAAAAGCCTTCAGCTCGACCACCAGTGGCTACCTATCCCAACACTCACTTGTGTCGTGAGTGGAGCTCTTACAGAACACACACCACTTTCCTATGTCCTTCTTTGTCTTCGTGGTGTTGTTCTTTGCTTGCAGCTTCAACAGGTTATATTGGGTCAACTCACCTTCGATTTATCCTTTACTCTATGGTTTTGGGGTGCCTTTCCATTGTTTCAGATTAGCAGATCCAAATTCTTGCTTTTTTTGTTAAAACTTTTTCTCAATCTTGACAGCATATCAGTATGCCATGTAGAGTGAGAAGATGTACATGAACTCCATCTTTTCCTAGATGTACCTATGTAGATAGTCACGATACTTGTGTACCAAATTCCATTCAAAAACCTTGATACCCAACTTTTTGCGAATGGTATGAAAAACATTGGTAAACTCTAGAATGTCTTGGTCCCTTCCCTGCTGCAACGTGGTCCACTTTATGTAGTTATCCTCATAGCTCCCAATAGGGTAGTACTACTCCTTGATGGCGTCCTGGAATGAATTCTAAGTGGGTGCAGCTGAAAATAGTGAGGGTGTGCTTTCATTCTTCTTCTGATAGTAGGTTTCCCACCAGTCCTTGACATGGGAGACGACTATGAGAAGTACAAAAGTAATCTTTTCCTAGCTGGAAAAATCTTGAACATAAAAATATCCTTCTAGCATATTTAACCATTTATCTATGGTGTCCACATCTATCTAACCTTCAAATATGGGGATGTCAAAGTTAACTTGTACCTTGAAGGGTGTGGCACTTCTAGAGTAGTTGTTGGAAGGAGATGTGTTGCCTTTGGGTAACCCCTGATGGATCTGGGAAAAGTTGTCCATCGTCACGTTCCTATGTCGCTCGAGTCTTCTTCAAGAAATATTTTGAAAGGATCTCTTGCCCCCTCATCTTTATTCTCTTCCACCATGGGAGGCCATCGGGGTTTGAGAGGTTGGTCTTGCAAAGGTTCGACCAAATCGATCCCTAACTCCTTATATCCCGAACTCATTGGGGACATGCAAAGAAAAACCAAGAAAGAGCATACCACTTTGATAACACTGATCCAAAATTAAATAGGAACACAAAAAATTATAGATATAACCATAAATACAAAGACGCAATAGAAATAGCACTTCATTTCATTAATATCAAATACTCCAATAAGCTTACAAACATAATGGAAATAAACTAGCTCGGGTGATGGTAGCTTATATCTAAGAAGAGATGTGGTGGCTACATTCCTCTTAACTATGTTATAATGAGGCTCGAAGGCCTATTTATTATTGAGAAACAATGGAAAACCCTAAACATCCAAAAACCTAACCCTAGGAGATGAAGCGACAAAACTATGGGCCTCGTTTGGATAAATTGTTACATTAACTTCCAGGGGTCGTAACTTTGGCATACGATCTCCATTTGATGTGCAAAATACCTTATTAGAAATATCTGTATGAGGACTACAACTTTTGAATGATAAACATTACCCAAGCTTTCATGTTTGACCTGATTTTCCCAAAAAACGTTGTTTAGGGCCTCAAAATGGCTCTGGAAGTTCAGGACCTGAAAAACTGTCAAAAATAGTAAACTGTGCTACAATTAAGGAAACTGAAAAAATGAAAGAAACAATGGTGGGAGTCCAAGTGGAATAAGCGGGTGGCCACCAACATCCACCTAGATCACATGGTAATGGGAGAATTTCCACCTTATTTTATGGGAATGCAAGAAATTATCTCCAGTGCCATGGGAATGGGAGGATTCCCCCCCTAGTGTCGTGGGACGAGATAACTATCCCCCAGTTCATTGGAACCTGAAGAAACAAGAAGAAAATGAGCTATATTAAGTTCACTCTCTACGGGAAAGGAATGTTCAACTGAAGGTGGAATCAAGTCAATTGTTTTCTAAACCAATGGTTGGTTAAGAACAGACTCATGGGATTCACATTCAGAGAGAGAGAGCTATTGATTGGATTCAAATTCTAATCAATCACTTCATCAACTAGAGGATGATTGGGAGAAAGCTTTCTGAAACCAAACAGAAGATGAGGCTAAGAAGGTGTAATGTTTTCCAACACTTTTGAGGCTTCATCCATATAAGGATAAAGGTGAATAGGATGATGATGAAAACTTGATTAAAATGAGAAGGGGGATGAATAAGTTTAGTATATTCATGGACATTAAAATTATTTTCATTAATCTCATAAACCGAAACATTACTTGAGAAACTTGACAAATAATGACCAACAAATTGGATATGTGAATAACAAGTAATAAGAAAACTAATCACATCAGCACAAAATGACAACACATATTGACACCATATATATGTGGAAACCATAAAGGGAGAAAACCAAAATTTTATTATTGCTGTGATGCAAAGGTAAGCTCCTACTCCTTATTACATATGATTTTCTATAGTCTCCAACCTACAAGAGGTTGCTACCTCAATTTTTTGCAAGCTGCAACATGCAAGGAAGTTCCAACTCCCAAATGTTTTCTGTAGGCTGAAACCCATAGGAGGATCCTACCTTAACCATCTCCAACTAGATATTTATCAAGCCAAAATTTGAAAGGAGACTACAACTCCCTAATGATAACAAGAAACAAAAATGTGTTGGTTTACCTAGTCAGAAATTTTGCATATCTCCATCTTCATTTCTTCTCGTTCTCCCCTTCAAATATGCTTCACATAAGCTTCAAATGTTCCAGGTAACTAATGCATAATACCTCGATCAACTCTCCCACATTATCCCATTCTATAACATTTTTTTTTCTTCTTCCAAAAACAACATATTTTATAAAGATAATTTTCTCGCTGTTTTTATTCCACATAAGAATATGAAGTGAACAGGCTTGACTCTTTTCCTTCCACTCATTCGTTTCCAAAATATTCATATTTTGAATATTATAAAATAAATAAGTGCTCCACCACATATTATTTCAGCCATCTATAATGATTAGGTTCATCAATATCAACATAGTGCCAAAATCAACATTATACCACCACAACACATGCAAGCATTCTCCAATGTAAACAATATGCACCCAACATATGAAAATAATGCGAGCATATGTATGTAACATTCACTCTCCAAAGCCATCGATATGCTCAAATTCATCTTTTATTCAAGCCATTTCCTCAACATGCTCGAGTCTTGTATTGTTTTGCTGTCATGGAATTTTGCCTTTGCTGTCATGGAGTCTTGCCTTTGCTATCATGGAGTCTTGCCTTTGCATCACAACAATTCAACTTAACAAAAAATTAGTGTCACCACAAATTCTTCATTAAATAATATCTGCAACATTATTCAAGCATCAAGCCATCAACAAGCCATCAACACAAGCATCAAGTCATCAACATGCCAACATCAATGCTATAACAAATGTTAAAGGTATTTGCTGTTCCTTTGTCATGTTGTCATCAAGCATGCCAATTATTTTGGCATTGATAGTTGGCCTTTCAACTAAACCTAAAGCGCTAATAATGCCATTGTCAACACATTGTTCTTTGTTGATCCTTATCTGCTCTTTTTCCCTTTACTTGCTGATTTGTGGCAGCATCGGATGTGCTCTAGCCATGAACATTGGTGGAGAAGCTAAGGCGCATAATATCTCCAAGACCCATAAATGGTTTGGGGAAATTCCACCCAGTTGGAGAGATATTAAAATAATTAATATTTTTAATGGGGTTCCCAAGTCTAAACTTAAGAAAAGTAAAATATTAATGGGTATTAATATAAAACTGGGTGAGAATGTTCTAAATGAAATGGATCAAGCGAAATATAATCTTAGCCATTGATTAGGGACTTAATATTGGCCATTGAAGACTCAACAAGAAAAGTAGAAGAGGAGGCTTGAGGGTCAGTAGGAGATACACAAAGATTGATCAGTCAGTTCGATTTTTTGGAGCGGGGCTTGTTGAGAAAATTCGAGCTAGTGATCTATTGCAGCGAGGGGTAGTGAGTACATAACAAAGAGGCAGAGATAGTGCCAAAGGGTCAGTGCAGTGACCGAAGAGGCTGACGCAGAGCTAGCAGAAGCTATGCAGAGGTAGCTGGGGACTGCGCTAAGGCTGAGGGGCCTGCGTGGGTGACGTAGAGGGCCAGAGAGCTGACGTAGAGGATTCAAAAGCCGAGCTGAAGCTAACAGGGCTGACACAGAGCCAGGAGGAAGTGCTGAAAGGATTTTCGTGAGGCAAAACAACTGAATATCTGTATCCGAGAAGAGGTATTGCTGTCGTGTAACAATCTCTGTTGGGTGAGCCATTTATGGCACCCTAGTTATACTCAATAATCTGCATAATAATAAAACCCTCAGAACTGCTACACCGATTTTCCCGCGTTGGGTTTTTCTGGGGATGATTGTCCAAAAATAACGGTGTCCCTTATGTGTTTGTCTCATTATTTCAGTTGCTAATATATATATGAGTTAAGGCTGCATTTGTGTTTATTTCAGTATTTATATTTATAAATAACTTGTTAATGGAATAAACTAGTAGGAGAAATAAACCAGATAATGCAGTAGGGATTTCTAACGTGTTAGACTTAGAAATTTCAACATGGTATCAGAGCATTGCAAATCATAGGAGGACTGAAGACATCATTGATATTGTAAATTTGTAGTAGTAGTAGCTATCCCGAGAGATAGAGCTACTCCTAAGCAGAAGGAAATAGAGAAGAAGTGACACAGAGGGCCTACGTCATCATTTCGAGCCAAAGAGAAGGCCAATGCAAAGGTAGAGAGAGGAAAAAGAGGCTCATGAAGAGTCACGTCATCCTACTCAGCCAAGTAGGATTGATGCAGTTGGCCAACGGAGTGATTGAACTTTTGCTGAGATTGCGCAGAGCTGGAAGGCTCAGTTTCTTCAGTTGCCGGGCCTAGGGAGTTGTGGGAAGATTGTGGTTGGGAATTTGGTGGGGTGATGTGTCTGTCGAAGCAGAATATTACATAATGGGATAGAACCAAGGTAGAGGGAGTCACTAACTTGACGGATTTCTAGCCAAGAAATCCATATCCAAGTTGTAGTTGCAAGGAGGATTGGAGCGGAGTGGTTCAACATTTGGCGGGAATATTTCCAGCAAGGAAATTAGGACTTAGAGGGAGATTTCCAGGAGGGAAGTCAAAACTTAGAGGGAGTCCAGAAGAAGAGCAGAGATGGCAGTGAACAAAGTGAGGGATCATGATAGGTTGGACGAGGCTTCCAACTTTGTCATCTCGAAGCCAGGATCCTGGCAGTCCTAGATCGACATCGCATCAAGTGCTTTGCCTTGAGAACCGTGGCTATCCTATTCGACCCAACTAATAATGAGAAATATGAGGATGTAATGGAGAGGGAAAAGTGCATCATCCTTGATGGGGTCAAGGATCATGTCGTACCACATATTTCTGAAAATAACACAACAAAGGAGATGCATGATACTTTGATGACCTTGTATCGAGGAACTTTCGTGCAGTGGAAGATGCTATTGGAGAATCAAATGCGGTCATATCAGATGCATAATGGGGAGCAGATAGATTCATTCCTCCTCATATTGAAAGAGATTCATGACCAACTTACTTCCATAGGTTCTACACCGTGTTATAGCCTAAATCTACCTCAGGTTGAAAGAAGGTAGGTCTAGGGTAACATCAAACCACGCTTAACCTGGTAGCTAGCCCTACCAGGTCGGGAGAGGGCTCTCTCCTTATCAATATCAAAGAAAATATGGCAAGAAAGGTTTGAGATGACTGAAATGAATACTAATTTTAGGCTAGGTATATGCTCAGAGGATTTTGATTGATTTTAATGGTTGGTTGTTGGATCAGATGAGGAAGACAGTTTTGGGTCCGGGAAATCAACACAGATTTGCAGAGGTTTCTGTGGGGCAAGGTAGGCAAGTGTTTTAGCACTTTGAAATGAATGTCATGGTGAGTCCAAAGACTGGTGAGGCATTTGAGAGGGCATGCAAGTTTCATGAGTCCTCTTCAAACAACAGAAAACATTTAAAACTAAATAAACCCCAAGGCAGAGCACTAAACACCAATGGATTCCACCCTTTAATATTGATTCATTTAGTTATGTAGAAAAAGATAGATGATGGCACATACACACATAAGAGAAACACTAAATAATTGAGGAGAAAACAATGCTAATTCACCTTGCCACAAGAATCCCACAAAATGCTGCAAAACTCTGGTTCATTTCCTTGCCAAACTGCAAAAGTGATTTACAAAGTAGCTCAATGCATCCACAAGAGTCCAACATTGACAAATGACTAAGAAAGTATAAGATATAGGCATCAAACCACCTATGCTAGCCATCAGAGGTTGAATCCATGAGTCAAGGCGCTGTTTCATCAAGATCTGAACTAGGAAATGAAAAATAGGCAGTGGAACAACTTGCCTCTAAAACTATGGAAACTGATTCATTCATCCTCAAACCAACTCAAACTGATGTATCTACCTCCTTAAGTCATTTTCATCATTTTTACATCATGGTAGATCATATTACATCATATTACATCATCAATTTACTCAAGAGAGAAGAAAAAATCAAACTAGCAGCAAACTAGGCGAAATACTGAGGTTTTAGGCAAAATTGGCAAAATTTTGCTTGATGCAGAGCGTCTTGAGCCTGATGCATAGTGCCACTTCAAGGCTAAGTTTGAAGGCCTTCCACTTCACCAAATCAGGCCCAAGATAGCTTGCTGGAAAGAGCTACTTATCTACTTTCTAGAAAAACTAGAATTTTTCGATTTGGAGTCCATTTTCCCTTCAAAAATCATTTCTCCCAAGACCAGTTCCTGTGTGTCCAAAAAGTGGCAGAGAGGGCATTTTTTTAGGTGTTTTTTGCCCTTTAGGTGACCCAGATGTCCTCCAAATCTTATGAAACTTTCTGGGTTTCATTATTTTTCCATGAGGAATCCAAAAATGCAAGCCATTTTGCAAAATGCGTAGCCAACTCAATGTGTAGCACCGGTGGCGCTGCACATCAACTGAAAATTCCTGTGTTTTACATTTAAAAATTGTGAAATGAAATTTTTTTCTCAAAATTGCTTCAAATTTGGCAAGAGGCAAGCTTACTAATTGCTTTACTAAGCCAAGGAAGCTTTAGTCAAAATTCTAAGTTTGTATTGTTCCTTTTTGGCTCTCAAGGCTCTCTTTAACTTAGCTTTTAGGCCATTTATCCTTGCCTTGCAAATTTTAATCCGAGTTAAATAATGATAAGCCATGTGGTGCAACATTTTCTTCTCCTTGTTAGCCTTATCAAGCAGCTTCTCAAGGTGGATATTCACTCTTTCCAACCATGATTCTCGGTCAGCCTCAATTCTTGCTCTAGGGATGTCATCTTGATTTTTCTTCTTTTTGCCAGTTGCCGGTTTTCTCTAACTGTTTGCAACTCCATGATTTCTTGTTTTTCCTCCAGTTGCTTGTTCTCTTGCTCAAGAAATTTAATGATCCATTTTTCCCTCTCAAGGTCAAGTGATAAGGTTTGAATTTCAACCTCCTTTTCTTTGATGATCACATCCTTGAGTCTTGAGCTTTGAGAACCCAAATCAATGTCATCTTCCTCAACCAAAACAAAATCCCTATCCTGCCCTTTAGTAGGGCCTTCATCATGCATTTCGTGCTTTCCATTGTCCTTGTCCTGTACCTGTTTAGCTGAAGAAGAAGGCAAAGCCCCTTTCATCCCAGGTGAAGATAGCATTTGCCTATGATCCAGTGAAGAAAACTAGACGCCTTCCACCCTTGGTGGAGATAATACTCGTTTGGCAGCTGCAAAAAGCCTCCTAGTGCCTTTCTCATAAGTTATAAACATAGGAATGTGAGCCTCCTTAGTTTTGCTTTCAGGTTCCTTTTGTTGCCCAGAAGTTTCACATTCCTCTTGAGGATCTGCAAAAATTTGAGGCCCCTTGAAGATTTCATGTGCAATGAAAGTTTCCCATGACACTCCCAACTGAGTGAGCTAATGCACAACAACAATTTTGATGATAGCAAAGTGACAAATACTGTTGAGCTGTTGTGGGTATGGTTTTCTTTTTTCAATCACAGTCATCCTCTCTATGTTTTTGCATATGAAATAAGGAATACTCATCATTCTGATCTTGGTGAAGTGCATAAGTAATCTGATATGGTAGGCATAGAGTCTGGAGAACCTACCTTCACATGTGAAGTATTTGATGATAAGTTTCATAAGTGGAACATACCGGTCCTCCAAGAACTTGAAAGGAAACACCCTACTCAGTTTACCATGATATTTGGCCTTAATATATGGTTCATAATGCTGCTTGCTGATGTTCTAGCTTTTGTTCCACTTTTACCCTACATCTGGCATTCTAGTGGCTTCTGCAATCCTAGCTGGTGAAAGAGTAGAATTGATCCCAGCAAGGTGTACCACATTATTCTCCATGTTTATGACAATCTTCCTTGCTAATTCATGATGGTACTTAACCCTCTCAACCATCTCACAAAACTCAAAGAAAGACTGGTATCTGAAACAAGTAGTAGCAAGGGGGCAAGCAAGGAGTTCAGTCATGCTAATAGGTACTTATTTGATAACTTTTCCACCCTTATGAGGCCTCCTAGATTGTACATTTCTTTCTCTTGAGTTGTCACTTAGTGTTTCTTCTTCATAGCTTGACTCACTCTTTCTTGCCATGGTGCTTGGTGCTTGTCTTAGGGAAGTGAAGTGATGATAATATGGTGGAAAATGGTAATGAGGGAGGACAAGGGAGATGAGTATGAAGAGATTTTACTAATAGGAAATGGAGTTGGGGAATGAAGGGATAGGTTTTAGGAAACTAGGGTTTTGTGAGGGATTTAGGGTTTGATGAAGGGAATGATTTGTCTTAGGGGAGTGGGATATGGAAAATGGGATTAATGGATTGATTTAGGGAAATGTAAGATAGGAAAGGGAAAAATGATGTTGATTGTAGTTATGGAGTGAAATTTGTACAATGAAATGAAAAATGATGAAGACAAGCTAGGGTTTGCTTTCAAAATGGAAAACTCATGAAGAACACATGTAGATGATAAAATTCAGCTCAAATGAAATGAAGACTTACTTTATAAGAGAAATGCAGCGTTTTTGAGGGTTATTGGGTGATTTGGAATGTTTTGGCAGCTTCTTGACTAATGGACAACACATTGGGCCCAATGTGCAGTGGCCTCGTGATGCGTAGCGCCCTTGCAAATTAACACCGGTAGAAACCCACTGATGCATAGCGCCAGTCTGATGCGCTGCGCACTGCCTTTGATGCGCAGCGCCAGGCAGATTTGCTTGGAAAACAGGGTTTTCAACTTTCTTTGTTCAGTTTGCCTCAAAATCGCGATTTTAGCTCTCCAAGGGTATCTTGCACAATGAAATAGATGAAAGCACTCCTTTCACTTTATGTATGGATGCCTTTTGATTTTTCCTTCCTTCAAAACCACTTTTCTAATGTCAAAGTCACTTTTGCTTTAAAACTTTATTTTTCACTTGAATTGACTTTTCTTGATCACTTGATGAACTGATGCATTGATGCTTTTTCTTTTGTTTGCAGTGGCTGGAGTTGGCAAGGTGAGCAAGGGAAGTAGTTGGAACTTATTACATATAAAAACACTTTAAATTACATAAAATTTGTACATAAAATAAAAAACCCTGTTTTCACCTCAAAACAGAGTTTTGAGGTAAAAACCATTTATTGAGCATATCATTAGTGAATTTTTGATCTTATGAACTTATAAAACTTCCTCATGTGCTTGTTGACCTTTTATTGATGTTTGGATGACCATGGTGGCAAACCTTAGAGGTAGTGAGACTAGAAACCCTAAAACTGATTTTGGTAAATGAAATAAAACAAAATGACAGTAAATGACCTAATCATGTGAAAACAGGCCAACAGGTAAATTCCATGAGGGAAATTGAGAATGAACCACTACCATTAGTTGATCCATGACCTAATGGAATGCAGTTGATCAAGTGGGACACCTAATATGTATGCAAAAAGAGAAATTTGATCACTGATGGAGGGATGAAGATACCGACACTAACTTTGGCTCCAATGGGGATGGTAGCTCCTAGGAGGTGCCAAGAACCATAGATATCTTGAAAATAAGATAAGTGCCTTCATCCATTGGGAAATATGGAGTCAATAACTTCAGAAAACTAAAACAAATATCTTAACTCAAAACTGACTCAATACTAAAACACAACTGACAAACTAGAAAATATGGTCAAAATGGAGCTTATTCAATAAAACCTACTCTAGCTGTTCCATTCATCACCTGATCATGTGAAATGAAACAACCAATGAAACCAAGTAAGCATCCTGGCTGCTATTTGCAATCGCCACAAGTGCTTGCTTATGAACAAAAAGAGAGAACTACTGAAAGGCAACTCCCATGAAAACTTGTAAACAGATCCGTTGAATAATATGGATTCTCTATCTGACTCCAAAAACACTGCATAAGGATCTTGAAATTCATGCACACTGGGACTTAGCTCATCCAATGGATTACTTTTCTTCTCCTCGTACCATGAATGAAAACTTTCATCTAAGCACTGTGACGAGACTCCTACTGAAACTGACAAAGAAACCGACTGCCAGATCAAGTTTGTATCAATACTTGTTTCAATCTCACAGTTAGCTAATGGAGAAGGAATTTGATTGTAGACATCATCCAAAACATCAGCTATTGGATCGTGAAAAATTTGAAAAGACTGTTCCAACCCATTTTCTATTGGTTCCAATAAGATTGCATGATTTCCTACAAGCTGCTCATCCTTTATTGAAGATGTACTATGCAAATTTCCCTTCAAAAACTGAAATGATTCAAAACAAAATGGTATGGAATCATCTTGCATCATTTGATCATATGGTTCAGCTTCAAAGTATTTATTTGCAACTTGACAACCAATGGCATTCAGAGGCTGCAACTCTAGATATGAAAAGTCTTGAAAAAGGTTTTCGTTGCCCTCAAGATGGTCCAGATAAAGACTTGTCGACAATTGATTTCTGATTGCATGGAAGTTGTTTCTAATGAACTGAAATCATGCAAAACAAAAAGGCAAAGATCCTTCACTTACTTCAAAATTTGATGCACTTTCCTCCTCACTTCCATAGCTGATATGCATTGGCTGATCACTGTACTTGAACTGCTGGAAGTGAACTTCCTCCTTCCACAAACTAGCTGCTGGTTTGTCTACAAGAGTAGCTTCTGTTTGGAGGATATAACCATCATCATACTCATCAAACTGAGGCAAATCATGGGTATAAAATACATCATCAAGCATACATGTCATATCAACAGATCTCTCTTCTCCAAAATGATCTATAAAAAAATCATTATCAAATCTATGACAACAGGGATAAGAAAGAAAAAGTTTTGGATCAGCCACTTGTTCTTCTTCAATCAGTGAGCCATGATCTTGAACATCATACTCATTCATCGTAGTGATCTTTTGCATTATCTCTTCCATTGCACTTACCAAAATGTCGAGCTTTACTTCTAAAGATGTCGATTCCTCTGGATCTATGTTCTTCATCTCTTCTTCCTTCAACTTTTCCCTTCTGATAAAACAATTAGCCTCTACATATACTGCACTGTTTTGCATCTCTTCAAGTGTTGCAAGGTTCCTTTCTCTCAGCTAAAACTCCATTTCTGGATCAAAGGCATTCAGGTAGTGCAAGAGAGCGGATCCAGGAGGAGGTCTTATATTAACCGGCATCGAAAAATAAACTTGGTTAAATCTGGTAGAAAATTGTTGTACTTTCTCCCCTGGCTGTCTTTTCAAGTGGTTATACTCTTCTAGAATCAAGAAAGGGTTCTATCTGACCACCCACCTATCAAGGAAAGCTTTGACGAATTGTTGGAAATTTGAGATGCTCGCAGCAGTGACGTTGTCACATTCACCATCAAATCTTGGTAGATATAGGTAATGATTTTTAGGGAAAGCATGGGATATAGGAGGTAAAATCAGAAGTTTATATCTATCTGGAATTTTACAAGGTTTAGGAATATGTACATAAGGTGTAGAATCAGTCTTTGTCTCTTGAGGCTCATTAGTTTGAAGACAATCATCATAAAATTCAAAAGAAGGGTCTTGATCAAGATCAAAGGCATGCACATATTTTGTATCCACAATCTTCAAAGGGAATGAATCAAATGCAGATCTAGGATCTTTCCTCGAATACAATATACTTTGTAAAGCCTTATTGGCATTCTCGGGAAAAGAGAAGAAATAATTTATAACAAAGAACATAATGTCTTGGATGAAATTCCACCTTGAATACCTGATATTTCCATATTGTCCTTTCATGTTTCTGCTGGTCAGGTTCATCCTCCAGTGGAGTCCTTGGATCTGATCTCGAAACTGATTTGGAATAGCTAGGTGAATGATTTCAGCCTTCCAGTATCTAATCGCTGTCCACCATAAAAAATCAGATCTGAACTTGATACATTTTTCCGAGGAACACAAAACTACGTTCCCCAGTGGAGTCGCCACTATGTTATAGCCTAAATCTACCTCAAGTTGAAAGAAGGTAGGTCTAGGGTAACATCAAACCACGCTTAACTTGGTAGCTAGCCCTACCAGGTCAGGAGAGGGCTCTCTCCTTATCAATCTCAAAGAAAATATGGCAAGTAAGGTTTGAGATGACTGAAATGAATACTAATTTTAGGCTAGGTATATGCTCAGAGGATTTTGATTGATTTTAATGGTTGGTTGCTGGATCAGATGAGGAAGGCAGTTTTGGGTCTAGGAAATCAACACAGATTTGTAGAGATTTCTGTGGGGCGAGGTAGGCAAGTGTTTTAACACTTTGGAATGAATGTCATGGTGAGTCTAAAGACTGGTAAGGCATTGGAGAGGGCATGCAAGTTTCATGAGTCCTCTTCAAACAACAGAAAACATTTAAAACTAAATAAACCCCAAGGTAGAGCACTGAACACCAATGGATTCCACCCTTTAATCTTGATTCATTTAGTTATGCAAAAAAAGATAGATGATGGCACATACACACATAAGAGAAACACTAAATAACTGAGAAGAAAACAATGCTAATTCACCTTGCCACAAGAATCCCACAAAATGCTGCAAAACTCTGGTTCATTTCCTTGCCAAACTGCAGAAGTGATTTACAAAGTAGCTCAATGCATCCACAAGAGTCAAACCTTGACAAATGACTAAGAAAGTATAAGATATAGGCATCAAACCGCCTATGCTAGCCATCAGGGGTCGAATCCATGAGTCAAGGAGCTGTTTTAACAAGATCTAAACTAGGAATTGAAAAATAGGCAGTGGAACATCTTGCCTCTAAAACTATGGAATCTGATTCATTCATCCTCAAACCAACTCAAAATGATATATCTACCTCCTTAAGTCATTTTTCATCATTTTTACATCATGGTAGATCATATTACATCATATTACATCATATTACATCATCAATTTACCCAAGAGAGAATAAAAAGTCAAATTTGTAGAAAACTAGGCGAAATTATGAGTTTTTAAGAAAAATTGGCAAACTTTTGCCTGATGCATAGCGCCCTGAGCCTGATGCGTAGCGCCACTTCAAGGCTGAGTTTGAAGGCCTTCCACTTCACCAAATCAGGCCCAAGATAGCTTGCTGGAAAGCGCTGCCTGTCTACTTTCTAGGACAACTGGATGTATCTACCTCCTTAAGTCATTTTTCATCATTTTTACATCACGGTACATCATATTACATCATCAATTTATCCAAGAGAGAAGGAAAAGTCAAACTGGCAGCAAACTAGGTGAAATTATGATTTTTTAGGCAAAATTGGCAAAATTTTGCCTGATGTGTAGTGCCCCGAGCCTAATGTGTAGCGCCACTTCAAGGCTGTGTTTGAAGGCCTTCCACTTCACAAAATTAGGCCCAAGATATCTTTCTGGAAAGCTTTGCATGTCTACTTTCTAGGACAACTAGAATTTTTGGATTTGGAGTCCATTTTCACCTCCGAAAATAATTTCTCCCAAGACTGGTTCCTGTGGATCCAAAAAGTGGCAGAGAGGGAATTTTTTAGCTGTTTTTTTCCCTTTAGGTGACCCAAATCTCCTCCAATCTTATGAAACTTTCTGGGTTTCATTATTTTTCCATGAGGAATCCAAAAATAGAATCCATTTTGCAAAATTCCTAGCCAACTCAATGCGTAGCGCCAGTGGCGCTGCACATTAGCTAAAAATTCCTGTGTTTTACATTTAAAAATTGTGAAATGACAAAATTTTCTCAAAATTGCTTCAAATTTGGCAAGAGGTAAGCTTACTAATTGTTTTGCTGAGCCAAGGAAGCTTCCGCTAAAATTCCAAGTTTGTCTTGTTCCTTTTTGGCTCTCAAGGCTCTCTTTAACTTAGCTTTTAGGCCATTTATCCTTGTCTTGCAAATTTTATTCCGAGCTAAGTAATGATAAGCCATGTGGTGCAACATTTTCTTCTCCTTGTTAGCCTTATCAAGCAACTTCTCAAGGTGGATATTCAATCTTTCCAACCATTATTCTCAGTTAGCCTCAATTTCTTTCTCTAGGGATGTCATCTTGATTTTTCTTCTTTTTGCCACTTGCCGATTTTCTCTAATTATTTGCAGCTCCATGAATGCTTGTTTGTCCTCCAGTTGCTTGTTCTCTTGCTCAAGAAATTTAATGATCCATTTGGCTCTCTCAAGGTCAAGTGATAAGGCTTGAATTTCAGCCTCCTTCTCTTTGATGATCACATCCTTGAGTCTTGAGCTTCGAGAGCCCAAATCAGTGTCATCTTCCTCAACCAAAACGAAATCCCTGTCTTGCCCTTCAGGAGGGCCTTCATCATGCATTTCTTGCTTTCCTTTGTCCTTGTCCTGTACCTATTCAGCTAAATAAGAAGGAAAAGCCCCTTTCACCACAGGTGAAGATAGCATTTGCTTGTGATCCGGGGTGAAGAAAACGAGACACCTTCCACCCCTGGTGGAGATAATACTCGTTTGGCAGCTGAAAAAAGCCTCCTGGTGCCTTTCTCATAAGTTATAAACACAGGAATGTGAGCCTCCTCAGTTTTTCTTCCAGGTTCTTATTGTTGCCCGGAAGTTTCACCCTCCTCTTGAGGATCTGCAAAAATTTGAGGCCCCTTGAAGATTTCATGTGCAATGAAAGTTTCCCATGACACTCTCAACTGAGTGAGCTGATGCACAACAACAATTTTGATGACAGCAAAGTGATAAAGACTGTTGAGTTGCTGTGGGTTTCCAATCACAGTCATCCTCTCTATGTTTTTGCATATGAAATATGGAATACTCATCATTCTAACCTTGGTGAAGTGCATAAGTAATTTGATATGGTAGGCATAGAGTCTGGAGAACCTACCTTCACATGTGAAGTATTTGATCATAAGTTTCATAAGTGGAACATACTGGTCCTCCAAGAACTTGAAAGGAAACACCCTGCTCAGTTTACCATGATATTTGGCCTTAATATATGGTTCATAATGCTACTTGCCGATATTCTGCCTTTTGTTCCACTTTTTCCCTACATTTGGCATTCTAGTGGCTTCTGCAATCCTAGCTGGTGAAAGAGTGAAATTGATCCCAGCAAGGTGTACCACATTATTCTCCATGTTTATGACAAACTGCCTTGCTAACTCATGATGGTACTTAACCCTCTCAACCATCTCACAAAACTCAAAGCAAGACTGGTATCTGAAACAAGTAGTAGCAAGGGGGAAAGCAAGGAGTTCAGTCATGCTAATAGGTTCTTCTCTGATAACTTTTCCACCCTTATGAGGTCTCCTAGGCTATACATTTCTTTCTCTTGAGCTGTCACTTAGTGTTTCTTCTTCATAGCTTGACTCACTGTTTCTTGCCATGGTGCTTGGTGCTTGTCTTAGGGAAGTGAAGTGATGATAATATGGTGGAAAATGGTAATGAGGGAGGACAAGGGAGATGAGTATGAAGAGATTTTACTAGTGGGAAATGGAGTGAGGGAATGAAAGGATAGGTTTTAGGAAACTAGGGTTTTGTGAGGGATTTAGGGTTTGATGAAGGGAATGAGTTGTCTTAGGGGAGTGAGATATGGAAAATGGGATTAATGGATTGATTTAGGGCAATATACGATAGGAAAGGGAAAAATGATGTTGATTGTAGTTATGGAGTGAAAGTTGTACAATGAAATGGAAAATGATGAAGACAAGCTAGGGTTTGCTTTTCAAAATGTAAAACTCATGAAGAACACATGTAGATGATCAAATTCAGCTCAAATGCAATGAAGACTTACTTGTAGAAGAAAAATGTAGTGTTTTTGAGGGTTATTGGATGATCTGGAATATTTTGGCAGCTTCTTGACTGATGTGCAGCGCACTGGGCCCAATGTGCAGCGCCCTCCCGATGCGCAGTGCCCTCCTGATGCGCAGCGCCCTTGCAAATAAACACTAGCAGAAACCCACTAATGCGTAGCGCTAGTCTGATGTGTAGCGCACTACCTCTGATGCGTAGCGCCAGGCAGATTTGCTTGGAAAATAGTGTTTTCAACTTTCTTTATTCAATTTGCCTCAAAATCGCAATTTTAGCTCTCCAAGGGTATCTTGCACAATGAATTAGATGAATAGCACTCCTTTCACTTTATATATGGATGCCTTTTGATTTTTCCTTCCTTCAAACCCACTTTTCTAATGTCAAAGTCACTTTTGCTTTAAAACTATGTTTTTCACTTGAATTGACTTTTCTTGATCACTTGATGAACCAATGCATTGATGCTTTTGCTTTTGTTTGCAGTTGCTGGAGTTGGAAAGGTGAGCAAGGGCAACAACTGGAACTTATTACATGTAAAAACACTTTAAATTACATAAAATTTGTACATAAAATAAAAAAACCCTGTTTTCATCTTAAAACAAAGTTTTGAGGTAAAAAACATTTATTGAGCATATCATTAGTGAATTTTTGATCTTATGAACTTATAAAACTTCCTCATGTACTTGCTGACCTTTTATTGAGGTTTGGATGACCATGGTGACAAACCTTAGACCTAGTGAGACTAGAAACCCTAAAACTGATTTTGGTAAATGAAATAAAACAAAATGACAGTAAATGACCTAATCATGTGAAAACAGACCATTAGGTAAATTGCATGAGGGAAATTGACAATGAAGCACTACCATCAGTTGATCCATGACCTAATGGAATGCATCTGATCAAATGGGACACCTAATATGCATGCAAAAAGGGAAATTTGATCACTGATGGAGGGATGAAGATACCAACAATAAGATTGGCTCCAATGGGGATGGTAGCTCCCGGGAGGTGCCAAGAATCATAGATCTCTTGAAAAGTAGATAAGTGCCTTCATCCATTGGGAAATATGGATTCAATAACTTCAGAAAACTAAAACAAATATCTTGACTCATAACTGACTCAATTATGACTCAATACTAAAACACAACTGACAAACTAGAAAATATGGTCAAAATGGAGCTTATTCAATAAAACCTACTCTAGTTGTTCCATTCATCGCCTGATCATGCGAAATGAAACAACCAATGCAACCAGGTAAGCATTCTGGCTGCTATTTGCATTCTCCACAAGTGCTTGCTTATGAACAAAAGGAGAGAACTACTAAAAGGCAACTCCCATGCAAACTTGTAAACAGATCTGTTGAACAATATGGATTCTCTATCTGACTCCAAAAACACTGCATAAGGATCTTGAAATTCATGGACACTGGGACTTAGCTCATCCAATGGATTACTTTTCTTCTCCTCATATCATGAATGCAAACTTTCATCTAAGCACTATGACGAGACTCTTGCTGAAACTGATAAGGAAACCGATTGTCGGATCAAGTTTGTATCAATACTTGTTTCAATCTCACATTTAGCTAATGGAGAAGGACTTTGACTGCAGACATCATCCAAAACATCAGCTATTGGATCGTGAAATTTTTTAAAAGACCGCTGCAACCCATTTTCTATTGGTTCTGATAAGATTGCATGATTTCCTACAAGCTGCTCATCCTTCATTGAAGATGTACTATGCAAATGTCCCTTCAAAAATTGAAATGATTCAAAACAAAATGGTACTCTTGCATCATTTGATCATATGGTCCATCTTCCAAGTCTTCATTTGAAACTTGACAATCAATGGCATTCAGAGGCTGTAACTCTAGATATGAAAAGTCTTGAACAAGGTTTTCATTGCCCTCAAGATGGTCCAGATCAAGACTTGTCGATAGTTGATTTCTGATTGCATGGAAGTTGTCTCTAATTAATTGAAATGAAGCAAAACAGAAAGGCAAAGATCCTTCACTTACATCAAATTTGATGCACTTTCCTCCTCACTTCCATAGCTGATATGCATTGGCTGATCACTGTACTTGAGCCGCTGAAAGTGAACTTCCTCCTTCCACAAACTAGTTGTTGGTTTGTCTACAAGAGTAGCTTATGTTTGGAGGACATAATCATCATCATACTCATCAAACTGAGGCAAATCATGAGTATAAAATACATCATCAAGAATACATGTCATATCAACAGATCTCTCTTCTCCAAGATGATCTTTAAAACAACTATTATCAGATCTATGA
The DNA here is from genome assembly GCA_031772625.1 of Pinus tabuliformis. Taxonomy (NCBI): domain Eukaryota; kingdom Viridiplantae; phylum Streptophyta; class Pinopsida; order Pinales; family Pinaceae; genus Pinus; species Pinus tabuliformis. The sequence goes on along the minus strand of CM062812.1, from coordinate 994,200,133 downwards.
CAACTGGGATAAGAAATAAAAAGTTTTGGATTAGCCACTTGTTCTTCTTCAATCAATGAGCCATGATCTTGAACATCATACTCATTTGTCGTAGTGATCTTTTGCATTATCTCTTCCATTGCACTTACCAAAATGTCGAGCTTTACTTCTAAAGATGTCGATTCCTTTGGATCTATGTTCTTCATCTCTTCTTCCTTCAACTTTGCGCTTTTGATCAACAAATTAGCCTCTACATCTACTGCATTGTTTTGCATCTCTTCAAGTGTTGCAAGGTTCATTTCTCTTAGCTGAAACTCCATTTCCGGATCAAAGGCATCTGGGTAGTGCAAGAGAGTAGATCCAAGAGGAGGTCTTATATTAACCGGCATTGAAAAATAAACTTGGTTAAATCTGGTAGAAAATTGTTGTACTGTCTCCCTTGGCTGTCTTTTCAACTGGTTATACTCTTTTAGAATCAAGAAAGGGTTTTGTTTGACCACCCACCTGTCGAAGAAAACCTTGACGAACTGCTGGAAATTTGAGATGCTCGCATTAGGCAGGGTTTTGAACCAACTCTTGACTTTGCCTTGCAAAGAAAGAGCAAAAAGCCTAATATTGACATCTTCTTCATCAACTTCAAAAAGGTCAAGAAAAGGCTCAAAATTTAATACATGTCTCTCAGCAGTGACGTTGTCACATTCACCATCAAATCTTGGTAGATATAGGTAATTATTTTTAGGGAAATCATGGGATAGAGGAGGTAAAATCAAAGGTTTGTATCTATCTGGAATTTTACAAGGTATAGGAATATGTACAGAAGGTGTAGAATTAGTCTTTGTCTCTTGAGGCTCATTAGTTTGAAGATGATCATCATAAAATTCAGAAGAAGGGTCTTGATCAAGATCAAAGGCATGCACATATTTTGTATCCACAATCTTCAAAGGGAAAGAATCAAATGCAAATCTAGGATCTTCCCTTGAATACAATATACTTTGTAAAGCCTTCTTGTCATTCTTGGGAAAAGAGAAGAAATAATTTATAACAAAGAACATAATGTCTTGGATGAAATTCCAACTTGAATACCTGATATTTCCATATTGTCCTTTCATGTTTCTGCTGGTTAGGTTCATCCTCTAGTGGAGTCCTTGGATCTGATCTCGAAACTGATTTGGAATACCCAGGTGAATGATTTCAACCTTCCAGTATCTGATCATTGTCCACCATCAACAATCAGATCTAAACTTGATACATTTTTCTGAGGAACACAAAAATACTTTCCCCAGTGGAGTCGCCACTATGTTATAGCCTCAATCTACCTTAGGCTGAAAGAAGGTAGGTCTAGGGTAACATCAAACCACACTTAACCTAGCAGCTAGCCCTACCAGGTCGGGAGAGGGCTTTCTCCTTATCAATCTCAAAGAAAATATGGCGTAAGGTTTGAGATGACTGAAATGAATACTAATTTTAGGCTAGGTATATGCTCAGAGGATTTTGATTGATTTTAATGGTTGGTTGCTGGATCAGATGAGGAAGGCAGTTTTGGGTCTGGGAAATCAACATAGATTTGCAGAGGTTTCTATGGGGCGAGGTAGGCAAGTGTTTTAGCACTTTGAAATGAATTTCATGGTGCATCTAAAGATTGGTGAGACATTGGAGAGGGCATGCAAGTTTCATGAGTCCTCTTCAAACAACAGAAAACATTTAAAACTAAATAAACCCCAAGGTATAGCACTGAAAACCAATGGATTCCACCCTTTAATCTTGATTCATTTAGTTATGTAGAAAAAGATAGATGATAGCACATACACACATAAGAGAAACACTAAATAACTTAGGAGAAAACAATGCTAATTCACCTTGCCACAAGAATCCCACAAAATGCTAGAAAACTCTAGTTCATTTCCTTGCCAAATTGCAGAAGTGATTTACAAAGTAGCTCAATGCATTCACAAGAGTCAAACCTTGACAAATGACTAAGAAAGTACAAGATATAGGCATAAAATCACCTATGCTAGCCATCAGGGGTCGAATCCATGAGTCAAGGAGCTGTTTCAACAAGATCTAAACTAGGAACTGAAAAATAGGCAGTGGAACAACTTGCCTCTAAAACTGTGGAAACTGATTCATTCATCCTCAAACCAACTCAAACTGATGTATCTACCTCCTTAAGTCATTTTTCATCATTTTTATATCATGGTACATCATATTACATCATCAATTTACCCATGAGAGAAAAAAAAGTCAAACTGGTAGCAAACTAGGCTAAATTCTAAGTTTTTAGGCAAAATTGGCAAACTTTTGCCTGATGTGCAGCGCCCTGAGCTTGATGCATAAAGGCCTTCCACTTCACCAAATCAGGCCCAAGATAGCTTGCTAGAAAGCGCTGTCTGTCTACTTTCTAGGGCAACTAGATGTATCTACCTCCTTAAGTCATCTTTCATCATTTTTACATCATGGTACATCATATTACATCATTAATTTACCTAAGAGAGAAGAAAAAGTCAAACTGGTAGAAAACTAGGCTAAATTATGAGTTTTTAGGCAAAATTGGCAAAATTTTGCCTCATGCGCAATGCCTTGAGCCTGATGCATAGCACCACTTCAAGGTTGATTTTGAAGGCCTTCCACTTCACCAAATCAGGCCCAATATAGCTTTCTAGAAAGCTCTGCCTGTCTACGGTCTAGGAAAACTGGAATTTTTGGATTTGGAGTCCATTTTCCCCTTCAAAAATGATTTCTCCCAAGACTGGTTCTTGTGGGTCCAAAAAGTGGCAGAGAGGGCATTTTTTAGGTGTTTTTTGCCCTTTAGGTGACCTAGATCTCCTCCAAATCTTATGAAAATTTTTAGGTTTCATTATTTTTCCACGAGGAATCCAAAAATGCAATCCATTTTGCAAAATTCCTAGCCAACTCAATGCGTAGCGCCGGTGGCGTTGCACATCAGCTGAAAATTCATGTGTTTTACATTTAAAAATTGTGAAATGACAAAATTTTCTGAAAATTGCTTCAAATTTGGCAAGATTGAGGCTTACTAGTTACTTTGCCGAGCCAAGGAAGATTTAGCCAAAATTCTAAGTTCGTCTTGTTCCTTTTTTCCTCTCAAGGCTCTCTTGAACTTGGCTTTTAGGCCATTTATCCTTGTCTTGCAAATTTTATTCCGAGCTAAGTAATGATAAGCCATGTGGCACAACATTTTTTTCTCCTTGTTAGGCTTATTAAGCAGCTTCTCAAGGTGGATATTCACTCTTTCCAACCATGATTCTCGGTCAGCCTCAATTTCTTGCGCTAGGGATGTCATCTTGATTTTTCTTCTTTTTGCCACTTGCTGGTTTTCTCTAATTGTTTGCAGCTCCATGATTTCTTGTTTGTCCTACAGTTGCTTGTTCTCTTACTCAAGAAATTTAATGATCCATTTGGCTCTCTCAAGGTCAAGTGATAAGGCTTGAATTTCAGCCTCCTTCTCTTTGATGATCACATCCTTGAGTCTTGAGCTTTGAGAGCCCAAATCAATGTCATCTTCCTCAACCAAAACAAAATCCTTGTCATACCCTTCACTAGGGCTTTCATCATGCATTTGTTGCTTTCCTTTGTCCTTGTCCTATACCTGTTCAGCTGAAGAAGATGGAAAAGCCCCTTTCACCCTAGATGAAGATAGCATTTTCCTGTGATTCAGTGAAGAAAATGAGACCACTTCCACTCCCGGTGGAGATAATACTCGTTTGGCAGCTACAAAAAGCCTCCTGGTGCCTTTCTCATAAGTTATAAACACAGGAATGTGAGCCTCCTCAGTTTTGCTTTTAGGTTCTTATTGTTGCCCGGAAGTTTCACCTTCCTCTTGAGGATCTGCAAAAATTTGAGGCCCCTTGAAGATTTCACGTGCAATGAAAGTTTCCCATAACACTCCCAACTGAGTGAGCTCATGCACAACAACAATTTTAATGACAACAAAGTGATAAATACTGTTGAGCTGCTGTGGGTATGGTTTTCTTTTTTCAATCACAGTCATCATCTCTATGTTTTTGCATATGAAATATGGAATACTCATCATTCTGACCCTGGTGAAGTGCATAATTAATCTGATATGGTAGGCATAGAGTCTGGAGAACCTACCTTCACATGTGAAGTATTTGATGATAAGTTTCATAAGTGGAACATACCGGTCCTCCAAGAACTTGAAAGGAAACACCTTGCTCAGTTTGCCATGATATTTGGCCTTAATATATGGTTCACAATGCTGCTTGCTGATATTCTGCCTTTTGTTCCACTTTTCCCCTACATCTGGCATTCTAGTGGCTTCTGCAATACTAGCTGGTGAAAGAGTGAAATTGATCCCAGCAAGGTGTACCACATTATTCTCCATGTTTATGACAAACCTGCCTTGCTAACTCATGATGGTACTTAATCCTCTCAACCATCTCACAAAACTCAAAGCAAGACTGGTATCTGAAACAAGTAGTAGCAAGGGGGCAAGCAAGGAGTTCAATCATGCTAATAGGTTCTTCTCTGATAACTTTTCTACCCTTATGAGGTCTCCTAGGCTGTACATTTATTTCTCTTGAGCTGTCACTTAGTGTTTCTTCTTCATAGCTTGACTCACTGTTTCTTGCCATGGTGCTTGGTGCTTGTCTTAGGGAAGTGAAGTGATGATAATATGGTGGAAAATGGTAATGAGGGAGGTCAAGGGAGATGAGTATAAAGAGATTTTACTAATGGGAAATGGAGTTGGGGAATGAAGGGATAGGTTTTAGGAAACTAGGGTTTTGTGAGGGATTTAGGGTTTGATGAAGGGAATGAGTTGTCTTAGGGGAGTGGGATATGGAAAATGGGATTAATGGATTGATTTGGGGCAATATAAGATAGGAAAGGGAAAAACTATGTTGATTGTAGTTATGGAGTGAAAGTTGTACAATGAAATGGAAAATGATGAAGACAAGCTAGGGTTTGCTTCTCAAAATGCAAAACTCATGAAGAACACATGTAGATGATCAAATTTAGCTCAAATGAAATGAACACTTACTTTATAAGAGAAATGCAGCATTTTTGAGGGTTATTGGATGATTTGGACTATTTTGGCAGCTTCTTGACTGATGCGCAGCGCACTGGGCCCAATGCGGAGTGCCCTCATGATGCGCAGCGCCCTTGCAAATTAACACTGGTAGAAACCCATTGATGCATAGCGCCAGTTTGATGTGCAACTCACTGCCTCTGATGCGTAGCGCCATGTAGATTTGCTTGGAAAACAAGGTTTTCAACTTTCTTTGTTCAATTTGCCTCAAAATCGTGATTTTAGCTCTCCAAGGGTATCTTGCACAATGAATTAGATGAATAGCACTCCTTTCACTTTATATATGCATACCTTTTGATTTTTCCTTCCTTCAAACCCACTTTTCTAATGTCAAAGTCACTTTTGCTTTAAAACTATGTTTTTCACTTAAATCAACTTTTCTTGATCACTTGATGAACCGATGCATTGATGCTTTTGATTTTGATTTCAGTGGCTGGAGTTGGCAAAGTGAGCAAGGGTAGCAGCTGGAACTTATTACATATAAAAACACTTTAAATTACATAAAATTTGTACATAAAATAAAAAAATCCTCTTTTCACCTCAAAACAGAGTTTTGAGGTAAAAAACATTTATTGAGCATATCATTATTGAATTTTTGATCTTATGAACTTATAAAACTTCCTCATGTGCTTGTCGACCTTTTATTGAGGTTTGGATGACCATGGTGGCAAACCTTAGACCAAGTGAGACTAGAAACCCTAAAACTGATTTTGGTAAATGAAATAAAACAAAATGACAGTAAATGACCTAATCATGTGAAAACAGGCCAGCAGGTAAATGCCATGAGGGAAATTGACAATGAACCACTACCATCAGTTGACCCATGACCTAATGGAATGCATCTGATCAAATGTGACACCTAATATGCATGCAAAAAGAGAAATTTGATCATTGTGGAGGGATGAAGATACCAACACTAACACACTGGATTCGAAGTTCATGGTGAGGACCACCGCGACTGAAGTCTTCGACGAGTGGGAGACATTTTTCCAAGGCATTTTTGGGAGAGCTATTCTTCCAATATGGGAGGAGATGCAGGAAACTCTTTGCCAAGAAGAGATCAGATGGTTGACCAAGGCAAGGAGTAGTGGCAAAGGAGGTTGAATCAAGAAAGAGGAGGAGGAGGATGAAACTCTAGCATTTGTGGGACAACAAGGGAAGATGATGAAGAATGATATCTCCAAGGTGAAGTGCTTCCATTGTTGGGAAATGGGACATTATGCATCCCAGTGTCCTAGGAAGAAGAACAAGGGAGAGGCTTCCAACTCCAAGGAAACTCTAACTGAGGTGGAGAAACAAGTCAAGATTGATGACGATTGTGCCATGAGTGCTCATGCACCTCTGGAGAAGAGGTTGGGAGACATCGAGTTGTAGTTAGGAGGACTACATACTAGGGGAATGATCCTTGAGGTACCCAAACTCTTGGATCATATCTAGCTATGGGAGCGCTTAACAACATTAGCATGATGACAAAGGTCGGGTGGAGAAAAGTGTAGGGGAGCAGCAAGGCAGTGCTTGGGTGCAGGAATCTGAGGCAGTGCAGTGGAGGTTGTAGCAGTGCGAGAGGCACAAAGGTTATGCAACAACGTAGTGACAACAAAGGGAGCACAAGATAGCAGCAGAGGCAACTTCAGTTTCATGAGGCTTCCATACTGACCAGGATGTCAGTATTTGGGTAGATCGGTTGCTTACTTCTCAGTAACTGAGTTGTAGTGCAACAGTTAGCAGTGGCAGTGCTAGGGGCAACATGGGCAACATATTGAGAGGGAAATATAGTACAAATGTAGTAGTAGCAGTGGCAGTGTCATGGGTAGCACTGAAGGAAGAAACAATGCAGATGATGTGAGGAAGCAGGCCAAGCATCAACACAGGTATCGGTGCAAAAGGATCAATGTGATGTTTAGTGGCGGAGCATTACGAGAGAACATTCCTCTCTAAGAGGGAGTGTTGATTTGTGGTAGCATCGGATATGATCTAACCATGAAAATTGGTGGAGAGGCTAATGAACATAATATCTCCAAGACCCATAAATGTTTTGGGGAAATTCCACTTGGTTGGAGAGATATTAAAATAATTAACATTTTTAATGGGGTTCCTAAGTCTAAACTTAAGAAAATTAAAATATTAATGGGTATTAATATAAAACTCGGTGAGAATGTTCTAAATGACATCGATCAAGCCAAATCTAATCTTAGCCATTGATTAGGGACTTAATCTTAGCTGTTGAAGACTCAACAGGAAAAGGATAAGAGGAGGCTTGAGGGTCAGTTGGAGATACACCAAGATTGATCAATTAGTTTGGGTCGCTGAGAAAATTTGAACTAGTGATTCGTTGCAGTGAGGGGCAGTGAGTACATAACAGAGAGGCATAGATAATACTAGAGGGTGAGTGCAGTGACCAAAGAGGCTAATGCAAAGGCAACAAAAGTTACGTAGAGGCAACTGGGGATTGTGTAGAGGCTTAGGGGCGTGTGTGGGTGATGCAGAGGGCCAAAGAGCTGACACAGAGAGATAGAAAGCCGATGCAAAGGCTTCAGGAGCGGAGCTGAAGCTAGTAGGAATGATGCAGAGCCAAGAGGAAGCGCTGTAAGGATTTTCGTGGGGAAAAATAGCTCAATATCTGTCTCCGACAATCTCTATTGGGTGAGCCATTTTTGGCACCCTAGTTGTAACCAAGAATCTGCATAATAATAAAACCCAACTACTACACTGGTTTCCATGCATTGGGTTTTCTCTTGGAGGATTGTCCAAAAATAATGGTGTCAATTGTGTGTTTCAGTTGCTGATCTGTATATGAGTTAAGGGTGCATTTGTGTTTATTTCAGTATTTATATTGATAAATAACTTGTTAATGGAATAAACAACTAGGAGAAATAAACTAGACAATTCTGTAGGGATTTCTAATGTGTCATACTTAGATATTTCAACATTATTGACCTTGTTACTGTTCTTTCCTTGCTGCTCCTTTCTCCCTTGCTCTTGCATACTTTGCTGCTACTTGCTAGACTTGCACTGCTCCTATGCTTTGCTTGTCACTTTCTTCTCCTTTTCTTGCTGCTCTTATGCTTCTCCTTTGCTTTTCTTTGCATTGCTGCTCCTTGCATTGTTGCTACTAGCTGCTCCTTGCCTTACTTCCCCTTGCTTCTCCTTGCATTCCTTCAATTCTCCTTTGCCATCAATGATAATAATTCCAACAATCTCTCCCTTTGGCATGGATGGAAACACATTTGTTGTCCCCCTTTTGTCCTGAAATATATTTATCATTGCTACCCATAACCTATGCTTACCTTCCCCTTTGACATCAATGGAAAGGGATTATAAATGTCTTGTAGCCCTCCAATCCACATTTATCCATTTTCTGTTATTAAGGTATTGAAAAATATGGTCTTCAACTCACTGTAAAAGAGTCCTCAGTGTAGCTATCATCATTGCATTAATGCTCTACAACCTGCAATGTCTTGTTCTGCATAAATAATTTTGACACTGTGATTGAATGAATGCCACTAGAGATGGCTTATTAGGGCTGCTCCAGATTGAATGAATGCTGCTCCATAAAGATTGCTCCAATTACCCTTCAATTCTGTTTAACATTGCAAGATATTGTTTTGAGAACACTCTGAAAGCAAGAATATTCTAAGAGAACACTTGGCAAACTATTGCAAGAACTTGTTGAATAACCACATTATAGAGCACATTGCAATAATACATCACCGCCCCATAAGAAAGAACAATATCACCAAAAGAGCATTGAAATATGAATATGAACGCTGCACACGAACATTCCATGCTCACAATTCTTTTTCTATGCATCCAATCATCAATTTCTATAGATAAAACTATATAGAGATCTACACAAGTGTAAACCTAAATTTGAGCTTATGAGAACTTCAAATGATAAAGATAAGCCTTCTATTGATGATCCGTGAATCTCTAGATTTGACGTAGGTTATGAATATCATCTAAAGAATATTGGCGATGGATCTAGCAACAAAGGACCTTCAACATATAAGGCGCTCGATATTTTTTGTTTTTCGGAAAGCAGGAAGCAACTGTGACCATACAATGCGACCATCTCCAAAATGAAGAGCCAAAATTTTTCTTGTCTTTGTGAATACAAACAATAATTTCCAAAATCTATTACGATCTCTGGTCATTTTGTTTTTCTCTGTATTAATCATATTTGTTGTATAACAACTATCTCTTTAGCATTTTCTAGCACCAAGGTTACCTTCAATTTCAGTAAATGGTCGTTCGACCATTCAAATAAATTGTGCTACACTTCAGCAACTCAAACACCATCCTTATCTAATGATAATTCGATAGTAGTTGCATCTATGAATTTAGCAAGATGATTCCAAAGAGTTATTTAATATAATAATAATCTCCAGTATTAATAATATGTTTAACTTGGTTAGTAAACACAATGTATTCAACCCATCATCTGCTAAATTTTCCCCATAGTGCACAGAAAGGATTTCGACCCACTGATAAAGGGAAATCAACCATTTATTGAGAAGAACTCGGTCAAGATAGTAGAGAGGAAGCTTGGTTGATAAAATTAAAGGAATCTACACTTCCTTGGCTGGAACTTTGAATCCTTTAAACCAAACTAATACTTGACCTCTTTGACAAACGAAACTTGGCCATGTGAACCCAACACAGTGTGCACCTAGTCTATTGTTTGTTGTAGTTTCTTTTTGTCTTTGTCTTTTAGGAAAGGATGGGAAGATTTCCACATATGTTTAGAACAATGATAACACACGACTCATATGGCTTCATGATGTGAAGGAATTAATCTAGAGACATTAATTTATTGATTAAATCTGTGGCTGCACGAGGTTGCTTTCCTTTCCCACGTAGATGGGTCACACACAAATTGTTACTTGCACAACGTTGTTATCATGCTGGAGCATTTTCGATCAAAATGTGTTAAGGTCATATAGATCTTTCTTATGGGTGTCTCAACCTGAAAATGTTAAAATTGTAATTTTACGCCGCACGGTGGTTTTTGAAAACCATCCCGGTCTCCCCGCACCGCTCTTGGCAAAGACTGTACGAGCAGGAGGAGGCTCCGAACACATTCACACTCCGCCACGCGTCCCATGTACGAACGCCCAAAAACCACTTTCCCCGGACGGTAAAAGTCGTTTGGTTTGCCGGAGGAGGGTGTGCGAACCACGTTGGATCGGCTCAGCGATTTGATCGCGTGATCTCAGCCGTTGACTTCCCGAATGTGCTGTCCGCCCACGTCACATCAAATTTTGTCATTGTCCCGTTGACCGCCGTAGGTGAAAACGTCGTGGTTTTTAAATGCCTTTACATGATTTTTGGTGGCGGCCTTTAATATTATGATGGGCATACGTCCCATGCTTTTAATATTGTTATGGGCTTGTTTTTAATATAGTGATGGGCACATTTTTTATATGTTTTTTTATATGTACACGTTGTCATATGTAAAACAAAAAAAAGGTCTAAGTGCTGTAGTTTTGATATATGGTGCATGCGCACGATGTCAAGTTTTTTTTATGGTGTGAGTGGAGTGGCTACGCACGAGTGTGTGTGATTTTTTTTATGCACAACAGTGCTGTAGTGTTTGTCTGAAAATGAAAAACACAGGAATGTTTTTGAAGTCGTTTATGTAATATCCACAGCAGTGGAAAATCTGTGAGAGTAGCAGAGTTTTTTTTTTGGATTCCCTCTTTGCACAGAGGAAGAAATATGTAACAGAGTTTCAGTTTTAAATTAATAGAAATGTGTTGTGACTGTGTAATGCTGTGTTCTGAGTGAGTTTGTTTTTTTTTAAGAGGTTGTCTGCAAAAGATCCTGGACAAAGTAAACAGAGCATTGTCTCTGTGGTGAATTTTATTTTTAATTGGTTTTTGGTATTTTCTCCATTTAAAAATACCCAACAGTGGTATCAGAGCAAGGCTTAGGCTCTTTAAAGAAGTTAAAGAAGCTGAAGGGAGAAGGTTGCTGCTGCAGCAAAACTCCTCAGGCAGACAGAAGACTCAGACAGCGAAGGATTCAGGTATTCCCCAAAAGCATTTCTCTTGTTATTGCTGAAGACAGTCAGTTTTTTTTTTTTTTTTTTTAATCACAGTCAAGGATTTAAAACCATAGTTCAAGATGCAAGGAATAACAAGCACAAGCATGGGTATGTTCAACACCCAGCTCCCACACTTTAATGGGAAGAACTATGACTACTGGTCTATAACCATGAGAGCTTTGTTCATCTCTCAAGATATATGGGAACTAGTAGAATATGGGTTTGAGGAACCAGCAGATGAAACTGAGTTCAATGCATTAACTCAGGGAGAGAAGGATCAGCTGAAGCTCAATAGGAAGAAGGATGCAAAGGCCATTGTCTTGTTGTATCAAGCAGTGGACCAGAGTATATTCCCAAGGATAGCAGCAGCTACAACATCACATGAAGCATGGCAAACTCTCAAGACAACCTATCAAGGCATGGAGAGAGGGAAGACAGCAAAATTGCAAATGCTGAGAAAGGATTTTGAAAACTTGAACATGAAGGAGTCAGATAACATTGACTCATTCTTCACTCATGTGATTGGTGTAATCACACAAATGAGAACTCATGGAGAAACAATTGAAGATAGAAGAATAGTGGAGAAAATATTGAGGGTCTTACCCTCAAGGTTCGATGCCATAGTCACCACCATTGAAGAGACAAAGGATCTCTCAAAATATTCAGTTGATGAGCTACATGCATCACTGATAACTCATGAGCAGAGGTTGAGTAGGAATGAAAACTCATCTCTTGAGCAAGCTTTCAAGACCCAGTTGTCCTTTGGAAGAGGAAGAGGTCAAGGAAGAGGAAACAGAAGAGGAAGAGGCAGAAGCCAGAACAGAGGTGGAAGGAACAACCCATCAAATGCACAAGGAAGAGGCAGCAATCCAAATCAGAACCAAGGTCAAGGCAACAACCAACAAAGAGATCAGTATCATGCTCAAGGACAAAGGTATGATAAATCTAATGTTCAATGCTATTATTTCAAAAAGTATGGACATTATGCTAGTGATTGTAGAAAGAAACAGCATGATATGAACAGCAGACAAAATGCAAATGTTACAAGAGAAAACAGCAGTCAAGAAAATGTCCTGTTAGCTTGTAACATGGCTGAAACACATAGTGAGGACATATGGTTTTTAGACTCAGGTTGCAGCAACCATATGACAGGGAATATAGCCCTCTTTTCAGCCTTAAATCAGAACTTGAAATCAGAGGTTACACTAGGAACTGATAGTAAAGTGTCTGTTATGGGAAAAGGGGAGGTAAAAATATTTTCAAAACAAGGAGAAAGGAAAACCATAGCAGATGTCTACTATGTCCCCGGAATGAGATGTAACCTATTGAGTGTTGGACAGCTTATCCAAAAGGGTTACAATGTTTACTTTGTAAATGATGTGTGCACCATCATGGACATACCACCCAGCAAAAGATGCATTGCTGAAGTGAAGATGACAAGGAACAGGATGTTCCCTCTCCGGATCCGGGCAGACTTGAAGAACAAGAAGGAAATGGCAGCAGTCACCCAAGAGGCCTTCCAAAGCGTGCCAAAGGATGAAAATTGGTTATGGCACTTGAGATTCGGGCATCTAAATTTTGGAGGTCTAAACTTATTGAGCAGAAAAGGAATGGTAAAGGGATTACCATTGATAGAGAAGCCGGACAGCCTTTGTGAAGGTTGTATATTGGGCAAACAACATAGAGAGAGTTTTCCATCAGGGAAAAGCATAAGGGCAAAGGCACCCTTAGAGATTATCCACTCAGATTTGTGTGGACCAATGCAAGCTCCATCATTAGCTGGCAGCCTATATTTCTTGACATTCATTGATGATTTTACAAGAAAGACTTGGATATACTTCCTCAAGAACAAAAGTGAAGTGTTTGAGAAATTCCAAAATTTCAAAGCACTTGTGGAGAACCAAAGCGGGCTGCACATAAAAGTATTGAGAACTGATAGAGGAGGTGAGTATATCTCAAATGAATTCCTAAAGTTTTGTAGAGAAAATGGAATACATAAACAGTTCACAACTCGGTACACCCCACAGCAAAATGGAGTTGCTGAAAGGAAGAACAGAACCATCATGGAGATGGCAAGGAGCATGTTGAAGGCAAAGCATTTGCCAAATGAGTATTGGGCTGAAGCTGTGCATTGTGCAGTGTATATTCTGAACAGGTGTCCTACAAAAGCAGTGATGAACAAGGTGCCAGAAGAGGCATGGAGTGGGAGAAAGCAAGTAGTCACCCACATGAGAGTTTTTGGGTGTGTGGCCTATGCACACATTCCAGATAAACTAAGGAGGAAGTTGGACAGCAAAGGGGAGAAATGCATCTTCATTGGATACAGTGATGAATCCAAAGCCTACAGGTTGTACATTCCATCTACCAAGAAGTTCTTTGTCAGCAGGGATGTTCAATTCATTGAAGAGGAAGCTTGGGATGGAAGCATAGAGAAAACAGTGAACATTAAAAGCTGTTTGCCTCATGATGAAGATGAAGAGGAGGTGGCTGAAATGCATCCCCAAACAGCAGAACCAACACAAGGACAACAAGGCACACCATTGAGGATCAATGAGAGTGCTTCTCCAAGCACACCACAAGGAGGAAATTCAAGTGCATCTTCAAGCACTTGCACACCAAGTGAAAGAGGTAAGAAATTTAGAAATCTAAGTGACATTTATGAAGAAGGAATGAATTCCTTATTTGCCTTGTTTTGTCATGTTGATGATCCTATTCATTTTGAAGAAGCTATTAAAGATAGGAAATGGATAGAAGCTATGGATGAAGAGATGAATGCCATAGAGAGAAACAAAACATGGGATTTGGTTGAGCTACCAAAAGGCAAAGAAGTCATTGGTGTGAAATGGGTCTACAAGACCAAGAGCAATGCTGAAGGCAAGATTGAAAGGCATAAAGCAAGGCTGGTTGTCAAAGGCTACAAGCAGCAGTATGGGAGAGATTATGAGGAGACTTTCGCCCCGGTTGCAAGAATGGAAACAGTGAGAGCAGTGCTGTCCATAGCAGCTCAAAACAAATGGAAAGTCTACCAAATGGATGTGAAATCAGCATTCCTAAATGGAGTGTTAATGGAAGAGGTTTATGTGGAACAGCCTCTCGGATATGAGAAGAAAGGAGAAGAGCACAAAGTGTGCAAATTGAAGAAGGCTCTTTATGGGCTGAAGCAAGCGCCAAGAGCATGGTACAGCCGGATAGATTCATATCTATTGGATAATGAATTTGACAAATGTGAAGGAGAACCCACAGTCTACATCAAGGAAAAGGATGGTAAGATTTTGATTGTTGTCTTGTATGTTGATGATGTTATTTTCACAGGTAATGATGATCAGCTCATTGAGAATTTTAAATCAGTCATGAAGGATGAATTTGAAATGACTGACATGGGTTTGTTGAGATACTTCTTAGGCATAGAAGTAGATCAAAATGAAAAAGGAATTTTTATATCTCAAGCAAGATATGTAAATCAAGTTTTGGGCAGATTTAAGATGGAAGAATGCAAGGCAGCAATCACTCCCACAGTGATGGGATTAAAGCTCAGCAGAGAGGACAGCAGCAAGGATTTTGATCATAGTTTATACAAAAGCATTGTGGGCAGCCTTATGTATTTAACAACAACTAGGCTTGATTTAATGTATGCTGTTAGTTTAATTTCCAGATTTATGGAGAGGCCAAAGGAGGCACATTGGCAGGCAGCAAAGAGAATTTTGAGGTATGTCAAAGGTACCAAAATGTTTGGAATTCTATATCATGCCTCAGAACATTCAGATTTGGTTGGGTACACAGATAGCGATTGGGCTGGAAGTGTAGATGATCGGAAGAGCACTTCCGGTTATGTTTTCAATATGGGTTCAGGAGCCATTTCATGGGCTTCTAAGAAGCAATCCATTGTAGCGTTATCTACAGCAGAGGCAGAATATGTGGCAGCTACAGCAGCAGCATGTCAGGCAGTATGGATGAGAAGAATGTTGAGAAGCTTAGGCCAAGAGCAGGCAAAAGCAACAGTGGTCTTTTGTGACAATAGCTCTGCTATTGCTTTGTCAAAGAATTCAGTGTTTCATAAGAGAACGAAACACATTGATACAAGGTTTCACTACATCAGAGAATTAGTGAACAATGGAGAAATTGTCCTAGAACATTGCAGGACCCAGGAACAGGTTGCAGACATTTTGACAAAGGCACTAGTTCAGAAGAGTTTCAAATTTTTGAGGAAGTGTTTGGGAATGACCGAACGTGCGGCTGTTAAAATTAAAGGGGAGTGTTAAAATTGTAATTTTACGTCGCACGGTGGTTTTTGAAAACCATCCCGGTCTCCCCGCACCACTCTTGGCAAAGACTGTACGAGCAGGAGGAGGCTCCGAACACATTCACACTCCGCCACGCGTCCCATGTACGAACGCCCAAAAACCACTTTCCCCGGACGGTAAAAGTCGTTTGGTTTGCCGGAGGAGGGTGTGCGAACCACGTTGGATCGGCTCAGCGATTTGATCGCGTGATCTCAGCCGTTGACTTCCCGAATGTGCTGTCCGCCCACGTCACATCAAATTTTGTCATTGTCCCGTTGACCGCCGTAGGTGAAAACGTCGTGGTTTTTAAATGCCTTTACATGATTTTTGGTGGCGGCCTTTAATATTATGATGGGCATACGTCCCATGCTTTTAATATTGTTATGGGCTTGTTTTTAATATAGTGATGGGCACATTTTTTATATGTTTTTTTATATGTACACGTTGTCATATGTAAAACAAAAAAAAGGTCTAAGTGCTGTAGTTTTGATATATGGTGCATGCGCACGATGTCAAGTTTTTTTTATGGTGTGAGTGGAGTGGCTACGCACGAGTGTGTGTGATTTTTTTTATGCACAACAGTGCTGTAGTGTTTGTCTGAAAATGAAAAACACAGGAATGTTTTTGAAGTCGTTTATGTAATATCCACAGCAGTGGAAAATCTGTGAGAGCAGCAGAGTTTTTTTTTTGGATTCCCTCTTTGCACAGAGGAAGAAATATGTAACAGAGTTTCAGTTTTAAATTAATAGAAATGTGTTGTGACTGTGTAATGCTGTTCTGAGTGAGTTTGTTTTTTTTTAAGAGGTTGTCTGCAAAAGATCCTGGACAAAGTAAACAGAGCATTGTCTCTGTGGTGAATTTTATTTTTAATTGGTTTTTGGTATTTTCTCCATTTAAAAATACCCAACAGAAAATGTCCTATTATCAGTTTTTGGAGCTACGTGGCATGGTTCCAGATAGAATTGCAGGTCCATATCCCTAGGTTCCATTTTCGAGATATCGAAATATTGATCTATTATGATCCACCAAAGAGAGAGCCAACCCAAGAAAATGTAAACACTGGACCAAGTTCTTACAATAAATATGATCTATTTGTAATATAATATGAGTTGTCTGTTATAATGTCGACGCTACCCGATAATGAAAGACATGAATGTTCCAAAGGATAATGAACGTTGTTGTCAATGTTGGAAAATGAAAGTGTTGGAAATTGGAAGATGCTTCATTGAAGGAAATGTTATAATGTCTCAGCCACAACTCACAATTTTCCTTGACTAACATCCATTGAACTCCCACAAACTCCACTTCCACATCCAACCATTTCCACTGCTTTAGCTACTCTCTGTTTACAACGCTCCATATGCTGTGCTTCATCTGCTGCGCTTCATCTGCTACGCTCATATGATGCGTTTCATCTGCTATGCTTCATGTTCTACGCTCCGTGTGCTATGCTTCATGTGCTATGATCCATATGCTGCGCTTCATCTGCTGCGCTTGGAACGCTTAAACATATAAAGTTAATGGTCCATAAAGATGTTGCTCTTATATAAGGAGTAAACTATAACATTTCTGCTCTTATATATTATGCTACCATAATACCATATATGAGTATTCTCAGTCAAGAATCCATATATAACGTTGTTTGGTGAATGCAATAACATTAATATTATAACGTTAATATTTCTGCGTTAATATTGTAATTGCATGGCGATAACCTCAATATTGTAATTTTGAACGCATTCACCATTAATTGTTGCTTTAATATTAACTCATATAAACCATATGCTGCGTTAAACCATAAATGGTTCTTTGATACCACTGCATTAATAGAAATGAAGACTTGTTGCATTGCGTTAACACCAATATGTTCTGCGTTAATTGCTTGGAATATTACAACGTATTCATGATTTCTATTGTGCATCAATAAGGCTATTGTGTAGTGATAATAATAATGCCAATGAATGCTTGATAATGCCATCAAACATTTGGTAAGGATAATAATGCCATTTAAAAAATAATAACGCTCCAAGGTAATTAATGCTGAAGGAATCAAATAAACTTCTCCAATAAAAATGTTGCATATAATTCTTCCACTATACATTATTATTCTGCTGTACGTTTCTGAACGCCATGTATTCATTGTATTTTCCAATATAATGAATGTTGCACATTAACTTCCTATTCCTAAACACTGCCAACATGCCAACATGCATCAATGCTGCACAATGTATTAGTAACACGTTTCCCAAATATTCCAGTTCCATCGTATCATGGCCAACCTCACCTTATATGCACCATATCATGGAAGTTCCTATTTCCATTTCTATAGGTTTATTAATGCTCTCCTCTCTCTCCATGCTCGCTTGCTGTCACTTAGAGGGCGAGCAGTATTTCCGTCCCATGTTAGAGGGCATTTATAAACCTATAAAAATGGAAATAGGAAAAGCCCCCTATCATATTACGCCCACCAATATAATTTGGTGTACTCCATTGATAAATGTGTAAGTAAAGTACATATGCAACATAAGATAATTCATTCATAATGCCGACATAATTTATTCCCCATGACCTGATATATATCACTTCCAATAACCATATGCAATCCCAATATACGTCCTTTCCAATATGTAACCAACACCCCCCAAAGAATTATTCATATGATTCAGAGTCTTTGTGGTTGGATTGAATCAATCTAGAGGTATTCCCAACAAGGTCGACATTTGGCTAATGGATGTTAATATATATATATATATATATATCACATTTTTGAACAACGTTCATTGGTCTATATACATATCACATTGTCAACGTTCAACCAATGTTCTTAATCATCGTTCAACTAGAGTATTTATTTTGATAATCGTTTTATGCAGGTTAATATTCTCAACGCACTATTAATGTTGAGAAATTGTAACGCTGGATGTAGACCCTTTCATAGCCGGAATATGTAAGTATTAAAGAATATTAACGCCATGATCCCCAGCACGTGAATATAAATGTTGCCACCATGTATTATATCACTCATTTGCAATATATTTGCACCATTGTTTTATATATCAACAACCATTCCTGAGATATTCTCTGGACGATGAGTGCAAATCAGTGAAAGTTTAAACAACATGTCTGCTCCCACCACTTGGTGATATATTCCTGCCCATTCTAATTTCTTAGGTGTAATTTGGTGACAATCCATGAAATGATTCTTGCTGTTCATGCCATTTATTGTGCCATTCATTATAAATAATTTTCGTCCAATAATACCCACTGCACAGGTAACAATGTAATTATGGATCACTGCTCAACAAACCTTGTCGAATAATTTTTGCAAAGATATTACAATAATGTACATTGTAACTGATATGTTATATAATGTGGGCAATATATTAGCTTCCAAACATTTTTAGACTGCCAAAATAATATGACCCTTCCTCTAAATAACACATATCTGAACAAGAGTCTAAAATGTTAGGTGTGCTTCTCAAAATATCACCACAAATGCCAGAGAAACCATAATTGTGCGATGACTACCAAAAAAACCCTCTTTCATAATTGTGCCAACTTCCATAGACCTTGTAACGCACTTAGAAAAGTAATGCTTCCCTACTGTTAAGGTCGATATTGATTTTTTCTCAGCTCTGTTACTCCATAACTACACAAATCTATACTCATCGATTTGGAGAAATAGAACTTTGTAAAACATGTTATCTATGAGAAAAATGCACAGATTTGTACTTGGTGGATGGGTCGAACAGATAAAAAAGTCCAACTCAGATTCATATATGCTATTATCACAGATTGAAATTGTGATTGAGATTGTGATTGTGATGGTGCCTCCTGATCAAAATAGAGGGCCTCGTAGTGTTCCCAAATTCAACAATCAACACAATTCATGAGCGCACTTTGTGATAACTAGAGGCATGATCACTTGATGGATTCTCCTTTTTTCTTGACTTAAAATCCTTCTCCCTACTCTTATACTTATCTATGATATAAATTTCTATCAAACGCTCATGCTATTATGACTTCTTTTCTTTATGCACATTACTATGTATCTCGTTTAAATCACTGTTGTTTACTAACTTGGTATCCATATCTATGTTAAGGTGCTATTTCCTCTCTATATTGCTATAGTGCTCTAACACCAAGATACCTGACTTCTTTTTAATTACTTCAACTTAATTTCATAAATTCAAGATAACAATTCAAGATAACAATTTTGAATGTTGATGATATTAGAATCTGATCTTGAATGTTGATTATTTTAAGAGTGAATGCTGGATTCATGTGCAGATTTGTTCTTCTCATATATATTTCCTCTTCTATGGGACACTCTTCCCCTAAAATGCTTTTGGTTTTTAATACTAACACATTCTTCTTTCCTCCTTTCCTCCTGACTATTTTCATCATTCTTCTTTCCTTATGACTATTTTCATTTTCTTGAACATCTCCCACTAAGATCATGATAGGTCATTGGTTGTTCTTTATCCTTCCTTTTCCATATCTTCCTTAGCTTCTTTCCGGTGTATACATTTTATTTTATCTCACCTTTTGGATTTCTTGTAGTGTCCATATTTCATCTAGAGTTTTTTAGGGTATAGTGAAACTTGAAGTGGTTAGCTTTGTGTCCAATATTGCTACATATAGAGCACCTTATATGGACGAGCAAAGGAACAAATGATGTGTTTTCTTGAGTCATTTATATTTTTCTTTACATACTTTTTGCATTCAATAGCTCTATGTCCAAATTCATTGCATAGATAACAGTAACCATAGAACTGATTTGTGTACCTGGTGAATGAATGTCCTCTTTGTTTGAATGCTTGAGGGAGCCTCCTCATTTGCTGCATCTTCGGTTGATTATTCTTGGTTTGTTTGTTCTTACAGTCTGCTGCAATATGTCCTAGTTCATGGCAATGGAAGCATGAGATATATTTCCTCCTTTGAGATATTGAAGACTTTCTAACTTCATTCTTCTCCTTCTAGTTATGTTGCTTATTTTTATTTGTTTCTTCTTTTGTAGGTCCTTTTGGTGCTGCTTTGTCATCTTTAATGATTGCCTTTTCTAATTTCTTCATGGAGGAAACCTCCTCTTCTAGTTGCTTATACCAACTATTCTTTTCTTCTAACTTACTTCTAGATGAACCTATCTCAGATTTTAATCTTTCACACTGTAGGTCTCTCTCCTTGAATTTACTGCTCATCACCTCTTCTATTCTCCTTGCTTCTTCAAGTTGTGTCTTCAAGTTGACAATTTCGTCCTTGTACTCATGCTCTCTCTCATCACATATATGCACTAGTTTCTTCAGATCTTTGTTTTCATTCTTCAATCTTTCTATGTTAGCCAATGATAAATCAAGCCTAGCTTGAATTTCATCTATCTTTTCTTCCTGAGAGTCACGTTCATAGGTAGAGGTTTCATTTAACTAAACACTCCTTTTGACAAGGTTTTTTCTCCTCCCTCTTTCTCTTTCCTTTCTCTATATTGTTGCTGCTAGCCTTTTCATGCATGACATGCAATCTATCCCATATTTCTTTTGCAGAAGTTAAATCTATTATTGTGTCAAGATCCTTATTATGAAGATTGTTATACATAGTACATTTTGCTTTAGCTTTCCATTTTTTTTCTTGAACAAAGAGAAAGTGTTTACAGTGACCTTCACATACAAGCTTCCATACACCAGGTCCCTAAGATATCAGTTCACTTTTAACCTTATCTCTCCATTCATGAAAGTTTGATGTACTAAGCATATGCACACTTTGATTGTCCATGATTCAACTAGATCTACCTTCAAGCTATTAGGCTTACATTGAATGAACAAACTATGATTCCAATTGATGAAAACTTGACTAAACTAAGAGGGAGTGTGAAAAAGTTTAGTACTATGTTGCACAAGTTCCAAAACTCGGGTACTTCTGATACTTGGGTGGCTAGAAGTATTGCTCAAATTTAGAAAAGTCAAGTTGGGAGTGGCAATAATATAATATATTAAAATTTAATATATATTAAGAATAAAAATAAAATAATTTATTTATTTCCATGCAAAACTTGCCAATCAAATTCCATCTTGCAAATAAACATGTAAAAGATTGAACTTTGAAACATTGCAAAAAAAATCAAAATATTAATCCATCAACAAAGATTGAACTTTGAAACATTGCAAAAAAAAATCAAAATATTAATCCATCAACAATTTCTCAATCCATTATCAAGTGATTATTCTTTTCGCTTGATGTAACCTCACCAATATATATATATATATATATATATATATTACGTCTAATTATAATAGAGATAAAAAAAATAAAATACATATTAATAGTAATTAAAAAAAATTAAAACAATAGAGTTTAAATCCAATGTTATTTTAAAAAGAGTTTGTATAATAAAATTATAAATTTCCAAGTTAATGTATATTTTATACTTAAATAAATATGAAAATTAATTTAAAAATTGTTTTTTTAATAATATTTATGTTTCATAATTTCAAGTATTTTTTTATATCTATCCTCCATCTGCGTATGAGGAGAATGAATAGCTTTCCAATGACAAAGATCAAGATTGGTCAAACGCCTCATCTTCATTTGGATAGAAGGGTTTTCCATAAACAGGACCCATATCCAAATCTAAACACAGCGGCATACCCTTCCCTTCACTTCACACAGTTCCATTAGTTTAAGTAGCACACAAGCTCGCAATGTCAAATTCACCTACGTTTTCACTTATTCATTGCAGTGAAGTTCCCAAAATGTCAAAAATTGGTTGTAGTGAAGCTCTTGAAAAGCTCCAAAGTACCTATTAAAGCTCTCGGCGGTTTTTGGAGCGTTTGCTCCCAAGCTCCGAGGAGCGAGGGAGCTTCGGGTACATGCTCTCCAATGCGTGGGAGCGGTACCCGTGTAACTATGGTTTAGTATATTCATTGACATTAAAATTATTTTCATTAATATCATTAACTAAAACATTACATGAGAAAATTAACAAATAATGACCAACAGATTGGATATGTGAACAACAAGTAACAAGCAAACCAAAACATCACATCAGCACAAAATAACAACACATATTGACACCAAATATATGTGGAAACCTATAAAGGTAGAAAACCATGATTTTATTAGTGTTGTGATGCAAAGGAAAGATCCTACTCCTTATTACATCTGATCTTTTGTAGGCTCCAACCTACAGGAGGCTGCTACCTCAATTTTTTGCAAGCCGCAACACGCAAGGAAGCTCCAACTCCCATATGTTTCCTATAAGCTACAACCCATAGGAGGCTCTTACCTCAATCAACTCCAACTCGATATTTATCAAGCCTCAACTTGAAAGGAGACTACAACCCCATGATGCAAATAAGAAACAACATTGTGCTAGTTTACTTGGTCATGAATTCTGCATATCTCCATCTTCATTTCTGCTCGTTCTTCCCTTCAAATCTGCTTCACATAAGCTTCAAATATGCCAGGTAGCTAATGCATAGTACCTCAATCAACTCTACCACATTCTCTCATTCTCTAACCATTTTTTTTTTACTTCCAAAAAAACATCTTTTATAAAGATAATTTGCTGGCTGTTTGTATTCCACATAAGAATATGAAGTGAACATGCTTGACTCTTTGCCTTCCACTCATTTGTTTCCAAACTCTTCATATTTTGAATATTATAAAATAAATATGTGCTCCACAACATATTATTTCAGCCATCTATAATGATTAGGTGCATCCATATCAATTTAGTGCCAAAATCAACATTATACCACCTCCAAGCATTCTCCAATGTAAACAATATGCACACAATATATGAAAATAATGCAAGCATATGTATGAAACATTCACTCTCCAAGTCCATCTATGTGCTCAAATCCATATTTTCTTCGAGCCATTGCCTCAACCTCCTTGAGTCTTGTCTTGTTTTGTTGTCATGGAATCTTGCCTTTGCTGTCATGTAGTCCTTCCTTTGATGTCATGAAGTCTTGCCTTTGCATCACAGTAATTTAGCTTAATAATAAAACAGTGTCACCACAAATTATTCATTAAATAATATCTGCAACATTATCCAAGCATCAAGCCATCAACATGCCGACATCAATGTTCTACCAAACCATAAAGGTATTTTTTTGCTTCTTTATCCTGTTGTCATCAGGCATGCCAATTATTTTGGCACTGATAGTCGACTTTTCAACTAAACCTGAAATTCTGATAACCCCTTTGTCAGCGCATTGTTATTTTCTAATACTAATCTTCTATTTTTTCCTTTATTGACCTTGTTACTTCTCTTTCCTTGCTACTCCTTTGTCCCTTGCTCTTTCATACCTTGTTGCTACTCCTTTCCTTGCTAGTCTTGCATTGATCCTATGCCTTTATTGGTCTTATGCTGCTCCTTTGCGTGCTGCTCATTTCCTTACTGCTCCTTTCCTTTGCTCCTACATTGCTTCTCTTTGTTACTCCTTGCATTGCTTCTGCTCACTACTCCTTGAATTGTTGCTGCTCCTTGCCTTGTTGCATTTTTCATTCCTTCAATTCTCCTTTTCCATTAATGAAAATAATGCCTACAGATGATTCCCTTCACATAAATTACAGGAAAATTTGACTTTACCCTTTTTCCCATGGACCTTACTATCACTAGTTGAAGATTTGTCAATAACACTATTTCTAGAAGCTGACGACAAAGGCCGATGTGAGCTTGTAGACCAAACTTCTAAGATCTTTGGAATACATAGAAAATCTATAAGAAGGTGGTCACCCTTACATAGCTTGCAAGGGAATTTAAATTTACAAGGTAATTGGAAGGTTTCTCAACATCAGTCGCATTAGTAGAAATGGATTCTTGGTTGTTCCTCTGCTTATTTTTCTTCTTCTTAATATTCCTTTTATTCTTGTTCTTATCCACCTATTTACTAACTTGCAGGATTTCACCAGATGAAGAGGAAGAAGACCGACATGCGAAGAAGGAAAAGGGTCAAATTTAGGATAATTTGAGGTTGATATTGTTTAGGTGGAGGAGAACTCAGTTGAGAAGAAGTTTGGACATTCAAAACCATAGTGGTTGAAAATATCCAAACTGGCAAACCAATGGTAAATCCGGGAAGGGACAACATTGCCATATCAGGAGCACCAATATTTCCAAAAGGAAAAAAAGGAACAAGATTCCCGCCAAAGGGGTTTCCTTGAATGGTAGACTTGGGAATTGTTTCCATTAGTCTCAACCTAATATCTACTAAGGAGTTGTTCCACAGGGAGGATGTTGTTCCATAGTCAATTAATTGATTTTAGAAGTTAAAGACACAAACAAAACAAAGGGGTAACTAGGCATAAAGGTTTACCAAGGAGTAATGAACTGCAATATAAACCTTGGCGAACCAAGCACTTAACATGTGTGCAAGAAATCTCCCTGAATGTTGTGTTTGGTGTATCAAAATATACAAGGTGGATGACTTAGGTACTTATGAATGGATAACAACCTATAGGGTATTCCCAAAATATACTCGACGGTATGTGGGAGTGCAGTTTGTAGTAGTGTTGTTTAATGCGTAACTGTTCAATGAGAGCATTCCCATATACATTTCATGCGTGGAGCACTTTCCAATATACCCAAAGGTACGCAGAGTGTGATCCTATACACTTACATACATGGAATAGGATATCACCCCTCGTATGCAACACCAGAAAACAACGATAACTCCTACGTTTAAGGATGTCGGAACATGTATCCAGCCTAGACCTCTGTGTGTGTCGTTAAATTTAAAATTCTCCTTAGGTTAATTGAGATGAATTTTAGAGTTGCTCTTGAAAGTTTCGAGACTAAAAACTTGATGTCACATGAACACACTTATGATGCAACGAACATGACAAAAGAACACTTTTCCTTTTCGATGAAAGCTATATAGTATAGGAAAGAGGTGCAAACAATGACACAACAATCAAATATGCAACCAACAAGAGCTTCCTAACTAGATCTTTCAATTTCACTATTACAATTTGATTCAAAGGATTATAATATGCCAAACCATGCAATTTAATCTATGCATGATTCCCAAAACTATGCAAATGTAATCTATCCACAATTTCCTTTCCAACTGTTAAAATGAGAATTCTAACTATACAAATGTGATATATGCAAGATAATTCTTCAAAATAAACACAAGAGGATTCTAATGAAATCAAATGTAATCTTGGATTTCATGAGCAGAGGACTCAAACTGAAATTGTGTGAAAATTTAAAAAATCAAAAGAGATGACACTCAAAGTCGATTAACACATACACAATTCAGCCCCCCCAGCCCCCATTAAGGGGGATTTTTTGTTGTTGCAAAAACGAAAGCAAAAACATGCAATTTCACACTAGGGAATTCCAATTTCACACACAAAACAATGAAAATATTTTCCATGAGGCTTTGGATTGATGGTGAATGGGTGCATTGTTAAGGAACTCCATGTGATAAGTCACTTGTTCAAATCCCCATGGGTCTTACCTACCAAAAAAAAGAAAATGCAAATATTTTTATTTTCTAGTCTCTTAATTATCAAAATGAATAAAAATAAGATGCAAAGTCTAATCACTAATTCAAACACACTTTTTAGAATGAGGACTAGAACAACAATTCATCCAAGCAGTCAAAGACCAAACAAAATCAGTTTGCAAGTGACCAAATGATAAGAACAAAGAAGAATCAAAACCAATTCTTACCAAAGGAAATCAAACACAAATTCAAAGCAAATGGGGGATTTAGAGAGACCACAAGACACTCAATGCTTATGGAAGGTCAGCTAGAAGTAGGCTGATCAAAGAGACACTAAAAAACAAGGGAAAGTTTTGTGCAAAACAAGGGGTCAATGCTGGTGCAAAAGAGGCACTAGTGCTTTGCAACGCCGGTACAGAGTGGGCCTAGATGAGGTGCAATGCTATGTCAGAGGCACTGAAGGAGAATTGGTCCAGGGATAGAGGATTCTGACACAAAAATTACAAAAGAGACAAAATGAAATCACTTCTTAGGTATGTTCTTGGCTTGGTAAAGCAAAAAAGGCCTATTAAAGAGGTAATCAAACACAATGGACAAAGGAACTCCAAAGGGAATACACCAATCCCCAGCAAGTTACCAATCCCCAACGGAGTCACCAATTTGTTATACAATATTTATGATTGTGGATAAAAGTATCTCCCCTAGGTTTCATGGCTAACCTAGAACAACAAAGAAACAAGGAATCTAATGCTTTCTTTAAAGTAAATAGATGAAAAAATGAAACCTACCTAGAATCTGTCATAGGCTTCTCTCCTTCTTTAGCTTGAATGCTCTGATTCTAGCTCTGATTGCAAAAATTAGAACCTGCACAGTCAGATAACATAAGCCAAGAAACTGCGAGATCTATGCAGTATCATCTAAAAAATCTATTCAATAAATCAACATGGTATTGAAATATATGAAATAACAAAATCACATATAGGAAAACAAAGAATTCTTTACATTAATATAAATGGAAGGAGTTTAGAACCATAAATAGGTGTTGATCTTGTAGAAGATCTCCTCTAGGCTGATTTGTCCTTTCCTTGTCACAACGTGCACCTCCAATCAACCTAAATGCATGAAATGAAACCTCTCCCCACAACAACATAAGGATAGAATCACTCTCCAAAATCCAACCCCTTGCATATGGAAGGCTGTAAATATATAGAGGAGTGGGGTAAATTGGGAGTTCTTATCCAATTACCAATCTAAGGTTTTAAATCCACCTTTTATGGGAGGATGTGATCAAAGGATAAGGGATGGAATCTCCAAATTAGGACAGGATAGGATCCAAATGTTTTATCTAAGGTAAATGGTTGTAACAAATTTTGGAAGCCTTTGGAAGAGGAGGCTTCCAAAAATTCTCTCTTTTTCCCGAATTTCTAGAACCAATGTAGGTGCAAAGGAGAACAACTTGTAGGTGAACAATTCAGGCCACAATGGAGCAACCCATTGGTGAATGCTATCCAACAAGAGGCCAGGGTGTGTTGTTCCTAAAACTGGCTCAAATGATGCACTTTCAGAAGAAACTATGGGGAATGAAAGGTACATGCTTAGGGCTTTGTGCAATGATGATGACAAGGGGGAATAGGATGTTTATTGATCCCATTAGGAGGCCTATTGATCGGATGTGACAAAATTGCCTATAACAAAGTGACCATAAGTAATATATTCTAATGAATTAATTATAAATTACTGCAAACTATTGCAATACCCAGGTAAGCTGAAACCATATGTGCTAGAAAGATGTCATAATAAACACAATGATATAAATTATTAAGATATTACAATGTTAAATCAATTAAAAGAAATAAATTTAATTAATAGTCAATTAAATTAATTTAAATAAAATATCACATATGATAAGTATTTCGTTGTTCCCTGTATAACTTAAATTTTATTCAAACATATTACAAGTGATCATGAAAGATTGACTGTAATACATATACGTGAACAATATCAATAAACAAATCCTTTAAAAGTAAAGAAACAAAAACAATGGATAATAGTACTCAAGAGACTGAGAATCTTCTAATTCTGGAACTGTTGGTGGTTCAAATTTATATTAAGAATAACTTAAATACAAAAGTGAAATTTAAGTCCCTTCTTCTCAAAATTTAGAATCCCTACCCCTCTCTTGGAGAGGTAAATTTATAGTCAAAATACAAATAATATCAAAACATAATGTTCCATCAATTTATCAACAGAAATAAACGATAAAATACTAATCAGGAAATTTTTATAACAGTCTTGAGCCTAGGATGAAGTTTGACCAATGGTGAGTTGCCACAACCTATATACATCTAACAAATCAGTGAGTTCAAGAGGATACCTAGGCTTAATCCTTATCTGGATGGTAAAAATAACAGTCTTCAATGGTGACAACATTTGCGTGGTAACATTTGACAAGCACCTAAGTACCAACCATTGGCTATGAGGCTTCACGAGAACTGTGAATGATGCTTAAGTTCAATCCTAGATAACTACTCATTTCTTTCAACCATTGTAGTACTATGCTCTGACCAATTTTTTAATAATGTCTTGGCATCTAGAAGTGATCCTTATGAACAATTAGAAACTGTATTTGCTTGTAACAAAGTATCATTAAATGATTCAATGATAGTATTGGAAATATATCGGACCTCATTCACTACAACTTCAACTTGTTTCATTGTAATATCCCATTCTCGAAAAATGATTAACTCTTGAGCCTCATCAATTTTTGGGGAGGTAAATCCACTCCTTAAGAGATGAGGATGAAAGATGGAGTCACATGAAGCTAAACCCTTTTTATAGTCTTTGTCTTTTAAAGTAGTTTTTTAAAGTTATGGCTTGCTATGAGACAAAATTTCCTTTTATAGATCTTAGATTATGAGTAGTTCACAAAATAATAAGGATAAAATCATTAATTCAACACCATAGATTCTAATATTTAAGAAATTCTGAAAAATAGCATAATGATATCATATTATTAATAATTTTCCTTTTAAAAACAAATTTCATAAAAAATATTTGACAATGTATTAACACATAATACCCAAGTACGAGATCGAAAGAGTAGCACTCAACTAACCTAATAAAATAGCTAAGAAGCAAACCGGTTTATACTTATGATTATTTACATATTTACAAAAGATAGCATGGATTTCAAGAAAAATGTTTTTTTAGGATGAATACGTTTACAGGAAGGGATTCTTTCTTTCTCTAAATGTCTTGGAGAAGGAAAGTCGATGGGTCAGGTTTTTCCACAATCTGAAATGGTCCTAACCATAATTTCTGGATTTTTTTTTGTTTACCTTTCTCTTCATGTGCTTTGTCCAATTTCAGTACAAGATCACCAACTTCAAAAAATTTATTTCCGGTTGAACTTGTATCGAACCATGATTTAATAATATTTTGATGTTTAGCATAAGTTTTCTTTGCCTTATCCCTCCCTTCTTCTAATTTCAATAATTGTGATAATCTTAGTTGAAGGGAAGAGCACGGTTGTTCTTCAATAGATTGAACTAGAGTTAATGAAGGAAAAGAAACATTAGGGGGCATAAAAACTTCTCTTCCATAAACTAAATAATAAGGGGAAGTCCCTAAGGAAGCTTTATGAGTTATTCTATTTGCCCATGGAGAAATGATTAGTGTTATGCCAATTTTTATGATTTTCATCTATGGTTCGTTTTATAATTCTTAAGATATTTTTATTTGTAGATTCCACTAGTCCATTCCCTTGGGGATAATAATTTACAAAATATTTAATCTTAAATCCTCTTTTTAATGAAAATTTAGTTATTAAGTTGCCATAAAAATAGGATGCATTATCAAACATAAGAGCGCTTGGAAGGCCAAACCTGGTAATAATATGTTGATCAATGAATTCAATTACAACTTTAGAGTTGACCACTTTTAAAGGCACTTCCTCCACCCATTTAGTAAAATAATCAGTCATAGTGAGAATATATTTATGCTACTTAGACAAGTGAGGAACAATCTCACCTGTAATGTCTAACCCCGATTTCTCAAATGGTTGTTTGATATTCACCAATTGTAATGGTAAGGCTTCCTTCTTTCCCCTCCCTTAAGAAGTTTGACAAATTTTTCATTTTTTAACATATGCATGCACATCCTTGAATAAGGCTGGCCAGTAATATCCAACTTGCACGATTTTGTGAACAATAGTATCTCCACCATAGTGTCCACTAGCTTCTCCATCATGCATTTCTTGCAGAATTTTTTCAGCTTCATATTTTTAGAGACATCTAAGAAGAGACATAATCATAATATTTTCATATTAAATTACCATTCAGAAGTTGATATTTGTTTGCTTTTAGTCTCAATGCTCTTTTCTTTTCAGAATGAATTTCAACTGGTGCATAACCATTCTTTAAATAGAATATGAGATCTGCGTATTGGGATTCAATGTTTACAAGGCATACCTCTAAAACTTTAATATTTTCACCTGTATCAACTTCATATGTATTCTTGGATGTGCCAACTACCAATTTGCAAAAACCTTGTCCTCTAACAATTTTAGCAGGTTTAATTTCAAGGTCATATTCTTGTAAAGTCGTGACCCAGTTGGCCCTCTTTTCTCCTAATTCTCTTTGAATTAGTAATTTTCTAATGATTGGGAATGGCACAATTACCTTTGTATGTGACTTTAAGAGAAAAGGCCTAAAATGTTTGATTGATTTGAAGACTGCAAAAGCTTGCTTCTCAACTTTTGAGTAATTTAACTATGCTCCCTGTAATGTTGAACTAAAGAAAGAAACATGAGATTCAACTTGTTCTTGATTATTTTGAGTCAACACTGATGCATATGAGTGATCTGAGGCAAAAGTATATAAAACAAATTCTCTAGAATAATCAGGAGAAGATAATGAAGGAGCATTAATAATAACCTGTTTGATGGATTCAAAAGACATTCTTTCTATTTGTCCCCATTTATAATTTGCCTTTTTTTTTATCATATTTTGTAATGGCATAACAATTTGTGAAAATTTTGGCACAAAATGTTTGAAAAAAATAATTTTCCCTAGAAATGATTGCATTGAATTTTTATTTTGTGGCAAAGGAATCTTAGAAATGGCTTTGACCCTTTCAGGATCTATGCTAATTCCATCTTTTGAAACAAAAAATCCTAAAATCTTTCCTTCGGTTAAGGCAAAGAATGATTTCTTGGGATTAAGTAATATTCCAAACTCTATGCATCTTTCAAAATTCTATTTTAAGCCATGAAGATGATTACTTCTCTTTTTAGAATAGACGGTGATATCATCCAAGTAAACCACTACTGATTTGTTTGTCAAACCTATGAAAGCTATGTCCATGTCTCTTTGAAAGTTTTCTCCTACATTTATCATACTAAAGGGAATTTTCTGATATGCATATGTTCCCCATTTGGTTTTGAATGCTACCTTCAACCTCTCTGCAAGATGAAAAATAATTTGGTTATACCCAGAAAAACCATCTAAGAAAGACATTAGTTCAGAACCTGCAAATGTTTGTAAGATCTGCTCCATAGGAGGCAATGAAAAATTATCCTTCTCAAAAGCTCTATTTAAATTTAAGAAATTTATACAAATTCTAATATCCTTATTCTTTTTTCTAAGTAGAACAAGGTTTTATACCATTTGAAATGTCTAACCAGGAAGATGATTTTAGCTCTGAGTAATTTATTCAATTCCATTTTAATTTGTGACTCAATATTGGGGTGAATCTTTCTGATCTTTTGTTATATAGGTTTAACATTAGGTAACATCGGTATTGTATGTTGAATGATAGAAGTATCGTGAGTTTTTAAATCATCA
Organism: Pinus tabuliformis; assembly: GCA_031772625.1. Lineage (NCBI taxonomy): Eukaryota > Viridiplantae > Streptophyta > Pinopsida > Pinales > Pinaceae > Pinus > Pinus tabuliformis. The sequence goes on along the minus strand of CM062812.1, from coordinate 994,168,466 downwards.
TAACTCCAATAAAATCCATCTTTGTATCTTCTAAGTAAATGAATAAAAGAAAGTCTTTCATCAAGAGAGAGTCCGACTCCTAGATTTATGTTTTGTGGTTTTTCTTTAGACCCTTAATTAACGGGTTCAAATTTTAAAGTACTTCTTTGGAGCTTGCAATTAGTTGGTTTTTTAAATATATCTTTCAAATCATACAAATCTTCTAATTTTACCACATTTTGGCAATGAATTTTCAGTTCATTCATCATCAAAGGATATATTAAGATTTTTATCATGCATATCCTCATCAATAATCTGATTTGTGTATGTTCCTTCGGATGTCAGAAAACTCAGAATATCAGTGTTGTCATTAAACACTCTCCTATTAGTAAAGTTATCAAGGATAGAGGGCCAAAAAATTAATTCAATGGAGAACCTATCGAGACTAAAGTCTTCACGAGGAATGAGTTTTGAAGCAACATTGGCTAATAGATCTACATTGGAATTTTGAATTCTAGGGTTAGGAGATATATTAAATGCCAAGAAGTGGGAAGTTAGGCCTTGGACTAAAGAATGATAATATTTTAAGTGATTTAAAACACAATGAATATTATTTCGTACCCGTTTAACAATAATTTCAGAATCAACAAACACTTTGAGAAATTTAACATCAAGGCTAATAGCCTTCTATAGTCCTTGAATAAGTGCTTCATATTCAACCACATTATTAGTACATTCAAACTCTAGCATGTAGGAAAGCATAGCCTTTTCTACATTCAAAATTACTAATATGAAACCAGATCCTGCACCATCATTAGACTTAGATCCATCAAAATAAAGAGTCCAAAATAAATTATCATCAAATTTATTTACAAGAAATTCTACAATATTGACACACCTAGATGAGTCTGGTTGTGAAAAATTTTCAATCTGTGATGTAATAGACTCAATAGGAAAATTTCCAAAGACAGATTTAGTAGAATAATTTCCCAAGATGTTATTAGTGAAGGCAACCAAATCATTTTCTTCATCTATATCAGTAACGATATGTTCCATGTGTTTCTCCATAAAAATTCTAATCTGATCAGGCTTTCCATTACAAGGGAGCCAAAGACGAGACCAATCTGTAGCAAAGTAGCCATGTAAATTTCCAGACCAATCCCTACTCAAAATAAGACCATAGAATTCAGGGATATTAGAAACCAAAATATCTATAATCTGAAACACCTTTGAGTTATATGATAGTCTAATTAAAATGTCATTCATTTCTCCGAGAAATTTAAATTTTGTTCTATCAAGTTGGACTATTTGTACGACAAATTTATGGGGTTTTACGTTTAATTTCAAGAATACGTAGTAAGGAATAATGTTCGAAAAAGCACCCAAATCTACTAGACAATTATGAACATTTTTGTTGAAAAGTTAAAAAGTTAAAAGGAAAGGAGGTGTATATGAATTAGATATATCTCCAATTAAAATTGCATCATAGAGGTCAAGCTTATCAGAAGGGGGATGAGGAAGCTTGTTATTTCCTTTAGAGGTTTTAGTGGAAAAAATAATTGAAGGTAATGGAGAAGCATAAACTTCATTCAACTCATTAAGTAATAATTTATGTTGTTGCTTCAACTTACTAACCTAATATAGAGAAATATTAGCCTTGGTTTTCTTCATGCCCTCAACTATGTTATGTTCAATACTATCTGACACTATTAATGTCTTTAATGAATAAGAAGTAGGAGGAGGAGTTTTATTAGTACTTAATGTAGATCTTGAAGATTGATTAGAAGTATTTTTAAGTGTACCTTTTTCATTTGATGAACTATTTGGGGATTTTTGATTCTTTTTTACTGTATCTACAGGTGCTTTGCTTCGAGTACTGACATGAAGAGTCTCTTCTTCTTCTTCATTTTCTAAAGGGGTAAGAATAAAATCCCTTAGGAAATTTGCTTCAGCTACCTCTTCTTCCTCTTCTTCTTCAGCTGTTGATACTGTTCTTTCTTCCTCCTCTTCTTTATCCGAAAAAGCAATAGATATATGAGTAGGAGGTTGCGATTGAGCAGGACGATTTATTTTTATCAGTCTAAAAGGTTTTCCTGTTGAACTTTCAACTACTTATTTTTTTAATTCAACCATCTCATTGGAAATATTTTTGAGGACTTTTTGTAAACCTTTTAGATCATAAGGATCTTTGAAAAATTTATTTTTTGATTCTTATTTGAAAGTGAATTTTTTGGCTAGTTTTCTTTCCTCAACAACAACTTTCTTCTCGAGGGCTAATACCCTTTTCTCAACAACCAACACTTCTTTCATATTATCGATAGTACTGTCTTTTGAAATCTATCAATGAACATAACAATATTTGAAGGTAGGGCTCTCATTAGGGGAATTTTGAAGTCTAAAATGGACCTCATAAGGAAATTATAAATTAATAGTGGAAATAATAAAACAATATTAGATTACATCATCAATTTTATAGGGAAGAAAGAAAAAACTATTTTTCAACTCATATTTTCAACTTATATCCCTATCGGTTTACTCAAATTTTGAGTGGAAACACTTGTTGGATGCATAATTTGATTCCTCATCCAAGAAGTACCCATTTTTCATACTTTCAATGGAGCCTACTACACGAAAAGTGAGAAATACATGAAAAACATGATTGCAATCACGCTTTTTCATGTATTTCTCATTTTTCATGTAGTAGAGTCCATAAAAAGTATGTAAGATGGGTACTCCTTGGATGAGAAATTAATTCTTGCATCCGACGAGTACTCCCACTCGAAATTTGAGTAAAACCTTAGGGAGATAAGTTGAAAATATGAGTTGAAAAAATAGTTTTATTATTTTATTATTTTTTAATCTTTTTACTTTTTTACTCCAAAAAATGGTGAATCACCCCCCATGGTTGACATCATCATCTTGAATCATATTGGTTCTTATAAATTTTATTTTGGTTGTACATTTTTCTCACGAGGCCCATTTTAGACCTCAAAATTCCCCTAATGAGTATACCATTTGATTTGAACATCGACACCTGGTCTGGATGCAACTGGGATTTTATTAAAAAGTTTATTAAATCTTGAATTAAAGTCCTTAATTTTCTCATTAGGAGAAGATTTAAGATTAGACAATTCATTAGTTAATGTTGTTATTGTTTTATCATCTCCAAATTTCTTAAGGCACTATTCTTCAAATGTATCCCAATCAGGAATTGACCCAACAGGTAAGGAAAAATACCAAGACCCTACTGATCCTTCAAATGTGTAAGGAAATAATCTATACACTACATCTTCATCAAAAAATCCATTAAGATTAATTGCCAACATAAAGTTGTGTAGATGTTCTTCTGTAGGAAGTCCATCATCAAGATTAAATTTAGTCAACCATTTCTTTGGATGTTTTGGAAGAGGATGCAAAGGAGGATTCATTGCAACTAATCCTAGATTATTCCATGATCTATTTTCCATTATGGGATTAATAATATGACCAATAGTTGATGAGTTAGATCCATAAGTAGATGTGCTTGATGAAGGGGCAACTGAAGTATTAAAAATTGATAGTGTTGCCTCAACAAATCTACTAACGATAAAATAACTAGTTATTTGAGAAGAAAAAATATGAGAGGATGAAAGTTTCAAAGGGTGATAAGAAGACGATAAAGGAGAATGTGAAGAAATTTGAGAGGAAGTAGAAGGAATAGTAGGAGTATGAGGTGGAGAAGATGTAATGTTCTCACTAGCTGAGGAATCAACACCATAGGTATGCTTCTTTTTCCTATGAGTTGGTAATGGGAATTCAAATGGTTTAACTCCAAGTTTCTCACTTTGTGATCTGGTAAGGACTCCAATAGATTTTAGTGAAGAAGTAACACTACCTTCAGAGGGTTCGGGTTGAGTAAGTTGTTCACAAAAATGGAAATTCCTTCCAATTTTTGTATGAGTGTTTGATGTTCAGTAACTTTAATCAGATGATTTGAAAGTGGTGTATTTATAGAGGATTTACCAAGTGATCTTCTAATAGGGCTAGGAGATTTGAAAGATGGTTCAACAACTTCAGATCGAGAATTAGGTGATTTGGAATGTGATCTAGAAGTTGAAGGAGATTTAGAGGGGATTGACTCTTAGGATGGCCTCTTGATTTAGAGTGTGATCTCCTTTCTATTCATAGTCTATTGGCCCTTCTTCTAGCGTAAAAAATGTTGATGATATTATTTGACCTCATCAACATTTGGGGAAAACCGCCTGGTTAAGGCCCCAATTATACCTTTTTCCATTTGGAATAGTGGCTCCGACTAGAATTATGGGACCAATAAACCTTTAACAACAAAACTATATGAAATGGGGTGGATGATGGTGATAAATGACCATAAGTAATATATTCTAATGCATTAATTATAAATTACTATAAACTATTATAGTACCTGGCAAAGTTGAAATCATATGTGCTAGAAAGATGTCGTAATAAACACAATAATATATATTATTATGGCATTATGGTATTGATTCAATTAAAAGAAGAATATCTCTTTTAATGCCAAGAGATACTATAAACAATTTTTATAATTATAGTATTATAATATATTGTTTACAATATATATAAAGACACTATGGCATTATAAGACACTATGGCACTATAAACAATTTTTATAATTATAGTATTATAATATTATTAGTTGTAAATTTTTATTTTGTAATATTAATTTTTTATATAGTGGGTTTTTAATGTTATTATGGTTATTGTTATATATTTTTCAATATGAATTTCAATACTAATACTAATATTAATTGTATATTAATATACTAATATTTATATATATTAATATACTTGTTTAGTCAATTTAATGTTCTTAAATTGTAAGCACAAACCATCGACCACGACAGGTAAACTAATGAAGTACAAGTGCATTGTATGTGCTAGAAGTTGTTTTATGTCGTTAAGGTGATTATGTTATTGTTATCTAAATTAATGTCAAACTCTAGAATCAGTATTGAGATGATGTTATTATTTATACTAGGATGTTATTTTTAAGATTTGTTAATTGATTATTCTAAATGATATCTCTAGAGTTAGTTCTAATTGAATTGAGCTTTTTAGAATGGTTAAATAATGATCTTAACTCTTTTCAATGAATATATTTAGTTAATCTACTTTTCAACTTATTAATTATTTTTGGGATTTTAAGCTGCAGCTAAACAAATCTAATTATGAAAACATGAGATGACATAAATAAATCCTATTTTATCAATTTGAAAAATGAAATATGCTTGAGTTCAAATGCTGAGAAAGATTGTCACTCTTATCTACTGCAACTTCATTCAATGCAAAAGTAAAGAAGAAACAAGATTACTAAGCTATGAAATAACTAAACTATGAATGAAACAAAATGATTGAGTTATACTAGATATAAATAAAATGAGATTATTGAGTTATGTTAGGTATGAAGCAAATGAGATTATTGAGTTATGCTAGGTATAAAGAAAACAAGATTACTGATACAGAAATCAATCAAGTGAACCTAGTCGCAAACTCCATTGAACTACATCCCAAAAATATAAAAACAGAGGATCCATATATTAAATCTATGAAATAAAAGAAAATCTAATTACAATGAATCAAAGACCTGATCTGCACATAGGGGCCCTCCACAAGGCAGTCATTAGCTTTAATCAACAACACATAACATGTATGAACCAAGATCTTTGCATTAATCAGAAAAGAGTTTCTACAGGATGCTTCAAAATTACATACGGTGACACATTTAACACAGAGTTTCCATTGTTCTTATAAGGTTTTTAATTAAAAACATGATAAATTCAAGCCTACAGGTCTTCGCTACAATCTTTATCAAAACCAAATCATATCGCTTATTTGTCGATTTTCTATTGAAAAAGAAAATCAATAATATCTCTTGAAATTCATAGTCTATTCCAGCATGTTATCTTGCAGTTCACTGTCATGGTTGATCATGTTGTAGTGCGGATATCTTGATGGATTAACTCGAGTAAACAGGAAGAAATCCATGAGAGGATCATTCCATATCTACCCATATACTCCTTTGCTGAGCTGGCGCACTCGAACCTTGTCAACAATGGAAGTAGTTGCAAATCTGTGGATTAGCTATAGAATCAGGTCAATTCTATAGCTACATGTAAACTTTAATTAAAAAATAACGAATATTGACAAAATATGAAAAAGAGGACATATGAATGTTTACCTTAAAAAAACTTACGTTTATTGTGTTTATTTGGATGATAATGATAGAAAAAAGTAAGTAAACATGGACAAAAAGGGTGGCAAGATAAAGTAGTTCTTGGACTCTACATTCCCCCACAATGGAGGTTTTATATGTCCTCATACAACACAACATTGTCATTCTCCTGTATACCTTTGCTAACACATCCAGATTTCATTTTATTTTTCTTCTTGGCAGCCACTTCCATCCTTGGTTTCCTTATAAGGATCTTATACTTCAGGTTAATGATTTCTCTTTTCATGGCCTTGTTTTCTTTCTTCAATTTCTTGTTCTTTTTATACCATAGACTTAAGTGAAGAATGAGGTTTTCCCTCTTGTAAATTTTAATTCCATTTTTTGCCTTCAAAGTTTTATTTTCAATTTTGAGGTACCTATTTACTGTCTCCAGCTCAATTAAGACATTAAATGATGGAGGTTGTTGTGGCTCATTAAACTGGTTACTTTCTTCTTTTTGGCTCTAGATTGATCCTTTGGTTGCTGCTTCCTTTCTCTCTAATGATTCTATGTAATCATAGATTTCTTGCTGAATAGGATCAATACCTAGGCTTTGTATTGGAATTCTTGGAGGTGAACTGATCGGAGGTGGTGATACCCTTGGTGACAGTCTCAATGATTCTCTTGGAGAGTTCTCAAGACCTTCATATTTTCTCTTTCAACTCAAGATTGATATGTTCTGCAACTCCTGAGGCTGCTTCTTTCATTGTGTTCAATCTGGTGTTGGCATTATGGCACAGGTGTGACGCTATGGTACAGGTGTTGTCCTTGATGGCAACTCTCTTTGATGACAGATCTCAGTTCAGACTACAAGAATGAAGAGAAAATTCATATACGCAGGTTCATTAAGATCAAGTCGCGTATACACGCTGGTTGGACTTTATAAAAGTGCGTATGCGTATACACGCACTTTCATGCAAATAAAAGCGCGTATATGTTGGAAAACTTACCTTTGGTCCATGGCAGTTAGTCCTTGGAATTTGAACCTATGGTTTTGGACAATGGTATCTCGACAGACGTGTTGATCCCTAGTATTGAGTTGATGGTATTGTGTTACTATGGTTTTGGACCATGGTATTGTTGAGGGCCTAAGGCTATAAAAGAGGAAGGAGATCATGTGGCAAGGGATCATCTGAATCATTGAACATCTGATATTGTGATAGATCTGGAATATGGGTGATTGGGTTATGGTGTAGATCTAGATCTGAATGAAGGAGGAACCTGAGTGCAAGAAGGATAAGGACTATTGATGGATCTAAATCTCCAGACTTGAACATTGGTATCTCTGCACGATTTTGATCTGTTATATGTGGCGCACTCTTGATCTATAAATCTGGGTTAACTAATGTCTGAATGCTTAAAAGAATAAATTATCCTTTATAGATCTGTACGTAGGTTTAGTGAATTGAAGGTGCGTATATACGCTTTTTATGTGAATGAAAGACGCGTATACGCAGGTTGGTTGTGGTACAGAAGCGTATACTCGCAGGTTGATGAAAAGTGAAGTAGCGTATATATCTTGATTTATGTTCTAGCTGCTTCTATTTTATTGCTGCAGTGTTCTGGGTTCAGAATGTGTGTTTGATTACAGTTACTGTGTTCTGGGTTCAGTGGTCAGAGAAGTGCTTCTTTGTTTCAGCTTTTGATTGGTGAAAAGGAGTTTGGGTTATGCAGAAATTCTTGATGTTACTTATGGATCCAGTATGAAAATTAATGAAACGAGGTCCCTGAAAGCAAAGAGAAGGTTGCTGCCTTCTGCAGGTAGGAGCTTGCGTACTAGTATCTCAAGCTAGTACAAGAACTAAGGGGGTTGGAGATCCCTTCCAAGGAAGCTGGAAAACGAGAGAGAGTTGTAGCTCTCTGCAGGTTGCAGCCTGCGTACTGGTAAAGTCTGCTCCAGTACAAGACATTGTAAAGAGAAGTTTCTAATTAAAAAGAAGATAAAGACGAATTGCAGCAGGGGGTTTTCACCCACATTGGGTTTCCTCCTTTTATCTTGTGTTCTTGTGTGTGACTGTCTTCTGCTCTGTTTCACTGTTTCTGGTACTGTTTATGTGCATCTGAATCACAGATTAATAACTGACATCTGAAAGATAATTCAAATTATAAGTTTGATTTATATACGCGGGTTTCTTTATCTGGAGTTGCGTATATACGCGGTTTTTATTAATTGAAGTAGCGTATATCATCTGGAATTTAAAAAGGAATTATTTGGCTTGATAATACTGATTCACCCCCCTCTTAGTATTATTTCCAACAATTGGTATCAGAGCAGGTCCTTCAGAGAAGCTTGATCGCTTGAAGGAAGATCATTCATCATGAGCAACTACGAGAGGGAAGCATCAATCAGGCCACCAATTTTTGATGGGACAAACTTCAATTATTGGAAGGTAAGAGTTACTTCCTATCTTCAATCTCTTGGTACAGAAGTTTGGGATATCATAGATACAGGCTACACTTTTCCTTCAGCTACTCCTACAGATTCGGCCGAGAAGAAGAAATATGAAACAAATGCTAAAGCAGTCAATACTCTGCTAGGATGCTTATCTCAAACAGAATTCGTGAAGGTTATACAATATAAATCTGCAAAAGAAATATGGGACAAGATTGTCTTGAGCTACGAAGGAGATGAACAGGTAAAGCGTGCTAAACTTCAAACCCTCAAGATTCAGTATGAGAATATCAGAATGTATAATGATGAAAGTGTGGCTAACTATTTCCTTCGGGTAGACGAGATTGTTAATTGCATGAAAAACTTGGGTGAAGAAATAAAAGAGGCTATTGTGGTTGAAAAAGTCCTAAGATCATTGTCCCCCAAGTTTGAATCTAAAGTGTCTGCAATAGAAGAAAAGGAAAATCTACGAACTCTTACTATGTCTCAGCTACACGGAATTCTAACTGCTTATGAAATGAGGAAAGGAGGTCCATCTGACAGGAGAGAAGCTGCCTTCAAGGCTTCAGGAAAAGAAGAGTACTATGAATCAAGACATGGGTCAGAAGAAGAAGAAGAATCAAATTTTGTCAGAAATCTTCAACGGGGTGCTGGACGGTTCAGAGGTAAGTTGCCCTTCAAATGCTTTGCTTGTGGAAGAGTAGGTCACTATGCTGCCAAATGTCCTCACAAGGATAAGATCGACAAGGGAAGGGAACCTATTAGATGGAACAAGAAACAGAATGCAAATAAGAAAAGCTACTACACTCATGAAGACAATGATGGTCTATCAAATAGTGATGAAGATGAGCGAGGTAATGACTATAAACTTTTAATGGCCTTTGAAGATGATGATTACATGGATGCTATAGATGTGGATAGTTTTTATGAAGAGATTTCTAGACTCAAGACATGTATAGAAGAAAAGAATGTGATCATTGATACTCTACAATTTCAAATTGATGAAAAAGAAAAATTTCTTGAAAAATTAGAATGTGAAATTGTTGGCCTTAGAAAAGAAATTGAGAAAACAAAGGCTATTAATCTTAAGTTTGTCAAAGGATCTGAAACTCTGGATGAGATCATCAATGTACAACGTTCTCCGCTAAACAAGACAGGTCTGGGGTATAATGGAGAAACATCTCAAGCTTCCACCTCAAAGAGTTATCTTGATGCAGCAAGAAGGAATGAGCAAAAGCACAATGGAGATCACCAGGTGAAGCAGGGACGAATTACATCAAGAACAAACAAAGACTATCAGGTAAATCAGGGGCAATCCGTCTTAAACAAAAGCTACAACCAGCCACAGGTAAAATCCTCTCAATTTTCTTCAAGAATGAATGACAATAGAAATTACAATCATTCGGCTGGTAGATTTGATAACCGCAGAAGTTTCTTCAATGGACAATGTTTCTCTTGCCATAACTTTGGTCACAAAGCAGCTCAATGTGTTGCATATAAAACAATCATGACTAGAGAAGCTCAAAAACGAAGAAGTATGACTGGGATTACAAAAAGGACCTATAACAACTTTTCGGCTCTTGAAAATGAAATTGAATGTTCTATTTGCAATAACTTCGGTCATGAAGATTCTGAATGCAGGAGCAGGTTTCAGCAGACAAAGGAACAAGCCTCAAGCACAAGAACATGGAGAATAAAGGAACCACAAACAGAAAGATGTGGGATAGCCTTTTATGCAGAGGGACAGGAAAATCTATGGTACATTGACAGTGGATGTTCGAAGCATATGACAGGTGATAAAGAAAAACTTGAATCATATTCTGCTTTAGAAAAGGAAAAGAAAGTTTCTTTTGGAAATGATACTCCTGCAGCTATAAAAGGAAAAGGCACTGCTGAGTTGAAAGAAAAGGTCAAAGATGGAAATGTTTTGTATGTTGATGGCTTGAAGCATAATCTTCTAAGCGTCAGTCAGATGTGCGACCAAGGAACCGAAGTAATATTTCGATCAAATGGGTGTAGTGTTCGTGATCTTGATACAGGGAAAACGGTGATCAAAGGTAGAAGAACTCCAAATAATCTATACATATTTGAAGAAGGACAACAACAATGCTATTTGAGAAAGGATGATGAACATTGGTTATGGCACCGAAGGCTGGGGCATCTAAGATTTTCACAAATAAGGAAGGCATGCAAATATTAGGCAGTTCGTGGTCTTCCAGATATAAATTCTAGACAACACCATATGCAAATCATGTCAGTTTGGAAAACAAACCAGAACTAACTTTCTGGAGAAGGAAGGATCAACTAGCATACCTCTTGAGCTAGTCCATATAGATGTATGTGGTCCCTTTAGGAAAAGGACACCTCGAGGAGAAGGATAATTGATATTATTCATTGACGATTTCTCCAGGTTTGTTTGGTTAGGACTTATGAAGCACAAAGATGAAGCATTCGAAAAATTCAAATCCTTCAAAGCCTTGGTTGAAAATGAATCAGGTTACAAAATTAAGTGCCTCAGGTCCGACAGAGGTGGGGAGTTTACCTCAAATGAATTTTTTGATTTTTGTGAAGAACATGGGATAAGAAGGGAATTCTCCACAGCTAGAACTCCTCAGCAAAATGGAGTGGTAGAAATAATGAACAGAATAGTCCAACAAATGGCTCGTGCTATGCTTGATGAATCCGGAACTCCCGCAACTTTCTGGGGTGAAGCTGCATATGCTGCGTTTGTTATTCTCAATAAAACAAATGTCTGAGTGAACAACACTCAAACTCCTCATGAGCTTTGGTATGGTGAGACTCCTTCGGTAAAGCATTTCAAAATTTTTGGGAGCAAATGCTATATTAAGAATACTGATGAACAACTTGGCAAACTTGAACCCAGAGCAGATGAAGGCATTCTCCTTGGTTACTCTCCTTACAGCAAAGCATATAAGTGTTACAATAAAAGACTTGGAAGAATAGTTGACAACATTGATGTAGTGATTGATGAAAAAGGATACATTCCTAGGCAAGTAAATCATGAAGATATTGAAGAAGATGAAGACTACCCTCCAAATTAGACTGATGATGAAGAAGAAGAACCTCAAGAGGCACCAGAGGAACAGATAAGGATAGAAGAGAAGTCTCCATCTAGGTATGTTCAAAAGAATCATCTAGAATCTTAGATTTTGGGACAGAAAGAGGCAGGTGTACAAACAAGAAGAACAATAGCATAAGCCTCAAGCTATTTGGAATTGCTCTCCTCCACTGAACCAAAAAATGTAAAATAAGCATGCAAAGATGAATGTTGGGTCAAGGCTATGGATGAAGAACTTGAGCAGATCAAAAAGAACAACACTTGGGAGTTGGTTCCTAGACCAAAAGATAAGAATGTCATAGGGACAAAATGGATCTTCAAAAATAAATTAAATGAAAATGGGGAAGTAGTTAGAAACAAGGCGAGACTGGTTTGTAAGGGATATGATCAACAGGAAGGAATAGACTTTGAAGAAACTTTTTCTCCGGTTGCTAGACTTGAGGCCATCCGAATGTTCCTTGCCCTCTCTAGCTTTCAAAAATTCAAAGTGTTTCAAATGGATGTGAAGTCAGCCTTTTTGAATGGAGACTTAGAAGAAGAAGTGTACATTGAACAACCAGATGGCTTTATCCTTGGAAATGATCCAAATCTTGTATGTAGACTTAAAAAGGCTCTCTATGGGCTTAAGCAAGCTCCAAGGGCTTGGTACTATCGGTTGGATAAATACCTTCATCAACAAGGTTTTTCAAAAGGATCAGCAGATAGCAATCTCTATATAAAAATTGAAAATAACAAATTGCTAATACTTGTTGTGTATGTAGATGATATTATCTTTGGCAGCAATGAAGAGGCTATGAGTCAAAGCTTTGCCTTGGTGATGCAGAAAGAATTCGAAATGTCATTACTTGGAGAATTGACATACTTTCTTGGATTGCAAATCCAACAAAATGAAAGAGGTATTTTCTTGTCTCAAACCAAGTACCTCAAGCAGATCTTGAAGAAGTATGGCATGGAAGATTCGAAACCAGTATGTACCCCCATGGTTACAGGATGCAGCCTCAGTGAAAATGATGAATCAGCAGCAGTGCATCAACCAACCTATAGATCCATGATTGGGAGTTTTCTTTATCTGACAGGTGCCCGACCAGATATTATGCATGCAGTGGGAATAGTTGGAAGGTTTCAAGCCAACCCAAAGGAAACTCATCTTCAGGTAGTCAAAAGAATCTTCAAGTATCTTCAAGGGACTCAAAACTATGGCTTATGGTATCCTAGAGATACAGATCTCACTCTTCATGCTTACACAGATGTAGATTGGGCCGGAAGCGTGGATGACAGGAAGAGCAAAAGTGGCGGTGCATTCTTCATGGGTTCCAGATTAGTATCTTGGTTTAGCAAGAAACAAAGTTCGATTTCTTTATCCATAGCTGAAGCAGAATATGTGGCTGTGGCATCTTGTTGCACACAACTTCTTTGGATGATGCAAACACTGCAGGATTTTCAAATAACTTTCACTCCACCTGTCTCTATCTTATGTGATAATACAAGTGAAATCAGCATTTCAAAGAATCCAGTCATGCATTCAAAGACCAAGCACATACCAATCAAGTATCACTTTCTCCGGGAACAAGTGCTTGAACAAAAGGTCAAGTTGGAGTATGTTCCTTCTAAGGAACAAGTTGCTGATATTCTCACCAAACCACTGCCCAGGGAGACTTTTGAATATCTCAGACAAAAGCTGGGAGTCGTTGATGCTTCATCCTGCTGTTGAAGCTTGTCTGTTCTAAAGAAAAGTTGGTGTACGCGAGTTGGATAAGGGATATCCGCGTACATACGCCGATTTATGCAGGTGCAGTAGCGTATATGGAGTTCTGAAGAAAATCAGCAAGGGAAGACTCTGGTTGGAGAGAGTCTGAGATGGGTCTGTCAGAGACCATCAGGCACAGCTTCAGGGGGAGCAAATGAACTTCTAGTAATGCATTGTTGGCATTACCTTAGAAGCTTTTGGTTCTAGTTCACAACTATTGTTGGTTTCAGGTACAGCAGAGGCAGAAGGAGCACAAAAGGAAATCTTGGTTGCTGATCTAAATGGTGATTAACAGATGTTGCTAATGACTTTCATAAGTCTTGGTCTAGATATTTCGTCTCTATGTCATGTATCTGTTTTGTGGTATCCCTTTTATTGTGTCAAGGTCATGTAACAGCCTATTTTGGTTTCCCCACTATGCCTGGGATGATTGATGTAATGTAATTGGTTGTCATATGTAAATTTCTGATGTATCCCCACTTGAGTGGGCAATGGATGTATGTATTGAGCCTTTTGGTGATAGGAAAGTCTTTTATAATGTATAAGTCATGGTTCTTTTGAAGAACATCTTTTTGCAGATCTTGCCTACAGTCAGGGGGAGCATGTTCAGCTCAATAGAATAGAGATATCAGCATGTACTCAGGGCCATTTGCCCTTGATGACAAAGGCGGAGAATGACTTTGAGGATCTTGGGGTTGCCATCAAGTCCAAAGGGGGAGATTGTTGGCATTATGGCACATGTGTGACGCTATGGTACAGGTGTTGTCCTTGATGGCAACTCTCTTTGATGACAGATCTCAGTTCAGACTACAAGAATGAAGAGAAAATTCATATACGCAGGTTCATTAAGATCAAGTCGCGTATACACGCAGGTTGGACTTTATAAAAGTGCGTATGCGTATACATGCACTTTCATGCAAAGAAAAGCGCGTATATGTTGGAAAACTTACCTTTGGTCCATGGCAGTTAGTCCTTGGAATTTGAACCTATGGTTTTGGACCATGGTATCTCGACAGACGTGTTGATCCCTAGTATTGAGTTGATGGTATTGTGTTACTATGGTTTTGGACCGTGGTATTGTGAAGGGCCTAAGGCTATAAAAGAGGAAGGAGATCATGTGGCAAGGGATCATCTGAATCATTGAACATATGATATTGTGATAGATCTGGAATACAGGTGATTGGGTTATGGTGTAGATCTAGATCTGAATGAAGGAGGAACCTGAGTGCAAGAAGGATAAGGACTATTGATGGATCTAAATCTCCAGGCTTGAACATTGGTACCTCTGCATGATTTTGATCTGTTATATGTGGTGCACTCTTGATCTATAAATCTAGGCTAACTAATGTCTGAATGCTTAAAAGAATAAATTATCCTTTATAGATCTGTATGCAGGTTCAGTGAATTGAAGGTGCGTATATACGCTTTTTATGTGAATGAAAGACGCGTATACGCAGGTTGGTTGTGGTACAGAAGCGTATACTCGCAGGTTGATGAAAAGTGAAGTAGCGTATATATCTTGATTTATGTTCTAGCTGCTTCTGTTTTATTGCTGTAGTGTTCTGGGTTCAGAATGTGTGTTTGATTACAGTTACTGTGTTCTGGGTTCAGTGGTCAGAGAAGTGCTTATTTGTTTCAGCTTTTGATTGGTGAAAAGGAGTTTGGGTTATGCAGAAATTCTTGATGTTACTTATGGATCCAGTCTGAAAATTAATGAAACGAGGTCCCTGAAAGCAAAGAGAAGGTTGCTGCCTTCTGCAGGTAGGAGCCTGCGTACTAGTATCTCAAGCTAGTACAAGAACTAAGGGGGTTGGAGCTCCCTTCCAGGGAAGCTGGAAAACGAGAGAGAGTTGTAGCTCTCTGCAGGTTGCAGCCTGCATACTGGTAAAGTCTGCTCCAGTACAAGACATTATAAAGAGAAGTTTCTAATTAAAAAGAAGATAGAGATGAATTGCAGCAGGGGGTTTTCACCCACATTGGGTTTCCTCCTTATATCTTGTGTTCTTGTGTGTGACTGTCTTCTGCTCTGTTTCACTGTTTCTGGTACTATTTATGTGCATCTGAATCACAGATTAATAACTGACATCTGAAATATAATTCAAATTATAAGTTTGATTTATGTACGCGGGTTTCTTTATCTGGAGTTGCGTATATACGCAGTTTTTATTAACTGAAGTAGCGTATATCATCTGGAATTTAAAAAGGAATTATTTGGCTTGATAATACTGATTCACTCCCCCTCTCAGTATTATTTCCAACATCTGGTGCTTCTTCTCAAACCTGTGGTTGGAAATCCTTGAATTTTCTTTTCTTTAGCTTTTGGATTTTATTTCTGAGGAAGGATTTTTGTTTGGGGTAAAACCGTTTTTTCCTTGCTGACTTTCTTTCTTCTAAGACTTTCTCTGTTCATTTTTTGCAAAATTTCTAGAATTGTTAGAGCATCTTCTGATAATTCTTATTGATGTTGTGGTTCCTGTTCTATTACATCTTCATTTTTCTCTTTCTTCCCCTTATGGTTTTGATACCACTTGGATGTTCAGGGATTTTCTCTTCAAAATGATTTTTTACTAGAAAATCTTCCCAATTGTCACCTATACTTTGAAGATGAAACTCAATTAAGATTTTTATTAATCCATGATGGTACATTGTGTTGTCTAGAAGCTTGATTTTCTTCTAAACATTTACTGACATTTTCTTAAGGCTATGCAACAGAAAGTATGGAAGTTTCATTTTCTATTCTTCAAGGAAATTCATCAATAGCCTAATGTGATAGAAAAACATACACCCAAATCGACCTTCGCAAGTAACTAATTTTTGAAGGACAAGGAGAAAATTTCTCCATTTACTTTTGAGGGCAGAACTAGGAATACCTTTTCTGAAGATGATAGTATCCATTGTTGGGTTTTTCAATAAGATTTTCCAATATTCCCCTTTGATTCCTCTGTTCTTGAACCAATTTTCTTTAGCTCTGGGAAATTCAATGGCTTCTACAATCAGGGACTCTGTTACTGCGAACTTTACATTGCCTATTTCAACCTCTGTTCCATCAAAAGACTGTGCAAAGGTTTTTTTCACCTCCCCATGGAAACCATCAAAATTTTCTATGAAATTTAACCATTGAACTTTCTGTAACAATTCTCTGGTCTAAGGGTATCCTTCTAAAAAGTTCCTTCCTATTGGTTTTGTTCGAACAATAATGCCCATGGTGAGAGATGTTTCGTATCAAGAACTGTTTACTTTGACACGGAAAATGGTCTTAGTAGGGTTTCGCTCTGAGATTGAAGATTGTATGAATTGGAAGAAGGAGAGAATGGGTGAGTATAATGAAGGTTTACAGAGATGAGTTAGCCATTTGAATGCATTTAATTTAATGATTCAGCGATCAAATCGATGGATTCAAAATGAAGATGAGATGGGAGTTAAAATGGTGGCAGACTATAATGGATTTGACAAGCGACTATCATCCATGAACTGCAATTATTTCGTTTTTATTTTGGTAATGTTATGTCCACATAATTCATATATATATAATATGTTAACCCTTATTGTAAAACTAAAGTGTCACATATCTTAGATTGATCTTCTAACTTTTATTTGTCCTTTGATGTCTTTTGCAGGTACTTTTCACTTGAAAAGGATTCAATCATTTCTTCAATTTGAGCCACCAAGTGTCCCTATCAGATTGGCTGCAGAAATCTTATTAGAGTTGCAGAAACTTGCTCAAGCTGCAGAAAGTCACTAATTCTGTAGCTGAAAGATTTTTTTTTTTTTTTAAGAAAGGGATGTTTAGTAAAAGGGATTTTTTATTATAGAAAAAATGGTGAAGATAAAATTAAAGGTGCCAATAAGAGTTGGTTTTCATATATATATATATATATATATATATATATATATATATATATATATATGATAGAGAAAAATAAAATTTCTAAGGTGGAATAGAAGAAGAATTCTTCTCAACCATATTCAATTCTGAATTGTCTTGGAAAATTTTGACAAATTCTTCTTTTGTCAATGACTTTTGATAAAGTCTAAGTTGATGTCCATTTACTAAAAGAGGAATTTTCTCTTCATAAATAGTCCTAATTCTGACTGCACCATTGTCAAAGACATTTTCAACTTCATAGGGTCCAAGCCAGTGAGTTTGGAATTTTCCTTGGGAGTTTTTGAACTTTGAATCAAAAAGTAATGCCCAATCTCTTGGATGAAATTTTCTTTCTTTAATGTATTTATCATGCCATCTGCATCTCTATTACTTAACTAAGCTGGTCTTCTGGAAGGCTTCTTGTCTTATTTCATCAAGCTCATTGAGTTGTCCCATCATTTTCTTTTGTGCTTCTAATAAGTCAAGATCCAAATGGACTGCTATTTTATAGGTCTAGATATGGAACTCTATTGGAAGTAAGACCTTCTTCCCATAAACAAGTTCATAGGGAGTATGTCTTGTAGCACTTCTCCATGTAGTTCTATAAGCCCACAAAGCTTCTGGAAGATTTTCTGCCCAATCTTTCCTCTGTAAGTGTATAGATTTTGTAGTAATTTCTTCAATCACCTTGTTTGTAGACTCAACTTTTCCATTGGCTTGTGTATGGTATGGAGTGGATTTACGATGCTTGATATTTTACTGTTCCATGAGCTTCTACACTAATTTGGATGTAAACTGTGTTCCTTGATTTGTTACAATTTCTCTTGGGACACCAAAATGAGTGAAAATATCCTAAAAAATAAATGAAATTGCAACATTTTCAGTAGAAAAAGGAAGTGATTTAGCTTATACCCATTTAGTAACATATTCAATACATACCAGAATATACCTTTTTTGTTTTGAAGGTGGATTGGTTGGACCAAAAAAATCTAGTGCCCATTTCTCAAATGGTGCAATGAGTACCTGAGGTTGTAATGGAATTTCAATTAAAAGAGTAGGTTCACCCATTATCTGACAACTGTCACATCTCTTAACCTATTCCTTGGTATCCTTGAAAATGGAAGGCTAATAATATCCTAAGAGTAGGACCTTATAAGCAATTCTCCTGTCAGAAAAATGCCCTCGAGATGGTTCATCATGGCATGCTTTAAGTATTTCTGGTATCTCATCTTCTCGAACACATCTTATGATGATGAGATCTGGTCCTATTTTGTACAATTCTTCATTTATCCACGAATAATATGTGCTGTTGTGAATTATCCTCCTTTTTTCTCTAAGAGACAAATGAAATGGTAATTTACTTGTAGCTAAGTAGTTATCAACATTTGCATACCAAGGTGATTTAGTAGATACTGTAAAAAGATATTCATCAGGAAATTTATCCTCCATAGGTTGATCATAGTTATCATTCTGAATTCTAGATAAAAAGTCAGCAATTGTATTTTGTTTTCCAGGTCTATCTAGAATGGTGATGTTGAATTCTTGTAACAGTAAGAGCCATCTGGTTATTATTCCATTAGTTACTGGTTTATTCATTACATATCTAATGGAAAAATGGTCTGTGTGAATGAAAGTTTCATAGCCAGTTATATAATGTCTGAAGTTGTTAATGGCATGAACTACAACTAAAAACTCCTTCTCAATAACAGTATAATTTAGCTATGTTGGAATTAAGTTTTTACTGGTATAATAGATTGCATAAGGAGTAAGGTCTTTTTGTCCGAACACATCTCCTAAGGCTGTATTTGAAGAATCAGTTGATATATGGAAAGGAAATGTCCAATTAGGTCCTTTTAAGATAGGAGCTTCAAAGATTTTATTTTTCAAAGTTTCAAAGGCAGCATGACAATCATGATCCCAACTGAATTCACAGTCTTTGGTAAGTACTTTGAAGAGTGGAGATGCAATTTTTGTGAATTTTTCTATAAATATTCTATGATATCCATTAAAACCAAGAAAACTCCTAACATCTCATTAACAGTTTGGCACTGATAATTTAGAAATGACCTCTACTTTAGATGAATATACCTTAATTCCATATCTTGAAATATAGTGACCTAAAACAATTCCTTCATTAAACATCATAAAAAATTTCTCATGACTTAACAAAAGATTTGTTTCTTTACATCTTATTAGATTTTTTTCTAAATTTTCAAGTGCTTCTTTAAAAGAATCTCCATAAACTGTGAAATCATCCATATACACTTCCACACAATCATGAATAAGATCAGAGAAAATTTGAGGATTCTTCTTTGGAATGTTGTCAAAGCATTGCATAATCCAAAGGGAAGTACTCGGTAAGCATAAGTTCCCCATGGACATGTAAATGTGGTTTTATCTTGATCCTCAGGTGCTACCTGAATCTGATTGTATCCACTAAAACCATCCAAAAATTAAAAATACTTTTTCCCTGCTAATGTGTCTAAGACTTGATCTATGAAAGGGAGTGGAAAGTGGTCTTTTAATGTTGCTATATTTAATTCCATGTAATAGATACATACTCTCCATTTCCCATTTTTCTTAGGCACGATTACTAGGGGTGAAACCCACTGACTGCTTGATATTGGATAGATTAAGTTTACATTTAGCAGTTTTTGTAATTGCTCCTTAGCAATTTCTTTCAGATTTGGGTTCATTCTTCTTTGTGGCTATCTAATTGGTCTTTCACTTTGTTCAATGTAGATATGATGCATGCAAGTTTTAGGTCCTCTCATATTAGTGTACTCCCATGCATAAGCAGAAGAATGTTTTTGTAAAATTTCTACCAGTTGATTCTTTTGTAATTCTTCCAGGTTTTCATTAATGTTCAAAGTTTTACCTGGAAAAATTTCTATTGAAGAATTTCCAATTTTTTCCATAGAGAGTAAAGATACTTTTCTAGATGAGAGATATTTGTTTCGATTATGGTCATAATGTGAGGAGGATTCATTATTTTCCATTAGATTTAAAATTTGGTCCTCCTCTCTTACTTGTTTAGTAGTGAAAATAGGTTGTATATCATCATCATCATCTATCCATTCCTCATTCTCTATTTCTATTGTTGTTTTTGTAGGTGGATACAATGTAAATTTATTTGTAGAACTTCCATATGAGATAAACATGTCACCTGATCTACAACCAATGAAAGCATCAACTGTAGCTAACCAAGGTCTTCCTAGGATTAATGGATGTCCTCCTAGATTATTTTTGGGTGTTAAGACCATGAAGTCGACAGGATATTCCCAAGAATCTAAGGATACACAAACATCTTCTAACACACCATCAATTTTAATTACAGACCTATCTTCTAATTGTAGCAGTGTTGGTGTGTATTGAAGGTTAGGAAGCCTAAGTGAATCCTTGACTTGTTTACTCATTATGTTTATGGCTGCTCCTAGATCAATCAGTGTGTTTGGTATTTCAATTCCATTGATGTGAATTTTCACAATGGGGCTTCCTGGATATAGATATTTTTGTATTGTTGTTTTCCCCATCACGATGTCTACAATTTTCTAGACTAATTGAATTCTTTTTATGTATTTTATTTTTCTTCTTGATCTTTGAGTACTTAATTCCTTCATTGTTTTTGTTAGAAAATTATATATTACAGAGCAATGGAACACATGAAATATTGTAGAAATATAAACACAGAAAAAATGCATAAAATAAGAGAGACACATATATACGTGGTTCACGCAGTTTGGGTGACATCCATTGAGAAACAACGAGTCCTTCTTTTTATATTATCTAGCAAACTGAAGAGATACAACCTACAATAGATCCGCTGTAACTCCCTCTTCGCTCTCAATCTCCTCTCTCTTCCTCACTCAGAATACAGATCTGCATAGACGTAATACAATTCCCTCATATATTGTGAGGGTTTCCTTCTAGGGAAAAAACCCTAAATTAAACATAACTTCTACCGTCAGATCTCCACCTAATGAACGGCCTATATTGACTAAGAAATTACAAGATTTTACAAGGCAATTTTACATCCTTTTTTTAGCATTAGGGGCACTGCTCCCAAACCCTCGTCGGGGGACTTCTGGCCCCCAAACACCCCAGCCGGGGGGGATTAGTCCCCCCGGACCCCCGCGGGGGGGAAAGTCCCCCCCACACCCCCCCACATGGAGGGGTGTACAATCTTCCTAGGGTATACATCCGGCTGAAACCTTTTGAATACAAAAGATAATCAGGCTCCACACCCAACAGTTTTTGCAAAGATTTGTATTTCTTTTATGGATTGCAACAAAGGAATTTTTATACAAACATTTCTTAATTCATCCAACATATTATAATCAGGCATTCTAATTTTTTTTCTACTCCTTCATCAATTTTCAACCGTTTAGGAAAAGGTGGTCTAATGGATACTGAGGGTTGTTCTATAATAGGAGTATTTATAGGAACATTTTTTGTTTGATTATTTTCTTTCTGAGGAAGAGAGGTTTCTCCTTCTTCAGATTGATTTTTATCTTTTTGAATATTTGTCCTTACTTCCTGAATAACAACAGGGGGTTTTCTTTGCAATACTCTTCCAGACCTTAATTGAACATTATTTAGATCTAGTGGAGTTATTACATAGGTTTGAAGATTTTTCCCTTCCATATTGTAAACAGGTTGTTGTGACATTTTATTATTGGGATTCAGAAGTGGTTGAGCAGGTAATTGATTTGATTTTTGTGCAAATGGTAGGGAGAGCTGTGGATTTTGATTTTGAATTTGGACTTGAGGTAATTGATTAGCTTGAGGAATTTGATTAGATTGGGGTAAGAATTGTGGTGGAAAATTAGGATAGGATGGTGAATATTGTTGATATTGAGCATAAGCCCCATAGGGATTTCACCATCCATGATTCCAAGATTGTGATTGTGGCTGAGCCCAAGGCTGCCAAGATGGATTCCAATTATTTTGTGAAGACTGAGAAAATTGTTGTGATCTAAAGCCTTGTGGTTGATTTGCTTGAGAGTTCTGCCATGGTCTTTTAGCAATAAAATAAAGAGGGTCTACTTGTTGTGGTATCCCTTCATCATTATATATAGCCTTGAGACTTGGTAAAGAAGGACATTCCTTAGTATCATGGTCATCTGCACATATGGCACAAGCTTCTATGGTTTTTAAGTCTAAAGGACATTCTCTTAGAGTGTGATTCTTTCTACACCTAGGATAAAAAATGGATAATGTAGCATTTTCAGACTTTTGCTTGTTTTGTAGTTTAAGGGTGTCAATTTTTTCACTTAGACTCCCTAAAATATCTATCTTTAAAGTATCAAGCAAACTTCCTACTTCTACCCTACTGACTATCGTAACTACAGATTTATTGATTCTTGGTAAGAGAGGGTCCCTAAGACTTTTTCCAACTTGTGCTTTACCCCTTGATATATGTACACATAAATCACAGATATCTATAAATGGTAGTTGAGAAATATCTCCTTTTTTTGTTAATTTAAGGAGATCGATCTACTCATCTCCGATAGATTTGAGTAGGATGGATTTCAAAGTTTCCTCATCCAAACTATCCATTTTTTCCCTTTTAAGATTATAGACAAATCTCTCGACTAAGTCTTCAAGATTCTCATCTTATTTTTGTGTCATTTTTAAGACTTCATCTCTAATGTTGTGAGGCATACAATAGTCTCTATATTTCTCTAAGAAATCTTCTTTCATTTGTGCCCATGTTCTTATAGAATTTGTTCCTAGACTCATGAACCATTTTAATGCCGAATCCTTTAAGGTAGCAAGGAACAATTTAAATTTTTAAGCATCATGTAGATAATCATATGATTTTCATAATACTTCAAATTCAAAGAGAAATGTCTCTGGGTCTTCACTTCTTTTTCCATGGAAATTAGGAAGAATAGAAGGTGAAATATTCTTCATTGTGAGGGTTGTATCTTCATCGAAGATAGGAAATCCAAAAGGATATTGATTTCCTCTACCTCTACCCCCTCCTCTGCCTCTATCTCCACCTCCTCCTCTACCTCTACCTCCTCCAATCCTATTTTGCTCACCATTGACATTGTGTACCTCCCCTTCTCCTTCTTTAGCTATGATAGATTCTTCAGAACTAATGTAAGGATATTCTAATTCTTCTGGTTCCTCTATCAAAGGATAGTCAAAATGAGTTTCTTGTTCCTCTTCTTCACTGGGAATTTCTAATTCTTCAAGAACTAGTAACTCAATCCACAACCTTCCAGGGCTCCAGAGCATTTATTCAACTTGGCTCTAGGGACTAGTAACTCAACTCACCAAGGGCTCTAGAGAGTTTATCCCAACCTAGGCTTTAGGACTATTAATTCAACCAAATTTGTTCCAGGGCTTCCAGAGCATTTGTTCCAACCTATAGCCATAAGGAATTACGAGAACCAATAAAAAAAATCAATTGGAAATACCCACAACACCATGGCTAACTAGGAAATAGAAAGGAAAGGCTAGAACCACTATCAATCCAGGAAAATATCCATGCCAATGAAAAAACATAAGTATATAATCACATGCATATGCCATGCATCCAGAAATCGACAAGGAACTCACACATGCAACCTGTTACTTGCCAAGTAATCTAGCTATGACTACTGATCCAACTGTTCCCTTGTGCTTTCTTTGTTTTCTTTTCCTTCTTTCTCCAAATCCAATGTATTCCAAAGTGGTCCAAGAATTCTCCAAGGATGCTCTATGTGTGAAAGAGTATGAGAGAGTGAGAGAATAAAAGACTCGCTCCAATGCTAAACTGAAAAAATACTATGAACTGATCCTTAGAAGCCCTTTTATCATTAAGTTCTCTATTTTCTTCTTTTTCCTCTATTTTTCTTTTAATTTTCCTCTATTTTTCCTTCAATTTTCCTCACATGGAAATTTGTGGCCCTTCATCTCTCTTTTATATCCTATTTTCCTTTATTTCATAAATAAAATTCCAATTAATGCCTCTTGCCTTTGCCAATGCTTTTACCAATTTACTTAGCCATGAATAAACAGAAGTGACACCCAATAGGATGTTTCTTCCCACCACTTAGCTTGGAATACGTGTCCCATGACCTTGGTATTTTTTTTCCTTTATTAAATTTTTTACATGAAATTTTAACCCAAGGTTGTTACAAACCCCTCCCCCTTGGGGGAACACCCTCCTTGATGTTCTATGACACCTATGACTAGAAAACCACTAAAAACAAAAAATACTATCCATGGACATTTATAACCCAGTTCATTGTAGTATTTATAATGACTGCTGTTTAAAACATGACAAGCACACCATTTACTGGAGCTTTATAACACAAATTTATACCATGAAAATCATACCATTTACTATTTATGGAGATTTATAAGTCCAGTGCGATATAATATTCATAATAATCTACACATACATACACATGCACATTTGCTCTAACCAACAAATAAAATAATATGGTGCCTGTATCAGTCAACAAGGGAATCCATAGGATCACACCTCCACCCTCAAAAGTAGTACCATGATTCACCTCCTTCCCAGGAAGTCCATAATCCACTGCCAAAGTTAAACTTGCATCCAATGTCTAGAGCTACAATACTTGCACTACTTGTTCTCTCAATGAACAAATACCGACTCATTGTTCTAGGGCACACTCCCAATGTGCTTTTGATTCCATTTGGAAATGTTAATGACTAAAACAAATTCATTCTCTAACCTTCCCTTATTTGCTACATAGTCCCTTGGGTAATCCAGTCACCCCCTTCCGTGTAGTCACACACCTTCCAAGTTTCACTGGCATCCCCTTCTCTGCTACACATTCCCTCGGGCGATCCATCCCTTGGAAAGGTTTCCTTGCATCGGAAGGTCCAAAAACCAAGGCATATCCCTACCTCAAAACCATCATACTGGTCATAGAATGCTCATGGAAATCAATGGACGTTATTGGGTACCAGTGTCCCACAATGGCATTGCTCCTGAATGCTTTACCATCATACTATTACATGTTCCAATTCCTTTATTTTTCTATTGCTATTTATTGAAGTTAGTTTCAAACACCCAATCAAGGCATTTCACTGCTTTCTTGTACCAAGCATGTAAATTCCATTAGACTAAAAAGTTATTGAAATAAAATCAAATCACACCTCATTGGTGGCCCATGAATAAGGTACACCTACAATTCTGTTTACTTCCTATCACAACAAATCAAACTAGCTCTTTAATCAGATCATCATGTATAAACATACCAAATCTGGTTAGCTCAAAACTCAACCATCATAAATCAGAGTCATAGATCACATGCATAATAAAAAATGAAATAAAAAATTGATACTTATATTTCAAATGGGTCTTTTCTTTTTCCTTTGTTCTTTTTCCTTTCCATACCGCTCATTGAATTAGTTTCCAAACCCAGAAAGAACCTAGTGCCTTCTATTCTCTTCAATCTCATACACACACTAGATCAATTTCCATACACAACAAGCGCCTAGTGCCTTCTCTTCTCTTCAAAGAAATAATGGAATCTAGACACTAAACCACTTCCTCCTTCAATATCAGCTACAAGAGTATCTCAATACTAAACTGCCTCAACCCTCAATATTAAAAACAAGGGCATCCATAAACTAAATCACCTCAACCCTCAATATCATCAATAAGGGTAACTAGATACTAAATTGCCTCAAAACTTAATATCAGAAACAAGGGTATCCAAAGACTAAACTACCTCAACCGTCAATATCAACAATAAGGGTATCCAAAGACTAAACCACCTCAACCCTCAATATCAACAACAAGGGCCCAGATAGTCCCATACATGCCTGTCCCATCACATTGTACAACACATGCACATACACAATGTACAACACAACACATACACACACACGGTGTATAACACTACACATACACCTACACTCGATGTACAACAAAATACATATATGTACACCGTACAATATAATGAATACACATGTCATGATACAACTAGTACACAATACACATAACATAGTACCATATGTGCATAATGATGTGTACACAATACCACATGTACACAACACCACCTACACAATGTGTACACATAACCACATGTACAAAGCACCATTTACACAATGTGTACACAACACCACATGCATGCAACACCACATGTACCACATCTACACAACACCACATGCACACAACACCACATGTACAACATGGACACAACACCACATTTACACAACAATGCATATGCAACATGTACACAACACCGCATATACAACATGCACACAACACCATCTATACACAACACCATATGTACACAACAACACATATACAACATACACACATCACCATATGTACACAAAACTGCATATACAACATGCACACAACATGATATGTACACAACACTACATATACAACATGTACACATCACCATATGTACACAACACCGCATATACAACATGTACACAATATCATATGTACACAACACTACATATACAACATGTACACGACACCACATATACAACATGTACGTAATACTATATGTACACAACACCATATGTACACAACACCGCATATGCAACATGTACACAACACCAATACTGCACATCTAGAGACTACACTGTCTCTACCAAGCAACCTTGCTCCTAATGTCTTTCTACTATTGATGCTTGTCCTAGCACGCTGTAGATCACACCACTTTCATTTTGTTGATGTATCCCTCAGCATTACCTACCATAACATAAACATAGGCATAATATAAGCAAATAATATCAAATCTTATCCACATGATACTAACCTCATAGATTTGTCAAGGCTACTCTTCCCACTTGATTCCTCATAAATCAAGAGCCTCTTCATGCCATTCACCTGCATAAGAAATCATTCCTCCACAAGAATTATCCCTGATGACCTTATTACATACATACATAAATATATATATATATATATATATATATATATATATATATATATATATATATATATATATATATATATATATATATATATATAGATATATGTAAACACTAGCTTAAAACAATCATGATCCTTGATGACCCTGTCAAATAATGACATATATATATATATATATATATATATATATATATATATATATATATATATATATATATATATATATATATATATATACACACACATCAACATAATCATCAACATAATATAATTATCAGATATCAAAAGTTCAAGGTTAAGAGAACTCTCCTTTATTCGTGCACAACATGCACAACATTGAGAAAAAAAAATCCCAACATAGCCAAGGCATATGATGCCTCAAATAAATTTAGTTTACCTTTCTCATGGTTATCCCGCCATTATCCATTTATCCTAATGGACCTAACTAGTCTGACTGGCTATCATATTCTTACCTTTAATTTCCCTTTACTCATGCACCGAGCTTCATCCGGGTCTTAGCATTACTTGTTGGGTTTCATTAAGCTCTCCCCGATCTCCATTAACTTTCCTCTTTCCTCAACCAATTCCTAAGGCCCTAAAAACATAAAAGGAAAGAGTAAGAAACAAACAAGGGGAAAACCATGAAAACCCAATATCAATACGGCACCACAAAAAAAGTGGCATGGCCATGCGCCGACATTAAAAAAAATGAAAATCAAGCACAAACAAATCATAAA
This sequence comes from Pinus tabuliformis, assembly GCA_031772625.1. Taxonomy (NCBI): domain Eukaryota; kingdom Viridiplantae; phylum Streptophyta; class Pinopsida; order Pinales; family Pinaceae; genus Pinus; species Pinus tabuliformis. The sequence goes on along the minus strand of CM062812.1, from coordinate 994,140,555 downwards.
TACCGAAACCACAAAAATAACAACAAACACCTTGACTCAACCCCATGGTTCCCAGTGCTTCCAAGGGAAAGCTCAACCCGAGCCTTCTTCAATATTTCATGAAAGTCTCTTTTTCTATGCAATCCCCTGCATCATACTACCATAAACGCATAACAATCAGTGCATGCATGAACATAACAATATACCAGTTAACTTACCTTGTTGTACCTAGCACACTGACCTGTAAATGAACTCGTACATATATCATCTTTCAAGGGGCTCCAATTCCTTGATGAATCTAGGCACAACTGGAGGCTAACTGTTATATGTGTCAGATACATGTTCATAAATATAGCACATATCCACATGATGTTAGACAAAATCAAGGTTAAATAGACTTATTATATTCATGCAAAGCACTCATTCATTTGGAATTTCAGTTTCTAAACATAGCTAAAGGAATTCTCACCCAATTCCTTTCCTTTACCTTTTCCTTGCTACAATTGAGTCTTATTATGTGTTATCACATCACCTAACTGTTATTTATATAAACAAATTAACTGTTACCTTGTCATGCTAATACCAAGCATATTTCCCTGCAACTATTCACACATGTCAGGCACATGTTCCAAAGATCAAGACATCATGTCTCTTAATTTGAAATCATCCTTTACCAAGACTAAAAACCATGTCATAATCAACAGGCAAATCATAATCATTAGTTCATAATACTACAATTAACACCCACTCACACTCAAGTGCATATAAGTTGTCTTGACACATATTGTATTAGTACAACTATCTTAAAATAAGATCATTCCTTCATGAAATCTTATAGACACATACTTATTACTCAAATGCAATTAATAAAACATTCAAACCACCTATAAACATACCATGTTAAATAAACCAAATAGACCACATAATCAAAATCATACCTCAATGTATCTTAGGGGAGGCTATCACATCTGCACAAGTTAGTCCAGGTTAGTATGATAGAATACCACAAGTATATCATCTCATACATGAATATCATAACCATGACCATTTACACAAGCTAATCTAGATTAACATGACACGCTTAACATCAATATCATAGCTTCAATGACCATAATCATCATGCATATGACCGTAATGTATATAACAACAAGTTAATATCATTCATGACTACTGACATATGTGCATATGACCACACTAATCAACTAACATCTATCATGCATGTACATAACAATAGCAATAGAATGACAAGCATGTACATAACCATAATTCTTATAACAACCATTAACCAACATACCTGCATGCCTAACATATAAACTTGTATGATGATATTCTCTTACCCTGAGGTCTAGTGCTGCAACCTTGCTCTTATGATCTGGATGTCCTACTCCATCTCATCCAATATATCAACATCATAACATACCAACAACATCATGATGACACAAACTAGATAATGACCACCACAATGCATGTCTGAGCTACTATGCATGCATAACTGTATACATTTAACTAGATGGGATAAATGGGCTAACCATAACCATATCCAATCCAATTGTTTGAACCATGCTCTGATACCACCCTGTAACCACCTCCTCCCACATTTAAATAATTTCACTGGCCTACCACGGTTAATGAAATGAAGAGTTGATATGACATGACCCAACCTCATATCTTTAGTTAAGGAAGTGGGTCCAACAACTAACCACAAATTGACAACTCACATCATCCCTCAGGGTTATAGGACACTCAGGGGGTCAAACAATCACCCTAGGTGACTAAGCCTAAGGGGTCTGCTTTTATGACAACTTAACCCCCAACCACATTCATGACAAGGCCTCCATGTGGTTATAGGCATCCAACCACATGCACAACACTGCCTCCATGTGGTTGTAACCCAACTTGCCCAGTTTAGAGGACGCGGTCTTGAGATCTGAGCCATAATTCTAGGCCAGTATCCAAACCACTACCTAGGACTGTCTAATACTTCTCAGAATCATAAATGGAATAAAAACAAGGCTACGCATTCAAACTTGAAGGAAGAACTTGAATTAGACTACCTAGAACATAAAAAGCATTTCATCAAACACATGGTAAACATGTAAGATACAAGTCATGAATGCATATATGATCATAAGAGTTTGAGATTCATTTGAGAATCACCAAGAAGGTAACATTCCCTCTCCACATAGATATAATAACACTTGTTAGTCCATGTGTTCATCAACCATTCAATAGTTTGTTAAAACATGTAAAGAGCCATAGATATAACACATCATATAACCAACTTATAAATAAATTAGAAACCATGACGAGGCAGCCATAAGATATCCATCATAATCAACACATATTCTTGTAGGTATCAATAGGAAAATACCCCATATTAAATTATGAAAATTCAAACCAAGTCAGGTACTTCCACATACCACCCAACCATAGATTGGGTTGAACAAAATCTTTCATTCAACCAATCACCCCTGTGCCATATTCCAAGCATGAATGTGGGATCTCATGGAATAAACCAAGACAAAAGCAAGCTAGGGCTTCCAGAGGAAAAACCACCTCAACCCTCAACCAATATTTCCACCTCATGGTCAAACATGACTATCACTAACCAGATTGGTCTCTACCCAAGCTGTCTTGGGCTCCAGGAACTATTAACTCAACCCACAATCTTTGAGCGCTCTAGAGCATTTTTCCAACCAGACTCTAAGGACTAGTAACTCAAACCACCATGGGCTCTAGAGAATTTGTCTCAACCTAGCCTCTAGGACTAGTAACTTAACCCGAGCTATTCTAGGGCTTCCAAAGAATTTGTTCCAACCCACAACTATAAGGAATTATGAGCACCAATTAGAAAAAAATCAAGTGGAAATACCCACAACTCCATAGATAACCACGAAATGGCAAGGAAAGACTAGAACCACTATCACTCTAGGAAAATATCCATGCTAATGACAACACATAAGCACATGATCACATGCATATACCATGCATCCAGAAATAAACACGGAACTCACACATGTAACCTGCTACTTGATAAGTAATCTAGCTATAGATGTTGATCCAACTATTCTGTTGCACTTTCCTACTTTTCTTGCATTCTTTCTCTAAATCCAATGTATACCAAAATGCTCCAAGAATTCTCCAAGGGTGCTCTAAGTGTGAAAGGGTATGAGAGAGTGAGAGTATAAAAGAGAGCTCCAAAGCTAAACTGACAAAAGACTATGAATTGATCCTCATAAGCCCTTTTATCATTGAGGTCTCTATTTTCTTCATTTTCCTCTATTTTTCCTTCAATTTTACTCACATAAAAATATGTGACCCTTCGTCTCCCTTTTCTCCTATTTTCCTTTGTTTCATAAATAAAATGCCAATTAATTCCTCTTGTCTTTTCCAATTCCTTTGCTAATTTACTTAGCCATAAATAAATCGAAGTGACACCCACTAGGATGTTTTTTCCCACCATCCAACTTGGAATACGTGTTGCATGACCTTGGTCCTTATTACATGAACTTTTAACTGGGGATATTACAAAGTATACATGGTTTTACTCATCTTATTCAAAGGTTATATGTTGGAAAACCTTTGGAAACAATATAGCTTGATTGAGATAACCCGATCACTACGGGAGATGTGTTATATGGGAACCTTCAGTTAAAATCATTGCTGATATGTAGGGTTTGTATTCAATCCTGTTTTTGCTCCCCACTTGACATACATGTAGCAAAAGATTCTTGATCATGCATTAAAGTTGTATTGAAGCAATTTGAAGGAAAGAATTTAGAGATATCCCATATTCGTATCTACTACAAACAACTCTATATATGGTCAAACTTTGACAAGATGGAGAGTGTTTCCCTTGGTATGTTTGTACCATAATAGAAATTGAGATACTCTATTTCTATTCATGATATAGTTTTAGAATACAAGGTTGGGTAAGGGTTCAATTGTTTAACCAAGTGATAGAGAGTTTGTGTTGAGTCTTGCAATTTTTTTTGCATGATTGATATTTGATTGGTTGTATGTTGCAACAAGAAGTTAAAAGGGATTAGAATATTACCTGAGTATTGAAATAGTGTTGGATATTGAAATGCCATATATGATTGACTCTTGAAACGAAGATTAGACAAAGTTTATATTACTATTAAGATTTGACAACTTGATGAATAAAGAGTACTGTTGATAACTCAATTTCATTGAAGAGTAGAGAAAAAGACAAAGTTGTTGAGGTCTACTGAGAAAAGAGCATTGTGTGCTGCTACATTGTCTAGCTAGGGTTTGGTATTGATGTTGAGAAGTAGATTTTAATGTGACAGTGGAAATGACATATTTTATGCTACTATGGTATGATATTTTTAGTAGAGGAAGTTTCTATTATTGTTAATGACCCAATGCCAATATTGCTGATAGAAAAAGCCAACAAATTGTTTTGATATTATTTATTTTATTGAGTACAAGTGGATCTAGTCTGAAAATTGTGAAACATGGTTCGCTTGTTTAATAGGGTAGTAGGGTGGTTCAAGGCAAGAGAGTGGAGTCTCATTTAGGTTGGAGCCTGAGGACACTTTAGGGTGGAAGGGTGGTGCAAGGGTATGTTGGAGCATATGCAAGGTGTTGGAGCATCCTTTCAGTCAGATTTAGTAAACTAGGGAGTTGGAGCTTCCTTTAGGTTGGATCTTGTAAATTAGGGCATTGGAGCATCCTTCCAATTGGAGCTAGTAAATAAGAGAGTTGGATCTTCTTTCACATTGGAGCTTATAAACCAGGGGGGTAGAACCTCCTTTAGTTGATGCTAAAAGTATTAGAAGTTGGAGCTTCCTATTGATGTAAATTTGAAGACCTATATTAAGAAGCATTCGGTGGTTTTTCTCTCAGAATGGTTTCCACCTAAAATATCTAGTGTACTATCTTTGTTATTTTACATTGTTGAATGGTGTTGTTGATTCATGTTTTGATTTGAAAAAATGAAATACCCCTTGGGGCCGAGGGGTCGAAGGGCCGAAGGGACGATGGGTCAAAGGACCGATGGGTGGGCCGAAGGGTTGATGGAACAAAGTATGGGTTGAAGAACTAGAAGATTAAACTATAATGGTTAAAAAAGAGTAGCCAAAGGGGTAGAGGTGAAAGTATAGGGCCAAATGGTAGATTAAAATGTAGAGATTTACAAAAAAAGATAACCCAACAAGGTTGGGAGGTGGGTGGTTAGAAGGTGGGGTGAAGGGCGACCCATTTCAGGAGACCCCCTCAAGGTGGGGCCCCATCAAGGCCGAAGGCTCAAGGCTCAAGGAAGGTTGATGAAGGTCAAGGAGGGGCCCCATCCTTACTTAATGATGAGGAAGATATCTCTTCATTTGATGAAGAAAGCGATAGTGACAATGAAAATAACACATGAAGAGCATTGTTCATGGCACGGGAAAACCAAAAAATCTCCCAAAGAAGATGAAGAGAAAGGGAAAGTAGATATTGAAAGAGAACTTATCAGTGCCTTAATGGACCTAAAGGTAGAAATGGTGAAAGCATGAATATGGGTTACACTTTTGGGCCAAATGTGGTGATGGACTTTCAAGTTTTTCCTCTTTTACTAAATTGAAGCCCTCAAAATTCATATAAGTAATGTGAGTTTTGATTCGGGGTAAAAAGACAAATTATGGAAAATTTTGTTGTTGTCCTAATGATATATTTTGCAAAAATATGTAGTGTCATATAATATGTCAATTTTTCATTAAAGAAAATGCTTGTCATTGCAATTTTTCACACATCTTAAGAGGCATGCATGTGTTCACTTAGCATAACTTAGTCTTATATATATATATATATATAGATATATATATATATATATATATATATATATATATATATATATATATATATATATAAGCATGATCTACATGAAGAGAGGTAAGTTTTTCACATTAAAAATGTATTTTTTTTATGTAAAAATATATTTTATTATTATTTTTCGAAGTTGGCGAAGTAATATTTCAATTTCATTTCGCCGACACCAACTATTTAAATAAATTGAAAAACCAAAGCACCCTTTTGAAGAAGAATCCTAAACAAAAGTAGTGGTAGTTTTTGAAATTTTTTCATTGTTTATATTTTATGATATTGATTTTTTATTCAACCTCCTTAAAACAATTAATTTTTTTTCAAGTATTATGTTTAAAAGAAATTAGATGGAAAATATCATATGAATTCAAAAATGTCAAACTAATATGCAATTGGATAGAGGATTCCTTCATCAATCCAACATGATCAACTCCGCCACCCAAGGACAAATTTAGCCCAAAGTTTGTTAGGGTACAAAATGGAGTTGCTAGAAATTTTGGAGAAGAGGTGCTGAAATTGCTGATTTAGGACTTAAGAGGCTCGTTTGAGAGCCTAAATTTCAAATTTATCAAGCCATATACATGGTTAACAAAGGTTTGATCAAGACTTTATAGAATTTTTTTGAATGATCTAAAATTAAACATTTTAAAATTCCAAATCTTATTAGAATTTTTGTTATAATGTCATGTAAAAACTTTATTAAACTTAATATTAATATTAAAATATTATTATTATTATCATTAATATTAAATTAAATGATGAAATGATATCAATATAAAAAAAATTAATATTAATATATTTTAATGTTAATATTAAATTTGTTAATTTTGGATTAATATAATATTATTAACTTTAATATAATATAAAATTTCTTATATTATAATATATACTAGCACAACCACATTAATAAATGTGGTTGATATACGCCATAGGCGTTAACAAAAGAGTTGACCACTAACACAAAAAGAGTCATACAAACTGACTCAATATATGATAAATTTATTTAATGTAATTTTTTTTATAAATCTAACATAATAAAATATATAATATTTTTAAAATCTTGAAGTAATCATAACCGAAAGCTACCTTTAAAGAAATAAAACCTAAACGATTTCAATTGGAAAATATGAAGCACTCTATGTATCTTTGATGGAGGTAGCTAGAACATTAATATTTTGGAAAATTTTAGATAATATTTCCATCGAAAATTATACTTTTCCCTTGAGGTGAATGTACAACACACATTTGAAATCCTGCATTTTAAATATGTATTATATAAAAAAATAAAATTGTTATATGACATTAAAAAAACTAAAATTATTTAAACATAATATTTTAATTGTCAAAGTGTTTTAGAGTTTTTGAAATATAGAGTGAGAGAGTGGGAGAGCAAGGTAAGAGAGAGGGGGACATAAAGATGGAGAGAGGGAGAGGAGGAGATAGTTTGCGCGAAAGAGAGGGAGATCGAGAGATGAAGTTGGAGGAAAATATAGGGAAGGAATAAGTTCAAGGTATATTGAGAGAGAGAGAGTATATTTGGGGGTGAGATAGAAAGATAAAAAGGAGATATGGAGAGAAGGGGGAGACAAAATGAGAAAGGGAGGGAGATAGTCAACAAAGTTGCAGGATGGAGCTCGAGAGACAGAGAGATTGAGTGACATGGGGGAAGAGATAGAAGGAGATGGGAGGGAAAGGAAGAGTGAGAGTACTTGAAAGGGAGGGAGAGAGAGAGAGATGGAGTTGGAGTTGGAGTGGGAGAGATAAGGAGGTAAGAAGAAAGACATATAGAGAAAGAAAGGTGGAGAGAGAGAGAGGGAGTGGCAAGGGAGAGAGAGAGAGAGAGAGAGAGAGAGAGAGAGAGGTAGTGACAAGGGAGATGGAGAGAGAGGGATAGAGGAGAGTAGGAGGGAAGAGATATATTATGGGATACAAAGGGAGAGAAGGGGAAGAGAGAGAGAGAGGGAGAGGGAGGGAGAGGGAGGGAGATATAGATAGATATGGAGAAACAATATGTATGTTTGTGGGGTGATATAGAGAGATGAGGAAGGAGAGACATAGGGAGATAGAGATATAGATGGAAGGGGGAGAGAGGGAAGAAAAGAGATATAGAGGGAGGGAGGGAGAGATCTAGATAGATATGAAGAGAGAGAGAGTGTGTGCTTTTCTTGAGGGGTGAGATAGAGAGACAAAGAAGGAGAGATGGAGGGAGATATCAATATAGAAGGGGTGGGAGAGAAAGGGAAGAAAATTGCTTTCACTAGATGCATTGATTTAAATGTACATATGTTGAATTCTAATCCTATTTTATTTTTTGCAAATAAGATGCATTTATTTCCATGTAGATGTTGATTTCTAATTCTATTTCATTGCTTGCATTAGATGCATCCATTTCATTGAAGATGTCAATTTATAATCTTGTTTGATTGAGCTTGCATTAGATGCATTTATTTGAATGTAGACGTTGATTCCTAATCCTATTTGATTGCTAGCATTAGATGGATTAATTTTGGTGTAGATGTTGATTTCTAATCCTATTTGATTTCTTGTAGCATTAGATACATTAATTTCAGTGCCTGTTTGATTGTTTGCATTAGATGCATTAATTTAATTGTAGATGTTGATTTCTCATCCTATTTGATTTCTTGCATTAGATGCATTGATTGATGTTGATTTTTTATAAAATATGTAACTATATATATGGTGTATATTAATTTCAAGGTAATTAGTTTAACATTATGCATTGATTTCAGTGTAAGAACAAAAAAAGTATTGATGACATGCATTATGACTAAGCTTTGGAGATAACCTCAAACAAAATAAAATCGAATAAAACTTGTATTTGTAAATTTTACATCTCCACATCTTTTAAAATTGAATATATAAGTTATTTAAACCATATTTATGTTTTTATAAAACTTAAATTTCCATCATAAGCAATTAATTGATATCGTTGGATAACTACTTGTAAATTTAGGAAAGTTAATAACATTATATAAATTTATAGAAATGTTGTCATATATTTTTGTTTGACCCATATATTAAATTTCAATACAATTGACTTATATCATGTTATGAATAAGCTCTTCTAGATAATCTCAAAATAAATAAATCTTAATAAAGCATATTTGTTGTTTACATGATATCTTTTAATATTATAATTGAATAAAACTTATTTCAATCATATTTTGTGTTTTTTAATTGAACCTTGAGATAAGAGATTGATTGAAATACTTAAAAAAGTTTCCATGCATTGTGGGATATGGGTGGGTCACAAAATTTTTCAGATATCTACATATATATATATATATATATATATATATATATATATATATATATATATCATACAAATGAATTTATGATTCAATTTTTTTTTAATTGAATTGTAATAACATACATGTTGATTGCCCTAAAACACACTTTACTCAAGCCAATGTGAAGAATTATTGGAATTATTTCCATGTTCAATATTAATGTAACAACTGTTCGGAAATTTAATTCATCTTAAATTGTTCACATAAATTATCGACTAGGGCTAGTAAGTTGATGAAGTGTAAATGCACTGTATATGCTAGAAGACTTTTATTGTAAATTAAATTGAGCTATGAAAATGCACTCTGTTAGTGAAAATAATATTCTCTCTATGATGATCACACTCTTTTACTGAAAACTACTTATGGAAAATCTCACACTCTACTTTGAAAGAAAATCTCACAATTCTACATATAAGTAAATCAATCCCACACTTGTTGTAAATGAAAATTAATTACACTCTTCGCACCAATAAGAATTATATACACACTCAATTTAAAAAGGAAAGGCTACTATTAATCTCATCACACATCTGTAAAAATAACATTCACAATTGTTTGAAATCAAAATGAAATAAATCTCTGCTTAAATACATCCACACTTGCTTGAATTATAAATCACACATGCTTGGAATGTAACATCTAATTCTGCAAATAAATCCTTTGTTCTACAGGAAAAATAAAGTTCTATCTAAGTATAAAATCATATCATTTCTATCACTATTGCTAAGCTTAATTCATGTGCATCCAAAATCTATAAATAGAAGAAATAATTAGTAAAACAATTCTAATTCGAATCTGAAAGAAATTAAGAATGAAACTACTCAATTGAACAGGGAGAAATCTTATGAAATTATTTAGAAATTATATCTACTAAAAACGAACAAGAATCCTTACTTCTTGAGGGGTCCCTCCACAAGAAGCATGTAATCATGTTATTGATCAAACAATCAACCATCCATGGAAACGAAAAGGTTCTTTCATAAACTGGATATTAAAAAAACGTTTAAATCTTCACTGTCGCATACTTCTTTTCAACATTTCATTTCTGCTGAGAGGTTTATTTATAAAGCTCATAACATTAACTGTTCATAGCTCTATGCCTAATCTTTGTCAACAAAATACTAATTTTAACTTGAAAAGATAATATAGCATAATTCGCTCATGATTTTATATTATCAAATCAAATCATGAGGTGTGTATCTTGTTCTCACTTTCTTATTGCCAATTATAGGGGTTGACTTTATTGTTGAATGCATCACTGGGACCTGCTTCCATTGATCTAGTTTATGAGAGTAGGAGGAAATTGTTGAGTGCATCAATTTCCATATACCCATATATTTCACTGTCCAGCTGGCACCTTGGAACCTGTCAAACCATGGACTTGGCAGTAGAATCATGTATTAGCTGCAAAATCATTGCAATTTGGTAGTTGAAGCAAACATTAGACTAAATAATAAAAAACATTATCAATTTATGAAATACAAGACAATTATATACCTTCCATGTCATAAATATTTCAATTTGATTCCCATTGTGTGATTATGAAGGTAAAAAAAAATAAAGAGAGTGAAAATGGGTGTCAAAAAGAAGCAATTGTGAGGCTCAACATTCCCCCACATGGAATTCATTCCATTTTCTCATGAAAAAATTTCAAAATAGATTAACCTTGCATGTTACTAAACCCCTTCAAAAACTTGAGCTAAACATCCAGATTTATCTTCTTTGCCTTTTTCTTAATGACTACCATCCTTGGTTTCTTCATCAGAATCTTATACTTCAGACTTATGACCTTTCTCTTAAGGGATTTGTTCTTTTCCTTTAGATTTTTATTTTTATCATATCATAGAGCAAGATGTAAGATAATGTTGTCATTTTTAGTCCTTTGTATTTCATTCTGCACTTTCAATGTTTAATGTTCCTTTTTTAAGTGCCTGTTTAGTATTTCTAATTAGAAAAATTCTTGTTTGAGAGTATTTACAATTGGAGGTTCTTGTGGACTATCAAAATGAATTATTTTTTCTTGATTTGAGGAGGATGCAGTGGCCTTTTCTGTAGCTTTTTTCTCGAAAGACTCTATAATCATATATCTCTTGCTGAATTGGGGCAATTTCAGGTGTTATTCTTACTGTATTAGCAATTGGTGATGAAACTGGTGATGGAATATTCAGTTTTTCATCTTTCTCTAGATTGACAAACTTTACAAATTGTCGAGATGATTCCTTTGTTGATTTTTTGACTCTTGCACTTCTCCTGATGGCAGATGAGGCTTTAGTAAGAGGAATTTGCTTTTGAACTTTTGTTTGTTCAGTCTTTGCCTATTCTATTTCCTCTGATTTATTTCTAGACATACTTGCTTCCTGATCACTGGCTTTTCTTCTTCTAATATTCTTCTTCTTAATATTTTCTAATACATCAACAAGAGGAGTTTCATCTTCTGAGGGTTTCTTTGGTTGTAGAGGTAGGTCATATTTAAGGTTTAGAGATAGCTTTCTACTAGTTCTTTTTATTTTTCTACCAGGTTCTTCTTATTCTATTTGTTTAAAAGGATTCATGACTAGAAACGTTCCCAATCATCTCCTATACTTTTGAGGTGGGCTTCAATTAACATTTTTATTAGACCATGATGATACATAGTATTCTCAAGAGACTGTATTTTCCTTTGAGTATTACTAGTCACTTTATTTATATTATTGAGTAAGAAATAAGGTAGATTAACGCATCATCAAATGTATATGATATAAAAACATACAACCGAACCTACCTTCACAAGTAATGAATTTTTGGATAATGTTGGGTGTGGAGCTTGACTATCTTCTTTATTCAGAGGTATCGGTGCATTGGACCCCAGTTTGTAATGTGGCAGAAACGCCGCTCGTAAAATGTTCACCGCCAGGGGGGTTCAAGGAGGGTGACAATGATTATTTTGAGCCCCCACTGGCGGGGGATCGAGGGAAGTGCTCCCAAAGCTAAAAATAGCTGTAAAATTTCCTTTTAAAATGTTGTAATTTTGTAGTCAATTTGGGCCATTCATTAGGTAAAGATTTGATGGTAGAAGTTATGTTTAATTTAGGGTTTTTTTGCCCTAGAAGGCAACCCCTCGCTATATATGAGGGAATTGTATTGCGTCTATGTATATCTCTATTCTGAGTGAGAAATAGAGAGGAGATTGTGTGAGAGCGAAGAGGGAATTACATCAGATCTATTGTAGGTTGTATCGCTTCTATTTGCTGAATAATATAAAAGGAAGGACTGGCTGTTTCTCTGTGGATGTAGCCCAAATTGGGTGAACCACGTATATCTGTGTCTCTCTTGTTTTATGTGTTTTCTGTGTTTATATTTTTGCAATATTTTATGTGTTCCATTGCTCTATAATATATAATTTACTAACAACTGGTATCAGAGCCGAAGGGCTATTTGGCTGAAAAACTCGCAGGAGAGAAGGGTTCCTGGTTCGAGTGGGAGCAATGGCAGAAGATGGTAGGTTTAGGGTCAAAAAATTTAACGACCAAAACTACCAGTTGTGGAAGATGTATATGGAAGATTATCTGTATCAGAAATATCTATACCTACCATTGAGCAGAAAGACAAAGAATCTAATGAGTATGATAGACACAGAATGGGATATTCTCAACAAAAAGGCACTTGGAACAATATGACTGTGCCTAGCGACGTCAGTAGAATTTAATATTTCAAAGGAAACGAAAACAAAGGTTTTAATGTTAGCATTGGCAAAATTATATGAAAAACCCTTAGCCTCAAATAAGTATTTCTTATGAAGCGTTTATTTAATATGAAAACGTTAGAAGGTGGATTTGTTGCTGATCATTTAAATGAATTTAATACAATTACCAGTCAATTAAGTTCTATAGGGGTAACTTTTGATGATGAAGTTAGGGCTTTGTTATTTTTGTGCTCATTTCTAGAAAGTTGGAATGGTTTAGTTATGGCCAGTATTAACTTTGTCTCTGGATTTAGTACTTTAAATTTTGATGATGTTTTCGGTGCAATCCTTAGCGAGGAAATGCGATGGAAAAGCTCTGGTGAGATGCCAGGTAATGCTTTGACTGTAGAGACTAGGGGAAGAAAAATGGAAAGAGGAAAGAGCCTAGGATATCGCAGTAAGTCAAGGAAAGATAGATCCAAGTCTAGATTGGGGATAGTGTGCTAGAAATGCGAGAAGAAAGGACACCTGAAGAAAGACTACAAGTCTCAGAAGGGAAAATAAGGAGACGTGCAATAAGAAAACAATCATGAAGCAAATGTGACAGGTGATGTGTTGCAAGATGGTTTGATTCTTTCATTAGAAAATATTATTGATGCATGGGTGGTAGATTCAGGGGCCTCATTCCATGCCACACCTGATAGGAAACATTTTCATGATTATGTTCAAGGAGATTTTGGATAGGTTCAATTGGGTGATGATAAACCTTGTAAAATAATTGGAATGGGTACAGTTTTCATAAAACAATAGAATGGAAATCAGTGGTTTTTGAAGGAGGTAAGGCATGTTCCAGATCTGAAGAAAAATCTGATTTCAACAGGGTAGTTGGGATGTGAAGGTTTTGTAACAGATAAAACCTGGAAGGTCACTAAAGGAGCCTTGGTAATAGCAAAAGGAGAAAATGTTGGTACATTGTATTTATGTAATGGTATTTCTAATTCTCTTAATGCTTTAACCTCTATCGTAGAAGATATGACATTGTGGCATCATAGGCTAGGGCACATGAGTGAGAAGGGGATGCAAATTATTCACTCAAGAAATTTGTTTCCAGGTTTGAAGCACATTGATTTAAAATTTTGTGAGAATTATGTTTATGGTAAACAGAAGAGAGTCAGATTCCTCAGATTTGGGAAAGAAAAAAAGAGCGAAAAAATAGAGCTTGTGCATACAGATGTATGGGGACCTGCTTAGGTATCATCTCTCTATGGATCTTGTTATTATGTTACTTTTATTGATGATGTAGCTAGAAAAACTTGGATTTATTGTATTCGAAATAAATCTGATTTATTTGATACTTTCAAGAAATGAAAATCTTTGGTTGGAAATGAGATAGGAAAAAGGTTGAAGTGTCTCAGATCAGATAATGGAGGTGAATATTGCAGCAAAGAGTTTGATAGGTACTGTTTAGAGAATGGAATTCATAGAGAGAAGACAGTTCCAGAAACACCACAAGAAAATGGTGTGTTAAAAAGGATGAACATTACAATCATGGAGCTTGCAAGGTGCATGAGATTGCATGCAGGATTTCCTTTACAATTTTGGGCAGATGCTGTAGATACTGTTATTTATCTAATAAATAGAGGGCCTTCAAGTTCCTTGGATTGTGGTATTCAAGAGGGGGCATGGATAGGTAAAAAGGTAAACTAATCATTTTTAAAGACTTTTGGTTGTGAAGCCTTTGTCCACATTAATAAAGAAAATAGAACAAATCTTGAGGCAAAATCAAAGAAATGTACCTTTATTGGATATGGTGTTAATGATTTTGGTTTTTGCTTTTATGATTATGAAAAACACGAGATCATTAGCAACAAAGATGTCATATTCAATGAAAAGGTTTTGTATAAGGATCAGATGTAGGAAAAGAAACAAGAAAAAGAAAACAGAGAATACGCAGTGCTTGATGAGATCACATAAAAAGTGAAGGTGCTTGAAAATCATAATGATCAACAACCAGAACAAATACAACAACCACAATAGCAACAAGCACCTCAAACACCTGAAAGTTGTCTTAGAAGATCTACCAAGATAAGTAGACCCCCTGAATGATAATCTCCTTCATTATATTATGTATTATTAACTGATTCTGGTGAACCAGAATATTATGAATAAGTAGTGTAGGTAGAAACTAGGAAGAAGTGGGAACAAGCCATGAAAGAAGAGATTGACTCCTTAGCACATAACCAGACTTGGGACTTAGTCAGGTTTCCTATAGGTAAAACAACATTGCAGAATAAATGGGTTTACAGGTTGAAGAAATAAGATGGAGGTACAAACAGGTATAAAGCTAGACTTGTGGTGAAGGGGTTTGCACAAAGAAAGGGTATAGAATTTGACGAGATATTTTATCCTTTTGTTAAAATGATTTCAATCAGAACCATTTTAAGTCTAGTAGTAGCTGAAGATTTGCATCTTGAACAGTTAGATGTAAAGACAACCTTTCTCCATGGGGATTTGGTGGAAGAGATATATATGCATCAACCATATGGATATGAGGTAAAATGGAAGGAGAAACTAATGTGCAGGTTGAAGAAGAGCTTGTATGGCTTAAAATAGGTTCAAAGGCAGTGGTATCTAAAATTTGATAGGTTTATGTTTGAACAGGGTTATACTAGATGTCACTATGATCATTATGTTTATTTCAAAAGGAAAAATGATGGCAACTATATTACATTGTTATTTTATGTAGATGACATGGTTGTTGTAGGTTCTAACATGCAAGAAATAAATGTGCTCAAAAGAAAATTGGTGAACTCATTTGCAATGAAGGATTTGGGTGTTGCAAAACAAATCCTTGGTATGATAATAACTAGAGACATGAAGAATCGAAAATTAACATTGTCTCAGAGTGAGTACATAGAAAAGGTGTTGAAAATATTTAATATGAAGAATGCAAAACTAGTTAGTATACCTTTGGCTAGCCATTTCAAATTAAGTAAGGAGGTGTGTCCCAAGACTTAGGAAGAAATGACCTATATGTCTAAAGTTCCATATGCATCAGAAATTGGAAGCTTAATGTATGCAATGGTCTGCACAAGGCCCGATATTTCACATGCAGTGGGAGTTGTAAGCAGGTACATGAATAATCTAGGAAAAGAACATTGGATGGCGGGAAGTGGATTCTCAGGTATTTGAGAGGTACCACAAATCAAGCATTATGCTTTAGTGGTTCAAACATTGCTCTACATGGACATGTTGATGCAAATATGGCAGGTGATAGAGATAAAAAGAGGAGAACCACAGGGTATGTATTTACTGTGAGTGGAACAACTGTCAGTTGGGTTTCAAAACTGCAAAGTGTTGTTGCACTCTCAACAGCGGAAGTAGAGTATGTTGCTCCTACAGAGAATAGTAAAGAAATGATTTGGTTACAAAGGTTTTTGGATGAATTGGGTAAGAAGTAGGAGTTGGGAAAGCTATACAGTGACAACTAGAGTGCCATACATCTTTCAAAGAACTCTACATTTCATTCCAAGACTAAACATATACAGCTCGAGTACCAATTCATATGGTCAGTGTTGGAAGGTGAACAATTGAAGCTAGGAAAGGTACATGCTAGCTAGAATCCTGCACATATGTTAACACAAGTTGTAACAAGGGAGAAACTGAGATTCTACTAAGTTTCAATTGGTCTTCAAGTATGATGAAGAAGATGAGAAACAACTAGGTCCAAAGTGGAGTTATTTTCCAACAAATGAAGTAGCGGTGGAGTTGCTATAATTAGTTTCCGAGTGGAATATTGTTGAGTGTGGAGCCTAATTATCTTCTTTATTCAGAGGTATTGGTGCATTGGAACCCAATTCGTAATGTGGCGATGATGCCGCCCGTAAAATGTTCTTCCTCAGGGGGGTCCAACGAGGGGGATTGGGGGCAACACCCCCGAAGCTATAATTAGATGTAAAATTGCCTTGTAAAATGTTGTAATTTCGTAGTCAATCTGGGCCATTCATGAGGTGGGGATTTGATGGTAGAAGTTATGTTTAATTTAGGGTTTTTTCCCCTAGAAGGCAACCACTCGCTATATAAGAGGGAATTATATTGTGTCTATGTATATCTGTATTCTAAGTGAGAAAGAGAAAGGAGATTATGTGAGAGCGAAGAGGGAATTACAACAGATCTATTGTAGGTTGTATCTCTTTAGTTTGTTGGATAATATAAAAGGAAGGACTGGTTGTTTCTCCGTGGATGTATCCCAATTTGGGTGAACCACATATATCTATGTCTCTCTTGTTTTATGTGTTTTCTGTGTTTATATTTCTGCAATATTTTATGTGTTCCATTGCTCTGTAATATATAGTTTACTAACAGATAATCAACAGTAAATTTATCCATTTTATTTTAATAGATGTACTTGGGATTCCTTTCTTAAAAATTGAAGTATCCATACTTGGGTTTTTAAGAAATGTCTTCCATTCATTTCCTTCAATTCCTCTATTTTTGAATGATCTCTCACCAACCCTAGGTAATCCAGTTACTTTTTCCATGAAAGATTCTGTCACCACTATTTTAATATCCCCAATTTCTGCTTCCACTCCATCAAACGCTCGGGAAAAATACTTGGTCACCTCTCTGTCATAGCTATTGAATCTTTCTACAAATTCCAACCATTGTGCCTGCTGCAACATCTGTTTGACTTGTGGATATCCTTCCATGAATTTATTCCCATTCGGCTCTATCCTCACAATAACCCCCATGTTGGCGAAGTTTTAACCTACAATTGATTCCTTTGACAAGGTTATGGAGTGTAAATGGTTTCATAGGTCTGAGTATGGATGAGAGTGAAATCGTTTAATGGAAATGAGTGAAAAATATTTTGGGAAAATGGAATATGAATGAGAGCAGAATTATCAATGAAACATGGTTTATGGAGTGGAGTATCTGCATAATGATGAATGATGAATGGGCTTACGACCAACTTCATTTATAGGACATATTATTTATAACTCAGTTCGAAGTTGGAATAGTAATGATTATTTTGAATGGCGGTAGTAATGTCTATCTTATTTCATAATCTAATGTTTTTCTACCTTTATTATTTAATATAATATTTACATACCTTTAAATTAATGCTTTGATTAACCTTTGTGAATTGTCCTTAGATGCCTTCAATTGTAAGTTTGATCATTCTTTTCTGCCAAAATCTTCAATTATCCCAGTTGATGATCCTTGTCAATATCAACTATAGAATTTTGTTAAATCTATAGATTCTCAACAATTCTGTAGCTACTTATTTTGAAAAAGAAAAGGAGGGTTTCAAAGAAAATGGGATTAGAAGAGGGTTGAAGAAAATATAGGATGCCAAGAATACTTGGCTTTCATCCTAAATTTTTTGTATAAACATGCCAAAAGTGTTGGTTTTTATGTTTTTATATATATATATATATATATGTTTAGAAAACAAAAGGCTTTGTGAGTCAAGTTGGAGAAGAAGGAAAATCCTTCCTAACTAGCTTTAAATCAATATTGTCTTGCAAATATTTAACAAATTCCTCCTTTGTCAATGGCTTGTGATAATTTCTCAATCGATGACCATTTACAAGGAAGGCTACTCTTTCTTCATCAATAGTTCCGATCTTGACTACACCATTATCATAAATATTTTCAATCTCATAAGGCCCAAGCTAATGAGTTTGAAATTTTCCTTGAAAATATTTAAACTTTGAGTCAAAAAGTAATCACCAATCTCCTAGCTGAAATTTCCTTTCTTTTATGTACTTGTCATGCCACCTAGATCTTTGTTTTTGAACTATGTTGGTTCTTTGAATAACATCATGTCTTATCTCATCTAGTTCATTCAGCTGCTCTATTCTTTGTTTTTGTGCTTCAAATAGATCAAGACCTAATTTAACTATTATCTTAAAAGTCTTTACTTGGAACTCAATAGGAAACAAGACTTGCTTCCCATAAACAAGTTCATAGGGAGTATGCCCTATAGTGTTTCTCCATGTGGTACAGTATGCCCATAAAGCTTCTAAAAGATTTTCTGCCCAATCTCTTCTATGTAGATGCATAATCTTGGTAAGAATTGCTTCAATTACTTTATTGGTGGATTCCACCTGTCCATTTTCCTGTGGGTGATATAGAGTGGACTTTTGATGTTTGATTTTATATTCCTCCATTATCTTATGTATCAAATTGGATGTAAATTGAGTACCTTGATCTATCACAGTTTCCCTTGGGTCACCAAAATGGGTAAAAATATCCTCAAAAATAAATGAAACTACAACATTTTCAGCAGTAAAAGGAAGTGCTTTAGCTTCTACCCATTTTGTAACATAATTAGTGCAAACAAGAATGTACCTTTTTTTCCTTGATGGTGGATTGATTGGACCAATGAAATCTAGACCCCATTTTTCAAAAGGCTCAATGAGTACTTGAGGTTGTAGAGTCATTTCATCTGAAGGAATAGGTTTCCCCATTCTTTGACAACTATCACATCTCTTATATTCTTTGGCATCCTTGAAAAGGGAAGGACAATAATATCCTAAGAGAAGGACTTTGTAAGGATTTCTTTATCAATGAAGTGTCTTCCACATGGTTCATCATGACAAGACTTTAATATTTCTGGTACTTCATCTTCTCTGACACATCTCTGAATGATCAAGTCCAGCCCTGTCTTATATAATTCTCCATCCATCCATGAATAAGATGCACTAATTTGAATTACCTTTCTTTTCTCTTGAGGAGAAAAATATAATGGTAACTTCCCTGTAGCTAAATAATTAGCAATATCTGCAAACCAAGGAGATTGAATGGATATTGCAAAAATATATTGATCAGGAAAATTATCTTATGCAGGTACATCATTATTATCATTTTGAATCCTAGATAGAAAGGCAACAACTATATTTTGTTTTCCATGTCAATCCAAAATATTAATATTGAATTCTTGTAACAACAATAACCATCTTCTAATTCTTCCATTAGTGATTGGTTTATTCATTAAGTACCTGAATGTAGAATGATATGTATGTACAAAGGTTTCATAACTAGTGATGTAATGTATGAATTTATTAATGGCATTGACAACAAATAAAAACTCTTTTTCTTTTACAATATAATTTAACTCTGCAAGAGTCAAATTTTTACTGGTATAGTAAATGGCATAAGGAGTTAAATCCTTTTGTCCTAATGCAACTCCTAACGCTGTATCTGAAGCATCGGTTGAAATATGAAAATGTAACTTCCAGTTTGGTCCTCTTAGAATAGGTGCTTTAGAAATATTTTCTTTCAATGTTTCAAAAGGTTTTTGGCATTAGGAAGAGTCTTTTTGGTAGAAATCACATAGGATAAAATTTTGTCGACGCATTTCAAACCAGCTAGTGTGGTTCATCATCAAGACCAAATGAAGATGAAAATCATGGCACAAGCTCAAATAGAGGGTGATGTAGAGACCGAAAGATCATATAATGGCTAGTTTGTAACAATTAATATTTTAATAATGATTATTAAGATCAAATAATATTCCTATAATGACTAGTTTAAGAATAATAATATTATAATTTATAATATAAATAAGATTAATAATAATAATAATAATAATAATAATAATTAAGATTAATAATACTTATAATAATAATTAAGAAAGATTGAAAAACGTAAACATTAATAAGAAACAAACAATCCATGTCAACCAAGTACAAAGAACAGAGTCAAAAATAAAAATAAAAATAAATAAATAAATAAAATAAAATAAATCAATAGGAGTCATGATTCTATAACATAAATAATAATTAAAGGAGACTAAAATTAAAACAAAGCAATCAAAAGGGAGTGTAAAATTATTATTATTATTTATTTATTTATTTATTTATTTTTAATGGCTAGTTTATGAAAAATAATATTTTAATAATGATTATTAAGATTAGATAATATTTCCTATAACAACTAGTTTAAGAATAATTTTATTATAATTTATAATAATTATTTAAAATAAAGGAATATATATATATATATATATATATATATATATATATATATATATATATATATATATATATATATATATATATAAAGAAAGAATGAATTCCAAATTAATTCACAAACTTTCATGAGAAATTTGAAAAGTAGAGAAGCAGATTTTGTAAAGCTTTCTATGAATCTTCTATAGTAACCAGTAAAACCAAGAAAACTTATGACATCTCTTTGACAAGTTGGAATTGATAATTTAGAAATGACTTCTACTTTAGATGTATCCACTTTAATTCCATTTCCTGAAATGTGGTATCCTAAAACAATCCCCTGAGTAAACATCATAAAACATTTTCATGGCTTAATGAGAGATTTGCTTCTTTACATCTAATGAAAACTTTTTCCAAAATTTTGAGAGCCTCCTCAAAGGAATTTCCATAGATAGTAAAATCATCCATATAGACTTCCACACAATCATGAATTAGATTAGAGAAAATACGCAGAACTTCCCTTTGGAATGTTGCTGGTGCATTACATAGTCCAAAAGGAAGTACTCGATAGGCATAGGTTTACGATGGACGGGTAAAAGTGGTTTTATCTTGATATTATGGAGCTACTTAGATCCGGTTATATCCACTAAAACCATCCAAGAATGAGAAATATTTCTTTCCTGCCAATGTATCTAAATCTTGATTTATAAAAGGAAGTGGAAAATGATCTTTTAAGGTAGATTTATTCAATTCCCTATAGTCAATACATACTCTCCATTTTACATTCTTTTTAGGAACAATTACCAATGGTGAAACCCACTCACTATCTGATATTGGATAAATGAAATTCACATTCAACAATTTTTGTAGTTCCTCTTTAACAATTTCCCTTAAATTTGGATTCATTCTTCTTTGAGGTTATCAGATTAGTTTAGCATTTTATTCAATGTAAATATGATGTATACACGTATTGGGATCAATTCTTTTCATGTCACTGTATTCCCATGCATAAGATGAGGAATTCTCTTGCAACATTTTTATTAAATCTTTCTTTTTAAATTCTTCTAGATTATTATTGATATTCAAAGTTTTTTTGGGAAAGTTTTCTATTGAAGAATTGCCAAATTTTCCCATAGAATGTAGATATAATTGATGAGATGATAAATATTCAATATTACATTGTTCTTGAAAACTTTGATTAGATCCATAATATGAGGAAGACTCGTTATTTTCCATTAAATTCAGAATCTGATCTTTTTCATCTATTTGTGAAGTAACAAAGTTTGGTCATATAAAAATATCATCATCTATCCATTCTTCACTCTCTACTTTTATTGTTGTTGCAGGAGAATATAATGTGAATTTCTTTGTTGAACTTCCATTAGAAATAAACAAATCACTAGATCTACAACTTATAAAAGCATTAGCTGTAGCTAACCATGGTCTTCCTAGAATCAATGGATGTCCTCCTAAATTACTCTTGGGTGTTAGAATCATAAAATCAACAAGATACTCCCAAGAATCTAAGGATACAAATATGTCTTCTAATACACCATCAGGTTTAATAACAGATATGTCTACTAATTGCAACAATGTAGGTGTATATTGAAGATTAGGAAGTTTCAATTGATTCATAGTTTGTTTACTCATGATGTTTATAGCTTCTCCTAAATCAATCAATGTGTTTGGAATTTCAACACCATTGACGTGTTTTCACAATGGGACTCCCTAGATCAAGATATTTTTGAATTGTTGTTTTTCCCATCATGATATCTACAATTTTTTCAACTAATTGATTTCTTTCTATTTCTTTTCTCTTTCTTCTTGGCCTTTTAATACTCAACTCCCTGTTTGTTTTTGCAAATATTGGTATTTATTTTATAGCTTGTAACAAAGGAATTTTTATACAAAAATTCTTTAGTTCATCTATCATATCATAATCGGGCAATAAAATTTGTTTTTCTACCCCTTTATCAATTTTTAATCTCTCAGGAAAAGGTGGTGTTTGAACAGATACTGAAGGTTGTTCTATGATGGGATTTGTTTTTATTGGAATATCATCAGAATGTACAGGGGAGGTTTGTTTTTTGAGTTTTGTCTTCTGGATTAAGAGAATTTTTATTTTATTTTATTTTTATTTTTATTTATTTTTTATTTTTTATTTTATTATTATTATTATTATTTTTTCAGAGATATTCTCCTTTTCAAATTCTTGAATAACAATTGATGGGGACTTCTTTTCCAATACTCAACCAGATCTAAGTTTCACATTGTTTAGATCTAATTGAGTTATCATGTAGGTTTGGAAATTTTGTCCTTCCATATTGTAAATAGCTTATGAATTATTATTATTATTTGGATTTGGAAGTGGTTGAGCATGCAATTGGTTTGGGCTTTGAGGAAATGGTAATGAAAATTGTGCATTTGGATTCTAAGGTTGAGTTAGTTGAACATGTTGAGGAAAATTTTGTGGTGGAAAAATAGGGTAAGGTTGTTGATATTTAGGATATTTTCCATAAGGATTTTTCCATCCTTGTTCCCAAGGTTAAGGCCAAGATTGCCAAGGCATGGGTGCAATCCAATTGTTTTGTGATGGTTGTGCAAATGTTTGAGTGTTAAAACCTTGAGTCATATTTGGTTGTGAATTTTTCCATGGTATTTTAGAAATAAAACAAAAAGGATCTACTTGATTTGGTATTACTTCTTCATGATAAACAACTTTAAGACCTGGTATCAAAGGATATTCCTTTATATCATGATTTTCAGCACATATAACACACATTTCTACACTTTTTAAATCAAGAGGACATTATCTCAAAGCATGTTTTTTCCACATTTGAGACAAAATATTTAAAGAAAATATTAAAATAAATGCAAATCAAATATCAGAGACATGGCAGAAAAGGCCTGATGCCTAAATGTATTGTATTCCTCACACTCTCTTTTTCATTATTAAAATAACGTGTATACTACAACTATAAATACAAGAGGATATTTGTCTCAAGATAGTGCATCTATCTTGGACACTTTGGTTGAGAAAATAGCTCAACCATACACTAATCTAAGAGCCTAACTAGTTGGAGAGAATTTCTCAACCAACTAGACCTAAACTGACTCCTAACTTGAGGAACAAACCCAACTTAGAAAGTTAGGAATTAAATCCAACTTTCATGATTTAATTAATTTAATATTTTTTGGACTTATAATTGTTTTCAATGTGAGAGTGAGGCTAACATTCCCCCCCTCAATGATAAGTCCAAAGTAAGAACCCACACCATCTCCAAGTACTCATGCTGAAACTGTTGATCCTCAATGAAAAGATATCTGAAAAATTGCCAAAGATGGATGTCGAAAAAACTCCAATCTGAAGAGAACATGAATCAAATGCAAGTCTGATACATCTCTGAAAACTGATTGACAATTCCATCAGGGGTCAAGATGCAAAAGGATCCATCTTTCCTTTGCTTTCAATGAGCATCCCAATCGCTTTTCCACTAACAAAATGTTGATAACGCCCACTAGCGAATTTGATGATGTCGAAACTGCCCACTGGCTAATTTGATGTTGACTTCCCATTGGTGAATTTGTTGATGATGACCACCCACTGGCTACTTTAATGTTGACTTCCCACTGGCTAATTTGACGATGCCCACTGGTTGATTTTTTGATGATGCCCACTGGTTGGT
Source organism: Pinus tabuliformis (assembly GCA_031772625.1). NCBI lineage: Eukaryota > Viridiplantae > Streptophyta > Pinopsida > Pinales > Pinaceae > Pinus > Pinus tabuliformis. The sequence goes on along the minus strand of CM062812.1, from coordinate 994,116,134 downwards.
TTGATGATGATGCCCACTAACTGATTTTGTTGATATTGTCAAAACTTTCAGTCTGACAACCACCTTCAATTCCATTATCATTTCCCCCCTTTGTCAGCTGAAATGAGAGAAAATCATATGAATTTGATTTCTGAACTCCCCCCTTTCAGGTGTAGGAGAGTTTCACTTTTAGACTCCCACTTTTAGGTGCATGAGAGTACCATATGTTCACTGTTGGTTCCAATAGTTGTCTTCATGTGAGACTGAATCCTTCAGTAACAAATAAATAATTATTTGATTGTAGATGACCACTTCCAAGGATCAATCCATGCATAATTGATCTTCACTATAGGTGGTTGATTTCGCTTGCAACATCTTTCTAAGGAATGCTTTTTCTTGCCACAATGTGTTGGATTGTGCTATATTCTTTCCATGACTAGCCCATGTAGTTAACCAGGGGGTTAGAAAGGGGGCAAAGCCCACCCTTCATTACGCCGATTGTGTAGCAGGGGAAGTCACAGGGGGTTTGAGGGGTGCAGGTAACCCCACTTTATGGGGAGGGGTTTTGAACCCTATATTAGGTTGGGCAGGCCTAACTATGGTTTTGTGCATGTTTTTCGCACATGGTTTTGGATGCGATGGTTTTCGGTCCATGGTTTTGGATGCGATGGTTTCCGGTCCATGATATTGGATGCTTTGGAATGTATAAATATGTATTGTAACATTGAAAGGAACATAATGAAAAATCAAGCTGGTAGTCCTGGTTTTGGGATCCAAGGGAAAATCTCTGTGTATATGTGTTATGCTTTCACATTTTTTATTTTCTGTGTTTTATAATTTGTATGTAGGTAATTTCTATACAGGGTTAAAACCTACATTTGGTATTAGAGCTATTTTAGCTTCAAGGGGACACCTTTTCTATTGAGGGTTTTCACTCAGGTCTGTGGTAGACCCTGTTCAGTGGGAGATCTGTGGGATTGATTCTAGTGGTGAAAGAAGATGGTGAGCAGTGGAAGGATAGAGATCGAGAAATTTAATGGTCAAAGTTTTGAGTTATGGAAACTCAATATGGAGGATTTGTTGGTGGATAAAGATCAGTGGATCACAGTAGATCTAGGTACTAAACCAACGGGAGTGTTCGATGAAGAATGGAAGAAGTTAGATCGGAAGGCAAAGAACACAATACAATTGTGTGTTCTAGATTCAATATTGCTGAATGTATCAGGGGAAGCTACAACGAAGGCTTTTTGGGACAAGTTAGGGACTTTGTACCAATCTAAATCTCTGGTGAATAAACTGTTCCTATAGAAAAAGCTGTATAACCTAAGGATGAAAGATGGAGACTTGGTGATAGAGCATCTGAATGCGTTTAATATTGTGGTAAGCCAGTTATCGTCTATTGATATCAAAATTTCAGATGAATATAAGTGCATTAGTTTGTCGTCTTCTCTACCAGATTCGTGGGATAATTTGGTTATTGCAATAGGTAGCAATGCAACTGCCTTGCAATTTGATGAAATAGTCTCATCCTTGCTGACGGGGGAGATGAGATAGAAAAATATGGAGAGGCAAAATGGTGATGCCTTGTCTGTACGAGGATGGTCCCAGAATAGAAACAAAAATAAGTCATTCAGTCGGAGATCTAAATCTAGAGGGAGATCTAAATCTCCAGGAAAAATTGTAAAGGTGGTGTGCTAGAAATGCGGAAAGGAAGGGCACTACAAAAGGAACTGTAAATCTAAAGCTCCTAATAAAGGAAAGGGATATGATTATGCTCCTTCTACAGAGGTGAAAACCACATTAAATGAAGGTGGGGATGTGTAATTGGATTCTTCATGTACACATGTAGATCACGAAGCATGGTTGATTGACTCAGGTAAATCCCTTCACTTCACTCCCCATGGAGAGTGGTTCTGCGAGTATGAGAAATATGATGGTGGTGATGTCTTCTTGGGGGATGAAAGGAAGGCTAGAATCGTTGGTCGTGGAAAAGTAAAGTTGAAGTTGCATGGTGGAAGGGTTAGAACACTTCCGGGTGTTCTGCATATTCTTGCATTAGCTAGAAATCTGATTTCTATAAGCAAGCTGGATGATGCAGGTGTAAAAATAGTGTTCAAGAAGGATACCTGCAAGATGGTTTGGGGAGCACTAGTATTGATGTGGGGAGTTCGGATTGGAACTCTGTACAAGCTGCAAGGTAGCACTGTTGTTGATGGGTGCAACAGTTTTGTGGTTCCTAAAAGTGGAGCAGAAAATCTAGTGGTCTCTAGAGAGAAGACCATGCTGTGGCATCAAAGGCTTGGACATATTGGAGATAAGGGCCTTCAAATACTTCATGGTAAAGGTATGGTAGAATGTATGAGTAATAGCTGTCTAGATTTTGATTTCTGTGAAAATTGTGTATATGCGAAGCAAAATCGGGTGAGTTTCCCCTCTGGTTGTAAGAGGGCAAAACATATATTAGAGCTTGTGCACAATGATGTGTTTGGACCTGTGAAGGTTCCATCACTGGGTAAGTCTATGTATTATGTATCATTTACAGGTGACTTCTCAAGGAATGCATGGATATATTTCCTTAAGAAGAAATCTAAAGCCTTTGATAGGTTTAAATAATTTAAGGCTCTGGTGGAAAACCAAATAGAGAAGAAGATAAAGGTGTTGAGGAAAGATATCAGTGGAGAGTTTTGCAGTAAAGAATTTGAAGAATTCTGTAAGAAGCGTGGTATAACACGGAAAAAGACTACTCCATATACACCTCAGCAAAATGAAGCTGCAGAAAGAATGAACAAGACGTTGATGGAAAGGGCAAGAAACATGCTCAGTGGTGTCGAGCTAGGACAAGAATTTTGGGCAGAGGCAGTGGAGACAGCATGTTAGCTGGTCAATAGATCACCTTCATCAACATTGGACGATAAGGCTCCACAAGAGGTATGGATTGCTAAGAAACTCTCTCTTTCACATTTGAGGGTATTTGGATGTGATGCATATGTACATGTTCCAAAGGAGAAACAAACCAAATTGGATAGTAAATATGAAAAGTGCATCTTTATTGGGTATAAGGATGGTTTAAAGGGTTATAAGATTTGGAACCCAGTAAAAAGGAAGGTTGTGTACAACCAAGATGTGGTGTTCAGATAGGTAAAAGATGTTATTAAACATGAAGTCCAACCAAAGGAACCTGAGAAGATAGAGTTTGAGCTTAAGGAGGAAGAATTTGACTCTACAACAGAGGAGGAATCAGAAGATGAAGAGCCACAAACTCCGGGTGTGAGAAGATCAGTTTGAGAAAGAAGGCAGCTAGAAAGGTATGGTCCATCTGATTTCTATTCAAAATTTTCTTACTGATGATGATCCCAGAACTGTGAAGGAAGCAGTAGATTCAGAGGATGGAAAACTCTAGAAAGAGGCCATGGTTGATGAAATGGTATCTTTGCACAAAAATGAAGCTTGGGATCTAGTGGAGTTGCTGGCTAGAAGGAAACCCATTGGTAGCAAATGGGTGTTCAAGAAGAAGACAAATGCAGAAGGAAAGGTGGAGAAATAAAAAGCTTGGTTGGTAGCAAAATGTTATTCCCAGGTGCTGATAATTGATTTTGGTGATATTTTTTCTCCTGTTGCCAAGGTAACTTCTATTAGATTACTTTTATCTGTCACTGCTGATTTTGATTTTGAGGTAGAATAGATGGATGTGAAGACGACATTTTTTCATGGGGATCTAGAAGAGGAGATCTACATGAAGCAACCTGAAGGCTTTGCGGCGAAGGGTAAGAAAGAACTGATATGCGAGTTAAAGAAGTCTTTGTATGGGTTAAAATAGTCACCAAGGATGTGGTATCATAAATCTGATACATTTATATGGGGACTTGGCCTCACCAGAAGCAAAGCAGATCACTGTGTGTATTTTAAATTAATTGGTGACCGTGTTATTAATATAGTCTTGTATGTGGATGATATGTTGCTGGTTGGAAATGACAAAGAAATTATCCAGGATTTGAAGACCCAATTGTCCTCCAAATTCGACATGAAAGATATTGGTGCTACAAAGTATATTTTGGGCATGGAAATTAAAAGAGATCAGGAAAAGAAGAAGCTCTGGTTAAACCAGAGGAAGTATGTTGAGACAATACTGCAAAGGTTTAATATGCAGGATAGTAAACCGGTGAAGGTTCCTATTCTTGTAGGTGTGAGGCTATATGCTGAACATTGTCCCAAGACACAAGAAGAGGAAGAGGACATGTCTCGTGTTACATATGCAAGTGCAGTTGGTAGCCTGATGTATCAATGGTCTGTACCAGACTAGACATTACACATGCAGTGGGAGTATTGAGTAGGTTTATGTAAAAACCAGGAAAGGAGCATTGGACAACAGTGAAGCAGGTTTTGAGGTATTGGCGTGGCACTAGTTATTATGGTTTGTGCTACCAAGGGAAGACTAGGATTGGACAGAGTGTTGGATATTCATGGCTTTGTTGATGCAGACTGGTCTAGAGATCTGGATCATAGAAGATCTACAAGTGGGTATGTGTTTAACCTATTTGGATGTGCAATCAGTTGGATGAGCAAGAAACAATCTGTAGTGGCACTATCAACTACAGAGGTAGAATACATGGCAGCCACTCATGCAATCAAGGAAGAAGTTTGGTTGCAGATATTGTGTTCAAGTATGGGGTTAGTACAGGGAGCTGTAAGGATAGACTGTGGCAGCCAAAGTGAAATTTTCTTGGAAAAGGACCTTGCATATCTTTCAAAGACAAAGCACATTGATGTTCAGTATCACTTTGTGAGGGATATGATAGAAGAAAAAAAGGTGTTGCTGGTAAAGGTGGACATTTTGAAGAATACTGCAGATGCATTGAAAAAATCTGTGAGCTTTGAGAAGTTATCTTGGTGTAGAGAAACAATGGGCATTGTAGGGCTGGATAAATGAATAAGCTCTCTTGTGGCCCCCTATGGAAAGAAAACAACAAGTGGGAGAATGTTAGGTTGTGTTATATTCTTTCCACGACTAGCCCACGTAGTTAACCAGGGGATTAGAAGGGGGGCAGAGCCTCCCCTTCGTCGCGTCGATTGTGTAGCGGGGGGAGTCACAAGGGGTTTGAGGGGTGTAGGTAACCCCACTTTATGGTGTTGTCGGTAAAGGTGGACACTTTGAAGAATACTGCAAATGCATTGACAAAATCTATGAGCTCTGAGAAGTTCTGTTGGTGTAGAGAAACAATGGGCATTACAGGGTTGGATAAATGAATAAGATCTCTTGTGGCCCCCAGTGTAAAGAAAACAAGTGGGAGAATGTTGGTTGTGTTATATTCTTTCCACGACTAGCCCATGTAGTTAACCGGGGGGTTAAAAGGGGGGCGGAGCCCCTAATTCGTTGCACTGATTACGTAGCGGGGGGAGTCACAGGGTGTTTGAGGGGTGCAGGGAACCCCACTCTATGGGGTCTGGGGCAGTGCCCCAGAAAATTTTGGTTTTGGACCCTATATTAGGTTGGGTGGACCTACCTATGGTTTTGTGCATGTTTTTCGCACATTGTTTTGGATGCGATGGTTTTCGGTCCATGGTTTTGGATGCGATGGTTTTCGGTCCATGGTTTTGGACGCGATGGTTTTCAGTCCATGGTATTGGATGATTCGACATGTATAAATATGTATTGTAACATTGAAAGGAACATAATGAAAAATCAAGTTGGTAGTCCTAGTTTTGGGATCCAGGGGAAAATATTTGTGTATATGTGTTATGCTCTCGCATTCTTTATTTTCTGTGTTTTATAATTCGTATGCAGTTAATTTATGTACGGGGTTAAAACCTACATAATGGTGACAAGGATGGAGGTCAAAGCATTTAGTCTCCATATGGCCATTTCACTTACAGTGATTACATTTAACCAAATTGTAAGCATTGTCGAGAAAACCAACACTTACAAACTGAACTGGTTTTGAGAAATTTGGAACAAAAAAAGTTTTTTCTTTGTTGTATCCTAGGCCATGTCGACCTTTGTTGAAGGAGATTTCTTCCCAAGGTCTGATCACTTTATTGGAAATACTATCTTGTTGTTGTTCTTCATACTTGGTGTTGCTGCTAACATTCTGTCCTTGATTTATTAAATCTTCTGTCACACTGGGCATCAATCATTAACAATTCATTAGTTTGATTTGCTACATCAAACTGATCAATTTGATATTTTGTACTACTAGTTGCAACATTAAGTAGTACAACTGGCTGGATAAGATCACTTGTGTCACAACTGACATCAACTTGCTGGATAAGGTATTTAGTGTCACAACTTGTATCTAACTTCTCTATAATTGGGCGTCTATTAAACCTTGCTTTTCACTTAACTTAATTTGGAGTGCATTGATGAGTTTTTATTTTATTTCTAGCTCAATTTGAAAATATTTTGTGGCTTATAATGTGCTATTCATTTGAATGGTTAAGTTTTGATTTTGCTTTAACTTCCATTCCAGTAATTCAATTGTATTTTGTAACTCATGATTGTACTCTTTCAACTATTTAATTTCTAGCTCTGCACTTTGAAGACGTTTTCCTCCTTTACACATATTGATCTTTGACACACTCACTTGTACTAGCTTGCTTGATTATCATGCTCCAACTTTCTTTTATTTTTGAACTTTCTTGATTTTTTGAACTTGCTCGCTTGATGCTTGCTTGATATTCACTTGAATGTAACACTTGCTTGTTGTCTTGAAGTTGTTCACTTGCAATTTGTACTTACTTGAACTCGCTCACTTGATTGAGATTATTTGCAAAATAACGGTGTTTAATACTATAAAAAATGGACCCAAGAAAATTATTACAATGATTTGATGACAGGTTCAAATGAATTTGATGACTTAGTTGAAAACAATTGACTCACTTGACTTAATTGACTCTTTTAACAATTCAAAGCTTGGGTGTCAGTTTCAGCCGAGAAGTCACACTTACAATTCAACTCAATGTGATTTGAATTTGATTACAAGAAGTTATGATTTTGAAAGTTACAATGTTGTATTGAGCTTATTCTTAAAAAAGTGGTGCAAGTGCATTTTCCAAAAAAAATATTTTGAATTGATGCAAATGTTGTTGATGTAGATGACAACTTCATTACTTGATTGGATGTTGACGTAGAATCGTCTTTGAATGCTAATGTTGACAACTTGATTATGTGTTGTAGCTTCTTGATTGCTTATAGGTTGCTTGATTACATAAGCTTGAAGAAAATTTATTATGTCCATGAATTTGTTTAATTTATTGTGTACTCCATGTGTACCATATTACAAAGGTAGTGTCAAAACTAGACACAAAAAAATAAGCAACATCAAGAATCCAAAAATGCATGAGCCATCACAAACATACTCATGGTCTACCTAAGATCCCCTTTTTCAATTTCGGGTAGATCTAGGACACATCAACACCAAAAAAAATATCTTTATTAAATATTGAAGTATATCAACCTTCACCTTCACAACATTGTTATTGAAATTTCTCAAGCAATGAAAATGCCAAGCTCACAAATTCTCGAAGCAAATTGTCTTCAAAATTAAATGGAACTTTTCAAACCACCCGTAGTTACAACCTTATCACTCAAAAAAATTACAAAAATCCCAACACTCAACTTATCACTCCAACAAAATATTTAAAAAAAAATCTCATAATACTTATGTCAAAGAATTTGTGTGCAATCTGATGTGCTTCTGAAAATTTTGTTACAACAACTCCAATAAGGTTCCTAATGTGTGATTTTTAGAGCATAACACAAGGAAGGATTCCCACAAAAAAAACCTAAGGTTTATGATATGAAAAAATACACATTTATCCAACAAGCTTTCCTAATAAAATGCATAGCAATGCCCTGGGTTAAATTACTAAGACTTATGGGGGTCTATCTTTGGTGGTAGAGGACCATTTGAAATATACACATTGAAATGAGCCCTGCTCCCTACCAAACTCAGGTTGAAATCTTGAGTTTGAGGAAAAACAAAAAGTTACCAATGCCTTGTGTTTCCAGAAGGTGAAATGGGGTTTAGGCAACAAAGAATGATATCACTTCAAGCAAAAGAGAGGGAACACCTGGGATAATTTTCTTTACAAATAAAATGAAGAGCTTCCAGAAGTGATGAGAATCACTTAAAATGGGGTGAAATCAGCCTCAAAGACACACACGTAAACCATCCATCCCCAAGCTTTGGCTGAAGCAAAAATAAAAGAACTGTGTAATCTATCTGTCAACCCCAATTAATACAATGTAGAGGAGCGAATTGAAATGGGTTGGATTTGATCTTTTAGTTTCTTTTCAGAAATTTACAAACATGTAAATATTAAATTCCAACAAAATTCACCTCCTTTAAATTAAATCAAGGTTCACCTCCAGTTTTTCTACAGAGTATTGAATTCTGATGATCCATGCAACATCTGTCCTCTTGCCCTCTGGTCAATACCATGTACAGGTCTAGTGTAAGGTCAATGCTACACTTTGACTCTTTTATCGTTGCATCTACACCCTCTATAAATTTGCGATCATCTCCAATGGTATTAACACTTTTCCTTGATAAACACAGTGATCATAATTCGATCTCCGCTCGGCCTGGCCCCTCTAATCAAACATTCAAATGTTGTTTTGGCATTGTAGATTGAAAGGGCCACCACACTCTTTTATTGAGTCTCCTAACATATAGCTCAATAATGATGTAGACAGATCCAACACAAGTAGAGAACGAGAAAGCACTCTCTGATCAACTCTATCAAAACTCTAACCAACAACAACAAGGCATATTCAAAATAGAAATAAACTGAATTGAACATAATGCATACTACAATAGGTTATTTCTGACTTTTTACGTTTTAAACAACATGTGCACTTCCATGACTCGACGTTTACTCCTCCACTGCAAACCCCAGTTCAAAGAGCTTCAAGTGAGCTTCCACATAATAAAAGAAAAGACATCCTCATCCGCTATGTACTTCTTGACATAATATCAGAAGACCGGATCCTCCAACAATGCCTTATTGGAAGGAAGTTGAAGCAAACCTTCCTTCTCTCCATTAAGAAATTCCTTGAAATAGGAATTGTCAAATATCAGAGGATTAGACGTCCATGCACCATCAAATCCAGATTGCTCCTTGTGACATCTACCCAAGGTGTGGCCACCAAATAACCCTCATGCGATAAGAAAATATTTGATATTGCTGGAAGACCAGAATCAATATGGCTTCAAAGCGTTCTGTATGACAAATTGGTGGAAGCATTGAATCATTTTCTGAGATTCATTGTTGGTCAGAAATTGTGACCTTTTTCTTCTTCTTTAAGGTAGTTGCTGGCTCCAATACCACAATAAAGAAAATATTAAAATAAACACAAATTGTAGGAATTTACAAGGTAAGTTCCTCAGACAAAACACCAAAGGACACCGCTCACAATAGATCACAGATCAATACACCAGTACTTTTGACGTGGTTAAAACCCTCAAAGAGGGAAACAGTCCACGGCCTGAGCCAACGCGGCCACTTCAGGCAATTTATTAATAAAAGAATGAAAATTTACATAAGCTTCTCTCATGCACGGTTAACCTACAAATGACCCTCCATGCTCTTTAAATAAAGATCATGGACCAATCGGGTGTTAAGCCACGGATCAAGTGTCGGTAATACCGAGGAGAGAATAACTGTCGGATCACTACATATCGTGACTGTTGGATTGTAAGTTACAAAATGTACATAGTAAAGAAATACACTTTACCTAACTCTATATTAGACCAAGTTATACTTAACTATTTCCTATGTGTCGGAATATCCTAACATCCCCCCTTAAGAACAACTTGGGATAGGATTGAAGGATTTACAAATATGACACAATAGGAGAAGGAAGGAGGCACTAGAGCCTATCCCCCCTTAGTGACAACTTCCTGAACTCCAACCATAAATCGAAGTTTAGTGAACTTCGCCTCTTTGAGTGCCTTTGTAAAGATGTCTGCAACTTGATCATCTGTTGAACAGTATTGCACTTCAAGAACATGGTCATGAATGAGCTTTCTAATGAAGTGCATGTCTAGTTCAATGTGTTTGCTGCGCTGATGTTGGACTGGATCTTTGCATAGTTGAATGGCACTTTGATTATCACACCAAAGTGTAGTCGGATGTTGCTGCTGAAAGCCAAACTCTGACAAGATCTGACGAAGCCACAAGGCTTCCTTACTAGCTTCTACGGCACCACAATACTCTGCTTCTACTGAGGAAAGAGAAATGGCACCTTGTTTCTTACAAGCCCATGTAATAGGTCCTGAACCAAGAGTGAACACATAACCTGCAGTAGAATTCCGATCATCAGGGTCACCAGCCCAATCGGAATCAGTGAAACCAACCAATAGAGGATATGCTTCGGCACTATAATGAATCCCAAACTGAACTGTACCTCGAACATAAAGAAGTATTCTTTTAGCTTCTTTCCAATGACTTTCATGTGGGTTTTGAATAAACTAAGCAACAAGGCCAACAACAAAGGAAAGGTCAGGACGAGTATGGGTTAGATACAAAAGTTTTCCTACAAGTTTACGGTATAAGGTAGCATCAACTTCAGGAGAAGTACAAGTGATTGAAATTTTGACTCCACACTGAAAGGGAGAAGGGGCTGGCTTACAGTCTTCCATGTGAAAATGGCGTAGAATATCACAGGCATACTTGGACTAGGAAAGGGAAATACCTTCCTTGGATTGCAAGACTTGAAGACCAAGAAAATAATGTAAGTGTCCTAAGTCTATCATTTAAAACTTCCTTTTAAGGCTAGTCTTCACATGGTTTATAAGGTTGGGATCACTACCAGTCAGGATAAGATCATCAACATAAAGAACAAGAATGATAAGAGACTTGCCCACTTTTTTGGTGTAGATAGTATTGTCATAATGACACCTAGAAAAACCATTTTCTAAAAGAAAGTTATCCATTTTGGCATACCAAGCTCAAGGAGCTTGCTTGAGACCATAAAGGGATTTCTTAAGCCGACATACAAGGTTGGAGTCTATTTGGATAAAGCCAATAGGTTGTTCCATATAGATTTCTTCAAGCAAGTCCCCATGCAAGAAGGCAAATTTAACATCCATCTGATGGACTTCCCATTTGAAAGAGGTAGCAAGGGAAAGAACAAGGCGGATAGAGTTCATTTTGGCAATAGGGGAGAAGGTTTTAGTGTAGTCAATTCCTTCAACTTGTGAAAAACCCTTAGCAACAAGACGAGCTTTATGTTTATCAACTTTCCCATCTGGTCCATACTTGGTTTTGTAAACCCATTTGCATCTAACAAGTTTTTGTCCCTTTGGTAGAGGAACAAGATCCCATGTATCATTTGCCAATAATGAGTGATATTCTTCATTCATAGCTGCTTCCCAATCTGGATGGCCTGAAGCTTCTGCAAAGGTGTCATGATCATAATTCACTGAAGCTTGAGCCAGTAAAGAAGAGGCTCTATCAAAATGAGAACGTGTACGTCGCTCATCTGTAGGATCACCGACAAGATCACCTGCTGCATCTCGAGTAGCATGGACCCATTTTGGAAGCTGAGGAGCTGAAGGAGGATCCTGAGAAGGTGGGGGAGGATTTTCATCCTCGCTTTCATCATCTGAAGAAGAAATATTTTCAAAAGTAGAAGAGATAGGGAGAGGTGGCACATCCGCCGAACTAGGCTCATAGGCCGATATATTTTCAGCAAACTTTACATCTCTTCTAATGATAACATTTTTGGACTTAAGTGGAATAAGTCTATAACCTTTGACATCTTCAGAATATCCAACAAAAATACATTTTTCACTCTTAGTTTCTAAAGCTTTATGTTTCTCATCAGGAATATGGGTCCATGCTTCACTTCCAAAAACACGAAAGTGACTCACATCTAGTTTAATTGAGCTCCATGCTTCTTCTGGAGTGATATTCTTTAAAACCTTAGTAGGAGTGTGATTTATTATGTAATTTGCACAGTTAATTGCTTCTGCCCAATAATTAAGACTAAGTCCTTTAGATTGAAGCATACAATTAGCCATTTCCTTTAAGGTGCGATTCTTCCTTTCAGCTACACCATTTTGTTGTGGAGTATATGGAACAATATGTTGCATTTGAATTCCATGCTCAGTGCAAAAGTTGATGAAGTTGTTTTTAACATATTCTCTGCCATTATCAGATCTTAGCTTAAGAATTTGATGTCCAGATTGTTTTTCAACAAAGGCCTTAAAGGCCAAGAACATGTTAAATACTTCACTATTGAGTTTTAAGAAGTATACCCAAGTGCCTCTGGAGAAATCATCAATGAAAGTTAAGAAATACTTGTAGCCAGAGAAGGAAACAACTGGAAGTGGACCACATAAATCACTATGCACAAGCTGTAAAGGGGCTGAGGCGTGCCAAGAGGCACGTTTTTCAAAATTGTCTGGATGATGTTTTCCGAGTACACATTCGGAACAAACACCATCTTTGCAAGATACCATTGGAAGACCTGTCACCATATTTTCTTTACATAGATTCTGAAGAGAGCGATAGTTTAAGTGACCAAATCGCTCACGCCAAAGTTTGCTCACTTCATCATTATGAGCAACAAATACTGAGGGAAGATTTGATGACCGAAAGTTGTGAAACTTATACAACCTTATAGAATCATCAGCAATGCCAGTAGCTAAAATTTGTCTAGGATCTCTTAGGTCCTTAATTACAACATCGTGAGGTGAAAATTAAACGATTTTACCTTCACCTGAATGGGTTATCTGATATACAGATAGAAGGTTGCAGGATAAGGTTGGAACACATAATACATCATTAAATTGACCATTGTCTATATGAACAGTTCCAGTCCCTACAACACTAAGAGATCTATCATCACCAACATATATATTTTTGGTGTTACAATCACTTAAAGAAGAAAACATGGCTTTGTTTTTGGCCATGTGATAAGAAGCTCCAGAATCAATGAGCCACTCATGAGAATGAGAAGAAGATACATTTAGTGCATAGCCAGACCGAGATGCTTGAAAACCACATGCAGAAAGTGCCATTCCTGAAGATGAAGTTGAAGTTGAAGAGTGCTCCAACACGAACATACAAAAAATGAACCTTGCGGCTCGAAGTTAGCTTTAGCTGGAAACTAAATATTTTCAAAAACGAACCTTGTGGCTCGAAGTTAGCTTTAGTTGGAAACTAAATATTTTCAAAAATGAACCTTTCAGCTTGAAGTTAGCTTTAGCCGGAAACTAAATATTTTCCTCAATGTTTCTCATTTCTGAGATCACACTAAGGCGCAGCGGAAAAGAGCATACGCATGAGAAAAATCCTTCCTTTCTATTTCTGATTTGCCCAGATCGCACAGAGTCGTGGGGCAAAGATCATACGCAGAAATGAAAGGTATAGATCTGGTAATAAAAAAGGCTAAATAAACCGAAACCAAAATAAACAGAGAGAAAATAACTGTAAACTGCAAATAAACACTGTATACCTCCAGATCTTAAAAAAGACGCAGCTAGGGCTACCGGAAACCTTTTTGCGTGAAACGAAAGGGGTTCCTCACTAAAACAGATGCTCCCAACACAACAGAGTAGTCCTCTAGGCCCGAAAGTAGTCAGAAACAATAGATCTAGGAAACGGTAGTCGGATGCAGTTCTATCGGCTTCAGATTTGGATCACCAATGGACGCGGCCCTCAAATAGCTCTGATACCATGTAGGAATTTACAGGGTAAGTTACTCAAACAGAACACCAAAGGACACCGCTCACAATAGATCACAGATCAATACACCAGTACTTTTGATGTGGTTAAAACCCTCAAAGAGGGAAACAGTCCACGGCACGAGCCAACACGGCCACTTCAGGCAATTTATTAATAAAAGAATGAAAATTTACATAAGCTTCTCTCATGCATGGTTAACCTACAAATGACCCTCCATGCTCTTTAAATAGAGATCATGGACCAATCGGGTGCTAAGCCACGGATCAAGTGACGGTAATACCAAGGAGAGAATGAACCGTCGGATCACTACATATCGTGACCGTCGGATTGTAAGTTACAAAATGTACATAGTAAGGAAATACACTTTACCTAACTCTATACTAGACCAAGTTATACTTAACTATTTCCTATGTGTCGGAATATCCTAACACAAATAAAATATCAGATACATAAACAATAGAGACATGGCGGAAAAGGCCTGATTCTTGAATGTATTGTATTCCTCACACTCTCTTTTTCATTATTAAAATAATGTGTATAATACAAATATTATAAATACAAGAGGATATTTGTCTCAAGATAGTGTGTCTATCTTGGAAACTTTGGTTTAGAAAATATCTCAACCATACACTAATATAGGAGCCTAACTAGTTGGAGAGAATCTCTAAACCAACTAGACCTAAACTAACTCCTAACTTTGAGGAACAAACCCAATATATAAAGTTAGGAATTAAATCCAACTTTCATGATTTAATTAATTTAATGTTTCCTAGAATTACAATTTATTTTAATGTGAGAGTGAGGCTAACAAGATTGACAATGCAACATTTTCAACATTTTGCTTGTTTTGTACTTTAAGAGTATCTATTTGTTCACCAAGACTCCCCAAAATATCTGTTTTAAAGTCGTCAAGAAAATTACCTAATTCAACCCTACTTACTGTCTTAACTGCATATTTATTAATCCTAGACATGAGAGGGTCTCTTGGATTTTTCCCAATTCTTGCCTTACCTCTTGAACTATGTATGCATAACTCACAAATTTCTCCAAATGATAACTGAGAAAATCTCCCTTACCCATGAAATTGAGAAGATCAATCCACTCATCTCTGATGGATTTTAATAAGAGAGCTTTCAAAGTTTCTTAATATATTTCATCCATTTTATCCCTTTTAACATTATAAGAAAATCATTTAATGAAATCTTCAAGATTTTCATCTTCTTTTTGCATCATTTTAAATACTTAATCCTTAAGATTATGGGGCATACAATAGTCCTTATAATTCTCTAAGAATTTAGTTTTCATTTCTTCCCATGTCTTACAGAATGTGCTCCTAAGCCCATTAACCATTTTAATGTTGCATCCTTAAGAGTTATTGGAAACAATTTCAACTTTTGAGGGTCAAGAAAGTAATCTTAAGATCTACACAAGACTTCAAACTCAAAGAGAAATGTTTCAGGATACTCACTTCTTAATCCATGAAAATTTGGAAGGATGGAGGGTGAGATATTTTTCATTGTAGCTTTTGTATCTTCATCAAGGATATGAAATCCAAAGGGTTCTAGATCTCCTCTACCTCCTCCTCTCCCTTTTCCTCCACCTCTTCCTCCTCCCTTATTTCCTCCTCTTCCTCCTCCAATCCTAGGTAGTTCACCATTAATATTATGTACCTCTCCTTCCCCTTCTCCAACCATTGTATATTCTTTAGAACTAATATAAGGCTCCAAAATTTGGTTTTATAATTCCTCTTGTAGCACTTTTGGTTCTTCTATCAATGGTAAGTTAAAATAAGTCTCTTCCTCCTCTTCTTCACTAGGTCTTTCTAGTTCTATTACTAGAATTATTTCTCCAGTTGAAGTTAGGAAAACTACTCCTTCTGTTGGGGATGCAGGATATTCTTCTTCTATTACTGCTTCAGTTGAAGAGGTTGCTGAATCTCTAGGTTGGATTTCGGATATGATTACCTCAGGAGGCTTATGTTTGCCTGCAAATGATGGAATATGTGTTTGAGTGGGTGGTGTGGCACTATGAGTTCATGGTGGGGTGAGTGATGATGTTGGAATTAAGATTTTACCTCTACCTACAAATATACCTCTAGAATCTCTTTCCCTATGCATATCATTTTTTTAACTAAAAATAAAAAGAAAAGACTCATATATACACTTCCCTGGAAACAATGCCAAAATGTTTGGCAATTTAATTGATCTTAAATTGTTTACATAAATTATCTACCAAGGCTAGTAAGTTTATGAAGTGTAAATGCACTGTATATGCTAGAAGCCTTTTATTCTACATTAAATTGAGTTATGGAAATGCACGTCTTCTATTAGTGAAAATAATATTATCTTTATGATGATCACACTCTTTTACTGAAAACTACTTATGGAAAATATCACTTTGCTTTGAAAGAAAATCTCACAATTTTGCATATAAGTAAATCAATCCCACACTTGTTGTAAATGAAAATTAATTACACTCTTCACACCAATAATAATTATATACACACTCAATTTCAAAAGGAAAGGCTACTATTAATCTCATTACACATCTATAAAAATAGTATTCACAATTGTTTGAAATCAAAATGAAATAAACCTCTGCTTAAATACATCCACACTTTCTTGAATTATAAATCACACATGCTTGGAATGTAACATCTAATTCTACAAATAAATCCTCTGTTCTACAAGAAAAATAAAGTTCTGTCTAAGTAAAAAATCATATCATTGCTATCACTACTGCTAAGATTAATTCATGTGCATCTAGAATCTATAAACAAAAGAAATAATTAGTAAAAAAATCGTAATTTGAATCTAAAAGAAATTAAGAATGCAACTACTCAATCGAAGTAGAAATATTATGAAATTATATCGAAATTCTATCTACTAAAAACAAACAAGAATCCTTACTGCTCGAGGGGGCCCTCTAGAAGAAGCAAGTAATCACTCTATTGATCAAAAATCAACCACACATGGAAATGAAAAGGTTCTTTCATAAACTGGATAGTAAAACAAAGTTTAGATCTTCACTGTCGCATACTTATTTTCAACATTTCATTTTTTCTGAAAGGTTTATTTATAAATTTGATAGCATTAACTATTTAGAGTTCTACGCCTAATACTTGTCAAAATAATACTAATTTTAACTTGAAAAGATAATGTAGCATAATTCGCTCATGATTTTCTGTTATCAAAGCAAATCATGAGGCTTATATCTCATTCTCACTCACATATTTTTGATTACAGGGGTTGAATTTATATTTGACTGCATCATCGGGACTTGCTTCCATCGATCCAGTTCATGAGAGTAGGAGGAAATTGTTGAGAGCATCAATTTCCATCTACCCATATATTTTGTTGTCTATTTGGCACCTTGGAACCTGTCAAACCACATACTTGGCTATAGAATCATGTATTAGCTACAGAATCATTGCAATTTGGTAGCTGAAGCAAACATTCGACTAAATAATAAAGAAAATTATCAATTTATGAAATTAAAGACAATTATATACTTGCCATGTCATAAATCCCACAATTTGTTTCTCACTATGTGATTATGAAGGTCAAAAATAAATAAAGAGAGTGAAAAAGGGTGTATAAAAGAAGAAATTATGAGGCTCAATAACAACCCTGGTGAAAATTCCATGTAGTAAAAGTTAATAAAGGCAAAAATAATAACCATAGTTGATGGGACACTTATTCCAAGCTGAATTTTGGGCTAGATATCCTAGTGTGGGTGTTCATTTGGTTTATTATGGCTAAGAAAATTACCAAAGGTAATGGCTAAGGCTTTGGAAAGGCAAAACGACATTTTTGGCACATTTATTTATGAAAATAATATAAATTAGGAGAAAATAAAGATGAAAGGTCAAATGTTGTATGTGGGGAGGAAAATAATGGAAAATGAAGAAAATAGAGGCCTAATTGATAAAAATGCTTCTAAGGATTAGTTATAGAGGCCTAATTGATAGAAATGCTTTTGAGGATCAGTTTTGGAGCTCTCTCTTTATTCTCTCTCTCTCTCTCTCTCTCTCTCACACACACACACACATTCTTAGACACTTAGATTTTTCTTGGAGCACTTTGGCATTGGATCAAGAAAGGAAAAGAAGGAAAGAGAAAGGAAGGAGCAAGCAAGGAAGAGCAGGATCAAGTAGCTACAATAAGATTCTTTGCAAGCATCAATTTGCATGTGTGTTTTCCTTATGAGATTTGACATGCATAGTATTGCATGTGGTTCTTTTCTATTATGACATGGGTTTTTCCAGGTGTGACAGTGTTTTCAGCCTAGCCTTGCCAATTTTGGATAGCCATGGTGTGATGGGGTTCTAATGTTTTGGTTGAGATGGATTGTTGGATGGATTCAAAGCTGAGTGAGGTGGATCTCTGAATAATAGAACACATGGCATAGTAACCCTTGAACCAGATTGTGGGCTGCGGTAAAGCAAGGTTTTGTGTTACCTCAATGGGCCCAGGAATCCTTGACTAGTGAATGACAGGATATGCGGTAAATCCTAGAGAGTGGGTCTTGGTTTAGGGCCTAGTGATCCAGTGTGGATTGTAGTAAATCCCGAGAGACTAAGAGATAGGAAAATTTCTCATGGTGTAGGTGGATAATTCTGGTGGCATCAATGCTTGTTTTGGCCTAGTGGTCTTGTGGAGATCAAGGTAAAACTTGTTATTACATGTTTATTGTGTTG
The DNA here is from genome assembly GCA_031772625.1 of Pinus tabuliformis. NCBI lineage: Eukaryota > Viridiplantae > Streptophyta > Pinopsida > Pinales > Pinaceae > Pinus > Pinus tabuliformis. Next base: position 994,097,764 of record CM062812.1, on the reverse strand, counting down.
GCCTAGTGATCTAGTGGGGATTATGGTAAATTCTAGTTTTTATTGATGAGGGTGAGGTGGTTTAGCCTAGGGATGCCCTGGTTGGATCTTTTAGTTTGAGTCCCAAACTCATGCTTGGAATATGGCATGAGGGTGAATGGCTGAAGAGAGAATTGACTCAACCATTCTATGGTAGGGTGGAACGTGGTAGTCTCTTACTGGATTGGATTTTGAATTCATTAATAAGAGGTTCTTTCCTTGATATCTTATCTATAAATGTACTGGTTTATATGTGGATTCTATGATTAATGTATCCTTGATATTTCTGTTGTTATTATGCTGGTTACAAGCATGTATTATGACAATGATGATGTATGAATCTCATCTTGTTGAGATTTGTAAATGAATGAAAAATGTATCTATGACCTAATAGATGATAATTCGACTAATGACATAAGGGAAAAATGATTCTTAGCAATTCTCAGATAAGTATGAGACCCCTATGATCATATATGTTGTTTACTCTTGTAGATTACATGTTTGTGATATGTTTGACAAAATGCCTTTAATGGTTAGAAGGGGTCCAGTCAAGCCCTTGTTCAAGTAATTTCATTTGTATCATCATTCCACTGTTATATTTATGTTGTAAATGTGTCACTTAGTTCAGGGCAATGACCTTGGATTTGGGCCTAAAATCGTGGCTCAAATACTAGGGATGTATGCACATCATTGGGATGAAAATTCCCTGGATGTTGGCATACCATGTTGTGGGAGCGTCCATATCCCTTTGGACGCATGCATGCCCATATCAAGGGAAAGTACAGGAGTTTAATGGTCTAAAAATTTAGTGGGACCGAGGGGTTGGTTACTTGAGAGGTTGGGATGGTTCCTAGGAGTCTTTTTGTTGATGTGGAAGTTATGTATGGTGTGTTTCTGTCGATTCCACTTCCTTAAGGTCACCTAGGAGGTTGAATCCCAACATAGTATCCTATCGTCAAATGTTTAGCCCAGTTGGGCGGTTACTTGGGTAGATGTGGGAGGAGGGTGTTACAGAGTGGTATTGGAGCATGGCTCACCCCTTGGACTGGATGGATGGTGTGCGTTGGTCATGCATTCATGTTGGTTGCACGTGTGTTAACCATCCTTGTGGTTTATATGCTTGTTGCATATGCATGGTGTTGGTAATGGTTGTAGTGATGTTGCCATGTGAAATCAGGTGTTTTTGTTATGAAGTGTGTTGTCATGAGTGTATGATTGGTTACATATTGTTATGCTTGCATAGTTTCAGTCTACATTGGTATGGTTGTTGTTGTCATGCATGAGTCATGGTGTGTAGTTGATATGGTCATGCATTTATGACTGGACTCTAGCTAGAATGATGGTTATATGGTTATATGCTTATGTATTATATGTATATATGCTATCATGATTATGTTATACATGTGCTACGTTGATTGGCTAATCTTGTAGATGAGATACCCCGCCCAAAATTTGATAAGGTACATTGGTTTATTGTGAATTGGTTTAGCTAACATAGTATGCCTTGCAGGAAAGAGATCAAAAATGACTAGCAAGATGGTAGACTACAAAGATTCTCCCTAGGAATCAGATGATAAATGTGGTGTTGGGCACTCTTCTAACTTAAAAGAGACATTGGAAAGCTTGAAGGAAGAAAAAAGGAGTTGTAAGACGGACAATGAAAAAATCATACAGGCACAAGAGAAACAAGCAGAGGTTAATGAAATACTTCGGATGAGCCATGAAAAGGAGGACAAAACTAATGGGGCATATGGCAGTAGGTCTCATGGTGGTCACAAGTTAGATAGAGACGACACTGTTAAATATGGAAGATTGTTGGATACTCCAGATAGGAGAGGTGATGGACATATGTATTATTATAGTTCTGGTCTTGACAGGCATCATGATCATCATCGTTGTCATCCTTACAAGAGGAGTGATAGGGGATACTTGCTAGATGAATTTAAGAAAGCAAAGCCACCTACTTCTGATGGATATGTGAAGAAGTCAGAAGATGCAGACGCTTGGATACTTGGGATGAATAAGTTCTTTGAGTTGCATAATTACAAAGTTAATATGAAGGCTAGAGTAACTATCTTCAAATTGAGAGGTAAAGTAGATATCTGGTGGGAATATGTGAAGTGGGTCAGAGACATCAGGACAAAGGACTTGAGTTGGCATGAGTTCAAGAGGCTTTTCAGGAAGAAGTACTGGTCACAAAGGTAATACGATAGTAAGTCCAAATAATTATATGAGCTAAAGATGGGATCAGTGATAAATGAAGAGTACACGACTAAGTTCTTGGAGCTATTGACGTATGTACCATATGTTAAAGATGAGAAGGATAAAGTTCAACGATTCGTCAGTGGTTTTCCATTATAATTTAGAGATCAAATTGAGTATGATGAGCGTTGGTCACTTAAGAAAGTTATTGGGAAATTGAAGCATTTCTATGAGATGTCAAAGTGTAAGAATGAATCTCAACAAGGATGGAAAGATAAGGATAAGGATAAAGGTAAAGTTAAATGGTAGCCAAAAAGAACAAGGCATCAGAATGCAAAAGAGAAAGAAAATGTTGCAGCACAAAAAAAGTTCAATGTAGCTAGACAGGGACATGGATAACAATAGCAGCAGAGAGGTGATGGTACTAGATGGTTGGAGTGTTCGACATATGGTAAGGAACACCTTAAGAGAGATTATCCACAAAATTAAAGTGGTAGGCCTAAGATCTCTAGTGCACAGGAGGTGCAAAATGTTGGGGATGTTGGACATAGCATTCCTCGTATCTATGCAACACTAGACAATAGACAGGAAGACCACCAGGCATCTATCGTTGAGATGGATGGTAAGCTCAGTGATCAAGTTGTTTCTATTCTGATTGATCTAACTATAAGTATGTTAGTTCTGACTTGGTGGATAAGTGTGGCTTGAATAAAGAAGTGCATGTAAAATCTTGGTTTGTGTAGTTGGCTATAGGTACAAAGAAGCGAGTTCATCATTGGGTAAGAGCTTGTGCATCTAATTTGAATGGTATGCGTACTGCAAAAAAATTGAATGTATTACAGTTGGGATGATTTAGTATGCTATTGGGTATGGATTAGCTATACCTTCATAGGACCAAGGTGGATTGTTATAACAAAGCCATTGCGTGCTTGGAAGACAATGGGGAAGCAAGAGTCTTACAGGGAAAGAAGAAACCCACATTAGTTTAGTTAAGATTGTGTTAAAATTGGAAACTAGGGCCAAAATCCATGTGGATCACATTATTTATGGCTTCTGATATTTTTCCTAGATTCCTCTCATCGAGAGGTGTAGGATTGATCTAAAGATCATCTGATTCTGATAAGTATTTATGGAGATATGCAATTGTCAAGGTCGGCAATAAAACTTGTGTAGGCTTATAAGCCCAACAGTCATGTCTATTGAACCTCAACGTTTGCATATAAATACAAGGAGCGTTCTCCTCATTTGGAAAATTCAATTCACTCATATTCTTTCTCTCTCTCCTATGCATAAAAGGATCCTCTTTCTCTCTCTCTCTCTCTCACACGTGTGGCTGAAAGGAAGATGTCTTAGGGCAAGGAAGACGCAGAAACAAGGATGCTAGGGTAGCAAGTCATCTCTTTGACCAACATTGATGAAGTGTTGACCTTCTTGAAGTGCAGTTTGGGTGTGGTTACCTCTCCTAGGCATGCCATAATTTTTGGCATGAAAATCAAGGTGATCTGACCTCTGGTTTGACTGCCCTAGTTTAGGGCTGCAAGTTGACTTTAGAAATCTACAAATTGACTGAACTTTTTGGGTTGTTCAAGGGCTATTTGTTCAGGCTGTTTGAGGACAAGTTGACTAGAAATTGACCAAGTATTTTAGAGGTCAATTTCAGCTAGTTTGACCAAGTTTGAATTTGCTGATCTAGGGTTTGCTGCTACTGATATAAAATTACAGAATTCAGATTTTGTACTATTTCTCTCTACTAAAGTATTGAAGATAAAAGAAGATTTGATCAAAGGGTTTCCCTGCATTGGGGTTTGTCCCTGTCTAGTCGCCACATCTTGTGTCTCTTGTCTTGGCTTGTTTTCTGTTGATCATTTAATGTTCTATCTACGCTTGACTTAATGTATATGTGATTACTAATCTGTGGCTAATAAGAAATAAAATAAGTAAACTGCTCTAAGCATAGAACATACCATAATTTAACATGGTATCAGAGCTGAGGTGAAGACAAAGCCCAAGCAAGAGCAAAAGCAAGAGCAATCACCGAAGAGAAGGTTAACAAGGCTATCTTAAAGAAATCATGGGTTCCTCAACACACTTCCCTGTTGAAGACAAACTCAGTGAAAGTTTGACTATCACGGATGGAATATGTCTCTTGATCTAACATTAGAAGAGCAGGAAGTGTTGGATCATGTGAGAGGCGAGATTGTTGAGCCTCCATAAAATGCATCGACTGCTACTAGGAACAAATGGACCAAGGGAGAAGTCAAAGAAAGGAATATCATCTGGGACTCTATCGACAAGCGCTTGGTGGCCTATGTTTCTGAGCTGAACACCTCCAAGGAAATCTACGATAGACTGGTGAGTTTATTTAATGTTAATGATGCAAATCAAGTCTTGTTTCTTAGAAATAAGCTGAAGGAAATTAAGAAGGGAAAAGACGAGAGTATGAAAGCATATTTCTTAAGGATCACCAAGATCAAGAATGATCTCCTATCTATTGGGGAAGTAATTCTTGACAGGGAATTGACACTCACAACTCTTGGAGGACTGCCATTTGAATGGTATATATTCATGGTTACTCTTCTCAACAATAACGTAATTCCTGGATTTGAGGAATTAAGGGCCATATGAATTCAAGAAGAAACGAGGATGGAAGAGCAAGAAATGACCATACTTAAAGGTCATCCCTCTACCTTTTCTTCTCATACTAAAAGAAGAAACAATTCCGGGGCTAAATTCAAAGGAAAGGCTGGACCAAAGGGTGGAAGAAAAGGATGATGTTACAATTGCAATAAAACGGGTCATGCAAGGGAGTGCCCTGATAAAAGGACTCACACCAGGACAATGATCAAAATCCCTTTCAAGGCAATCAAAGGAATGACAGGTCAAATGGAAGAGGTAAACGAAGTGCCGGGAATCAAGGAAGAGGACAACCATTCAAGAAGGCAAGAAATTCCAGGTATGAATCTACACTATTAACAATAAGCAAGATGAATATTATCTACCAGTAGCTCTATCTACTACTGCTCCTTCGGACTTGATGGGAAATTGGCTTATTGATAGTGGTACCTCAAGGCACTTCATTGGTTACAAAGAAGCTCTCTATAATCTGATAGAGAAGGAAACCATCCTGGAAATTGTTCTTGGAGATAATTCAAAATATCTCATGAAACGCATAGGAAATGTCACTCTTCAATTGAATTAGGGTAATACCATCCACTTACAGATGTATTATATGTACTTGATCTCAAAAAGGACTTGGGGTCCATTTCAGCAATGGAAGACAAAGGCTACAAGGTGGCCTTCAGCGATGGCAAGGTATGTATATGGAAAAATAACTTTAAAGATGCTTTTACTCTTGGGTTTCGAGTTGATTCAGTATATTAGGTCAATGGAAGTACACTAGGTGTCATGTCTTGTGACACATCTCTTCAGTCCGAACTATGGCATCGGAGGTTTGCTCACCTTCATTATAAAGCTCTACCCGATGTAAGAAAAATGGTGACCAGGATGCCCGAGTTTAGATTAGAGGAAGAAGGTGTATGTCCAGGATGTGCCAAAGGGAAGCTAAAAAGGGGACCATTCCCCTCAAACCAAAGGAAGACCTCCTATATATTGCAGTTGGTTCACTCAGACATATCCGGTATGATTCTTATGAACTCCTTGGGAGGATATTTATATTACCTCACTTTTACAGATGATTATTCTCGCAAGACTTGGATATACTTCTTGAAAAAAAAGGATGAAGTGTTCTCCTGGTTTTGGCATTTCAAAGCCTTGATCGAGAATCAAACCAAAAAGAATATTAAGATCTTAAGGACTGATAGTGGGACTAAATATGAATCCAATGAGTTTCATGAATTTTGCAAAGAGGTTGGCATTAAGAGGGAGACTACTACACCATATACTCCTAAACAAAATGGTGTGGTGGAAAGGAAGAATCGTACAATTATGGAAGCTGTCCGTGCTATGCTCCATGATCAAAGATTTTCAAAGTTTCTATGGGCTGAAGCTACAAATACCGCCATATATGTACACAACATATGCCCTCATCAACCATTGGGTTCCAAGACTCCTGAAGAAATGTTCACCGGTAAGAAACCTGACGTATCTCATTTTAGAATTTTTGGAAGCCCTGTATATTTTCATGTGCCTAAAGAAAAAATGAATAAATTGGGTGCATCTGGAAAGAAAGGAATCTTCGTGGGCTATAACGAAAATAATAAGGGCTATAGAATCTATGTAGCTGGTCAAAGGGAATTCAAGATTAGTCATGATGTCACCTTTGACAAAGATATGGCTCTTAGCAAGGTAGAAAATCTTCCTACTTTAAGGGGATTTAAAGAAGCTGACACCGGGGAACCAAAGGAAAAATAAGATGACACGATGCCCAATGTGGAAGAACCTATGGATCCTATTGATCCTCCTCCACAAGAGCCTTCCTCTTCTAGGAAGAGGCCTTCATGGCTTAGGGGGACACGTGATAACGCTGAAGGACACATTGCACCCCGAGGAACCTTTTGTGAAAGTAAGAAGCCGAACAGGTATCAGGGATACCTGACCATCATGAGCACGATCATCCAAAATGAGCCTTCGTCATTCACAGATGCCATCAATCATCAAGTATGGAAGGATTCTATGACCGAGGAATATGAGTCCATTATGAAAAACGATGTCTGGGATGTGGTACCCAGACCCCAGGACAAAGCAGTTGTCACTTCAAAATGGCTTTACAAGATAAAGCATGTAGTTGATGAAAGTGCGAAAAAGTATAAGGCTCGTTTTGTCACTCATGGATTCTCCCAGAAGGAAGGTATAGACTATGACAAGATATTTGTACCTACTGCCCGATATACCACCATTTGCTCGATCATAGCCCTTGCTGCTTCGCAAGGATGGAACCTATATTATATGGATGTCAAGAATGCGTTCTTACATGGTTCGATCAAAGAAGAGGTCTATGTGGAGAAACCCAAAGGATTTGAGATTTATGATTGGGAATCTCATGTGTGTAGGTTGAAGAAGGCCCTCTATAGGCTAAAGAAAGCACCCTGAGCATGGTATGAGAGGATCGATAACTACTTGATGAAGCTGGGATTCACTAGGAGTGAAGCTGACCCTAACCTTTACTTTAAGGTTATAGATGACAAGCCTCTCATACTGGTGCTATATGTTGATGACCTCTTTCTAATAGGTGCAGACCCTCTCATTCACGAATGTAAGAGGGAGCTGGGTTTTGAGTTCGAGATGAAAGACCTAGGACTTATGCACTATTTCCTAGGATTGGAAGTCTGGTAAAAACTAGGGGAGATTTTCCTATCTCAAGGAAAATATGTGGTGAAGATATTGGAGAGATTCAGCATGGTGGACTGCAAGCCTATAACTACCCTGATGGAGCTTGACTTCAAGAAGTTAAGTGGTAGTGCTGTCGGACCTATTTTATGAAATGCTACCGAGTATCGTTAACTTGTCAGAGCATTAATGTTCTTGGTGAACTCCTATTCGAATATATGCTTTGCAGTCAACACATTAAGTCAACATATGGTTGAGCCTCACCAATCACATTGGATTGGTGGCAAGAACCTATTGAGATATCTTCATGGCACAATCACTCATGGGTTGAGATACACTGCTGGAGATGTGAGACTACATGGGTATACTGATGCTGATTGGGCAGGCAGTTTGATGGACTGATAAAGCACTTCCGAGTGTTGTTTCTCTTTGGGATCTGCCTCCATATCCTGGATGAGCAGGAAGCAGAAGTTGGTGGCTTTGAGCACCATCGAGGCAGAGTGCATTACTACTAGCATGGCCTCTTATGAGGCAGTCTGGTTGCGAAAGCTACTCACTGAGTTGTTTGGATTTACATTGGATACCTCCCTAATTCTGTGTGACAACTAGAGTGGAATCCATTTATCAAAAAATCTTGTATTTCATGATCGCCTCAAGCATATCGATATCAGGTACCACTATATTCGAGATATGGTGCAGCGAGGAGCAATAAGGCTCCAACATATCAGTACATATGAACTAGTCGCTGACATTTTGACAAAGCCCCTAGGAAAGGTCAATTTCTGACTTTCCGAGAATGAATTTGTGTCATTTAGAGATCCTCTTATGAAGGTCGAGTATGATGTATTGAGCTCTGGGAGCTCTAGGGGGCATGAGGTACTTCTTGGAGTGACATGTGACCCTTAGTGGTTCACTATGTACAGGGTAAAGGTTCAACCTTTCCCTGTGACACCCCATGGCGACTGTGGAATAGGAAGATTAGTTCTCCTTTGGGCCAAGATGATTCATTCTCTGTGGCGACTGTGGAGCAGGATGATTAGTTCTCCTATAGGCCAGGATTATTAGTTCTCCATAGATAGGATGATTTGTTCTCCTATGGACAAGATGATTTGTTCTCCTATCGAGGCATCCTACCCATGCAGTCTGGGACTCATGGGAAGTACCTCTCATATGATCAATGAGCAGGGAAATGAGGATAGGGACCATAGTAGTACTATCGATGGACACATCACTGTATCTACCATACTGCCTATGCTAGGATGACCTCCACTGATATGGAGTCAATGATACTGATCTGGGATCAGTGAGAGTGGTTCACACTCTCGGATTGACTTCGGGTCAGTGGAGGATGATATGATACATCCTTGATCATTTCTTCTCCTTCATAGTTTGAGTAGAGCAGAGGAGAGCAAAGTAGAGTAGAGTAGAGTGGGGTTAAGCTGTACAGGACATTGAATTTGATGGATGGATAACAACAATGGTCTGACGGATTGCAGATGATGTTCTCCCTAGTTGAGAGGGAGTGGTAAAATTGGCAACTAGGGCCAAACCCCATGTGGATCACCTTATTTATGGCTTCTGATATTTTTCCTAGATTTATCTCATTGAGAGGGGTAGGATTGATCTAAATATCATTTGATTCTGATAATTATTTATGGAGATATGAATTTATTTTGATTATGGACAAATTGTCAAGGTCGAATAGCAAACTTATGTAGGCTCAGAAGCCCAATAGTCATGTCTATTCAACCTCAATGTTTGCATATAAATAAAAGGAGCATTCTCCTCAAATGGACAATTCAATTCACTCATTTTCTCTCTCTCTCTCCCCTACGCATAAAAGGAGCCTCTCTCTCTCTCTCTCTCTCTCTCTCTCTCTCTCTCTCTCTCACGTGTGGCTGAAAGGAAGACGCAGAAAGAAGGACGCTAGGGCAGAAGGTCATCTCTTTGACCAACATTGACCAAGAATTGACCTTCTTGAAGTGTGGATTGGGTATGGTTGCCTCTCCTAGGAATTTCACAATTTTTGGCACAAAAATTGAGGTGATCTGACCTCTGGTTTGACTAGTGTTGACTGCCCTAGTTTAGTGCTATAAGTTGACTTCAGAAATCTACAAATTGACTGAACTTTTGGGGTTGTTCAAGGGCTATTTCTTCAGGTTGTTCGAGGATAAGTTGACCAAAAATTGACCAAGTATTTTAGAGGTCAATTTTAGTTAGTTTGGCGAAGTTTGACTTTGCTGATCTAGGGTTTGCTGCTGTTCATATAAAATTACAGAATTCAGATTTTGTACTATTTCTCTTTGCTGAACTATTGAAGATAAAAGAAGATTTGATCAAAGGGTTTCCCCACATTGGGGTTTGTCCTTGGCTAACAGCCACATCTTGTGTCTCTTGTCTTGGATTGTTTTCTGTTGATCATTTAATGTTCTATCTGCACTTTACTTAATGTATATGTGATTGCTAATTTGTGGCTGATAAGAAACAAAATAAGTAAACTGCTCTAAGCATAGAACATACCATAATTTAACAGATGGTGACAACTACGTAGGAAAAGCACACTTGTAGAAAATGGTGTGTGTTATTTGTAGTACATATATCTAGTGACAAATGTAAGGAAGTTAAGGATGTAGATTTTTTAAGTAGGTATCTAGTTCTATGACAGTTTCAAGATGTATTTCTTGAGGATATTTTAGAGTTTCCACCTCATAGGGAAGTATAATTTTTATTGAGTTAGTGCCAGGCGAAGCTCTAGCATCAAAATCACCTTACAGGATGAGCACACCCAAGTTGGTAGAGTTAAAGTTGCAACTTAAAGAGATGCTTGACAAGGGATACATTAGGCCAAGTGTATCACCCTAGGATTCATTAGTATTTTTTGTGAAGAAGAAGGATGGTACTCTCAGATTATTCATTGACTGTAGATAGTTGAACAAAGTGACCATCAAGAATAGGTATCCATTGTTGAGGATTGATGAATTGTTTGATCAATTGAAGGGAGCAACACTTTTCTTGAAGATTGATTTGAGATGAGGATACCATCAGGTACACATCAAAGAGGAGGACATTTACAAGACAACCTTCAAGGATGAGGTCTGGACAATATGAGTTTGTTGTAGTTCCATTTGGTTTGTCTAATGCTCCAAATACCTTTATGTGCTTGATGAATAATATGTTGTGTCTGTATTTGGATAAATTCATTATTATGTTCATTGATGACATATTGGTATATTCTAAAAATGAGGAAGAGCATGTTGACAATTTAGCAGCAGTGTTGAGGTTGTTGAGAGAGCACCAATTTAATGCTAAGCTTTACAAGTGCAATTTCTTTTAGACTGATATACACTACCTTGGGCATGTTGTCTCCAAGGAGGGCATAATAGTGGATCCAAAAAAGGTAAGAGCTATCATGGAGTGGGTAGCTCCTAGGAATGTGGATGAGGTGAGATCTTTCATGGGGTTAGTAGGTTACTATAGGAGGTTCATTAGGAACTTATCACAAATTGCTTATCCTATCACATCATTGCAGAGGAAAGGTAAGAAGTTTGAATGGACAAAGGAGTGTGAGGCCAGTTTTGAGCAGATTAAGCAGTTGTTGACACATGATCTAGTGTTAAAGATCACAGAACCTGAAAAAGAGTTTGTAGTATGTACAAATTCTTACAAGAGGGGACTTAGTGGAGTCCTTATGCAAGTTGGATCGGTGGTATGCTATGAGTCACAAAGAATGGAATGAGCACTAGCATAGCTATTCGACGCATGATCTTGAGCTAGCAACGATCATACATGCATTGAAGATGTGGAGGCACTATCTTCTTGGCAGGAGGTTTTCATTGATGAGTGATCATAGTGGGTTGAGATACTTGTTTGACCAACCGAATCTGAATTCGAGGCAGGAAAGATGGATGGCCACGATCAGTGAGTTTGATTTTGAGATCAAATACATCAAAGGAAATGAGAACAAGTTCACACAGGCTCTTAGTAGGTGGATACAGGTAAATCATATAGCAACTATGAGTTCCTAAGGGATAGACCTATAGGATAGGATCTTGTAGGCAAGTCAATAGGATGTCAGGTATATGGAGATTATGCGCAGGTTGCAACAGAGTACAGGTGCAGTTACATGTAGTGGTACATGTACACGTATAGGTGCAGGTGCACAGGATGTAGACTATTTTCCTATAGTGGATGGATTAGTTAGGTTTAGAGACATGATATATGTGCCAGATAGTAGTGAGCTCAAGAAGGTGGTCTTGAGGGAGTTTCATGTGAAACCATATTCAGGTCACCTAGGTTAGCAGAAGGCATTGACTGCTATTAATAAGTTTTATCATTGGTTGAATCTAAATAAGGATGTAGCAGAGTTTGCAGCTAGTTGTTTTGATTGTCAGTAAGTGAAGGTAGAGTGTAAGCATTCAGATGGACTTCTATAGTTGATTGCGATTCTAGAATGGAAATTGGAGGTCATTTACATGAACTTTATCATAGGATTTCCAAGGGAAGTGAGACAACAAGATTCCATCATGGTTGTTGTGGACATGTTGACAAAGGTTTCACACTTCATTCCAGTGAAACAAACATTCTCAGCTAGCGATGTAGAACAAGTATTCATTAGAGATGTGGTCATTTTAAATGGAGTTCCAAAGAAGATTGTGTCAGACAAGGATGCGAATCTCACTTCCAAGTTTTGGAAGGAGTTGTTTGTAGGTTTGGGCACAGCGTTAGCCTTCAGTACAACTTATCATCCACAGAAAGATGGATAGATAGAGAGGGTAAACATGATATTGGAAGACATTTTGAGGATGTATGTGATGCATCAACAACGAAAGTGGGAAGAATATCTTCCACTGGTAGAGTTCATGTACAACAATGGTTATCAATAATCTTTGAAGATGAGTCCATTTGAGGCATTGTATGGGCGAAGTTGTAATACTCCCATCAGTTTGAGTTGAGCGGATATTTTGGTATATGTCTTTGGTATATGTTTTTGGTACATGTTTTGGTGATGTTTGGTATATGTACACATGTATATGGATGTAAATACCACCATGAGCTATGTTATAAAGCTCCAATAAGCAGTATGGGTGTCATGTTATTATGTTGTTATGTTGTCATGTTGGTTTTCTTCTTAACAAGGTGATCATTTTAAATACTGCATCGAGCTATGTTATAAAGCTCCATGGATAGTATGCTTTATTTTTAGTGGTTTTGCTGAGGTATAGGTGTGTTTGAAAACCGAGGTTGGTGTTCGCCAAGCGGTAGGGTTCTGTAATAGCATTGGTGAAAATTTCAAGTAATAAAAGTTAATAAAGGTAAAAATAATAACCACGATTGATGGGACACTTATTCCAATATGAATTTTGGGCAAGACATCGTAGTGTGGGTGTTCATTTGGTTTATTATGGCTAAGGAAATTGGAAAAGGTAATGACTAAGGCTTTGGAACGAAAAAATGGAAATTTTGGCACATTTATTTATGATAATAATGTAAATTAGGAGAAAAGGAAGGTGAAAGGTCATAGGTTGCATGCGAGGAGGAAAATGAAGGAAAATAATGGAAAATGAAGAAAATAGAGGCCTAATTGATAAAAGGGATTATGAGGATTAGTTGGTACCTTTTTGTCAGTTCATTTTTGGAGCTCTCACTTTATTCTCTCTCTATCTCTCTCTCACTTTTGTACACTTAGAGTTTTCTTTGAGCACTTTGGCATTGGATCAAGAAAGGAAAAGAAGGTAAGAGGAAGGAAAGAGCAATCAAGGAAGAGCAGTATCAAGCATCTACAACATGATTCTTTGCAAGTATTGATTTCCATGTGTGTTTGCTTTGTTATATTTGGCATGCATGGTATTGCATGTGGTTCTTTACTATTATGGCATGTGTATTGCTAGGTGTGATAGTGTTTTCAGCCTAGCCCTGCCATTTATGGATAACCATGGCATGATGGGGTTCTCATGTTTTGGTTGAGATGGATTTCTAGATGGATTCAAAGATGAGTGAGGTGGATCTCTAAATAATAGAACACATGGATTAGTAACCCCTAAACCAGATTATGGGTTTTGGCGAAGCTAGATTTTGTGTTGCCTCGATGGGCATAGAAATCATCGACCAGTGAATGACAGGATATGTGGTAAAAATTGGAGAGCTGGTCTCGGTTTAGGGCCTAGTGATTTGGTGTGGATTGCGGTAAACCCTAAGAGACTAGGAGATAGGAAAATTCCTCATGGTGTAGGTGGGGAAATCTGGTCGCATCCATGCTTGTTTTGGCCTAGTGATCTAGTGGATATCATGGTAAAGCTTGTTGTTACATGCTTATTGTGTTGGCCTAGTGATCCGGGGTGGATTACAGTAAAGCCTGATTTCTATTGATGAGAGTGAGGTAGTTTAGACTTGGGATGCCCTAGTTGGTTCTTTCGGTCTGAGTCCCACATTCATGCTTGGAATATGGCATGGGGGTGAATGGATGAAGAGAGAATTGGGTCAGCCATTCTATGGTCGGGTGGAAAGTGGTAGTCCCTTCGCGTTTTGGATTTTGCATTCGTTAATAAGAGGTTCTTTCCTTTATATATTATGTCTAAATGTAGTGGTTTATATATGGATTCTATAGCTGATGTATCCTTGATATTTCTTTTGTCATTATGTTGGTTACAAGCTTGTATTATGACAATGATAATGTATGGTTCTCCTCATGTTGTGATTTGTAAATGAATGAACAATGTATCTATCAACTAATAGATGATAATGCAACTAATGATATAAGGGAACAATGCTTCTTAGCAATTCTCACATAAGTATGAGACCCCTATGCTCAAATATGTTGTCTACTCCTGTAGATTACATTTTTGTGATATGTTTGACAAAATGCCTATCATGGTTAGTAGGGGTCTACTTAAGCCCTTGTTCATGTAATTACATTTGTATCATCATTCCACTATTATGTTTCTATTCAGAAGGTCTCACTTAGTTCTAGGAAGTGACCTAGGCTCTGGGTCTGAAAAATGGCTCAAATCCTAGGGAAACAGGCACAAAAATGGGCAGAAAAGTCCCTAGGCACTAGCATACCATGTTGTGGGAGTGTGCAGAGCCCTATGGATGCATGCATGCCCATTTCAAGGGACTGTCTAGGAGTTTAATGGTCTAAAATTTAGTGGGACCCATGGGATGGTTACTTGAGCGGTTGGGGTGGTTCCTGGGAGTCCCGTTGTTGATGTGGAAGGTCAATATGGTGTGTTTCAATCGATTCCATTTCCTTAAGGCCACCTAGGAGGTTTTATCCCATCATAGTAGCCTCACATCACATGTTTACCCTAGTTGGTAGGTTACTTGGGTAGATGTGGGAGGAGGGTGTTACAAAGTGGTATTGGAGCATCGCTCACCCCTTAAACTAGATGGGTGGTGTGTGTTGGTCATGCATTCATGTCGGTTGCATGTGTGCTAACAATCCTTATGGTCTATATGCTTGTTGCATATGCATGGTGTCAATCATGCTTGTAGTGATGTCACCATGTGAAAGAGGGTGTTGTTGTTGTGAAGTGTGTTGTCATGAGTGTATGATTGGTTACATTTTGTTATGCTTGTGTATTTCCAATGTGCATTGGTATGGTTGTTGTTTCCATGCACGAGTGATGGTGTGTAGTTGATATCGTCATGCATTTATGACTAGACTCTAACTAGAATGATGGTTATATGGTTATATGCTTATGTATTATATGTATATATGTTGTCATGATTATGTTATACATGTACTACGTTGATTGGTTGATCTTACAGATGAGATATCCTCCCTGAAATTTGCTAAGGTACGTTGGTTTATTGTGATTTGGTTTAGCTGACATAGTATGCCTTACAGGAAAGAGATCAGAAATGACTAGCAAGATGGTAGACTACAAATATTCTCCCTATGAATCAGATGAGCAACGTGGTGTTGGGCACTCTTTTGACTTAGCAGACACATTGAGAAGCTTGAAGGAAGAAATAAGGAGTTGTAAGGCGGACAATGACAAAATCATACATGCACAAGAGAAACAAGCAGAGGTTAATGCAATACTCCTTCAGAGTTTGTTAGAATTGCAGCGACAGGGGCCACTTCAAATCAACCATGGATAGGAGGAAAAAACTAATGGGAATATGGTAATGGGTCTCATGGTGGTCATAAGTCAGACATAGATCACATGGTTAGAGATGGCATATTGTTGGATACTTTAGATAGGAGAGGTGATGGACACATGTATTATTCTAGTTTTGGTTTTGACAAGCATCATGATTGTCATCGATATCATCCTTCTAGGAGGAGTGATAGGAGATGCTTTCTAGATGAATTTAAGAAAGTGAAGCCACTTAATTTTGATGGAGATGTAAGAATTCATTAGATAAAAAGGCTTGGATACTTGGGATGAATAAGTTATTTGAATTGAATAATTACAAAAATAATATGAAGGCTAGAGTAGTTATCTTCAGCTTGAGAGGTAAGGCAAATATCTGGTGGGAAGATGTGAAGCGGCTCAGAGATATTAGGATAAAGGAATTGAGTTGGCATGAGTTCAATAGGCTTTTCCAGAAGAAGTACTTGACAAAAAGGTACTATGGCGGTAAGGACAAATAATTTTATGAGCTAAAGATGGGATCAATGATAGATGAAGAGTACACAACTAAGTTACTGGAGCTATTGAGGTATATAATTTATATTAAAGATGAGAAAGCTAAAGTTCAACAATTTGTTAGTGGTTTTCCATTAGAATTTAGAGATCAGATTGAGTATGATGAGACTTAGTCCTTCATGAAGTTATCAGGAAACTGAAGCA
Organism: Pinus tabuliformis; assembly: GCA_031772625.1. Classification (NCBI taxonomy): domain Eukaryota; kingdom Viridiplantae; phylum Streptophyta; class Pinopsida; order Pinales; family Pinaceae; genus Pinus; species Pinus tabuliformis. The sequence goes on along the minus strand of CM062812.1, from coordinate 994,081,460 downwards.
TTACTATGAGCATTCAAAGCATAAGAATGAATCTCAGCAAGGATGGAAAGAGAAGGATAAGGATAAAGGCAAAGGTAAATGGAACCACAAAGATAAAGAAAATGTGGCACCACAAAAGAATTTTAATGTAGCTATATAGGGACATGGAACATAACAATAGCATAGAGGTGATGGTACTAGATGGTTGGAGTGTTGGACATGTGGTAAGGAACACCTTAAGAGAGATTGTCCACAAAATCAAGGTGGTAGGCCTCAAATATATAGTGCACAGGAGGCACAGACTGTTGGGGATGTTGGACATAGTATTCCTTGTATTTATGCAGTGATAGACAATAGATAGGAAGATCATCATACATCTATCATTGAGATTGATAGTAAGCTTAATTGTGATCAAGTGTTTTCTATTTTGATTGACCCTAGATCTAATTATAGTTATGTGCATGCAAAATCTTGGTTAGTGTAGTTGGCTACAGGTACAAAGAAGTGAGTTCATCATTGAGTAAGAGATCGTGCATTTGATTTGAATGATATACCTATTGCAACACATTTGGATGTATTACCATTGGGATCATATAGCTTTCTATTAGATATGGACTGACTATACCTTCATAGGACCAAGGTGAATTGTTATAAGAAAGCCATTGAGTGCTTGGAAGACAATGGGCAACTACGAGTCTTACAGGGAAAGAAGAAAGCCATATCAATTAAGATGGTCACAACTATGAAGGCAAAGTGCAATTGTAAAATGTTGGTTTGTGTTATATTCTTTCCAAGACTAGCCCCCCTAGTTTACCAAGGAGTTAGAGGGGCTATGGGGTCTGGGGCATTGCCCTGGGGAAATTGTTTTGGGACCCTATATTAGGTGAGTGGACCTACCTATGGTTTTGTGCATGGTTTTTGCACATGGTTTTGGGCGTGATGGTTTTCGATCCATGGTATTGGATGCTTTGGCATGTATATATATGTATTGTAACATTGAAAAGAACATAATGAAAAATCAAGATGGTAGTCCCGGTATTGGGATCTTGGGAAAATCTCTGTGTATATGTGTTTTATGTGTTATGCTCTCACATTATTTATTTTCTGTGTTTTAGAATTCGTATGTAGGTAATTTCTATATGGGGTTAAAACCTACATTTGGTATTAGAGCTGTTTTGGCTTCAAGGGGACACCTTTGTTGCTGAGGGGTTTCGCTCGGACCTGTGGTAAACCCTGTTCAGTGAGCGATCTATGGGATTGATTCTGGTGGTGAAAGAAGATGGCGAGCAGTGGAAAGATAGAGATCAAGAAATTTAATTTTCAGAGTTTTGAGTTATGGAAACTCAAGATGGAGGATCTGTTGGAAGATAAAGATTAATGGATCACAGTAGATCTAAGTACTAAACCAACGGGAGTGTCCGATGAAGAATGAAAAAAGTTGGATCGGTAGGAAAAGAGCACAATATGATTGTGTGTCTTAGATTCAGTATTGTTGAATGTATCAGGGGAAGCTACGATGAAGGCTTTTTGGGACAAGTTAGGGACTTTGTAAAAATCTAAGTCTCTGGTGAATAAACTATTCCTATGGAAAAAAATGTATAACCTAAGGATGAAAGATGGAGACTCGGTGATAGAGCATTTGAACACATTTAATACTGTGGTAAGTCAGTTATTATCTGTTGATATTAAAATTTTAAATGAAGATAAGTGCATGAGTTTGTTGTGTTCTCTACCAGATTCGTGGGATATTTTGGTTATTGCAATAGGTAGCGATGCAACTGCCTTGCAGTTTGATGAAATAGTCTCATCCTTACTGAGGGAGGAGATGGGACGAAAACATATGGAGAGCTATAATGGTGATGCCTTATCTATACAAGGAAGGTCCCATAACAAAAATAAATATAAGTCATCGAGTGGGAGATCTAAATCTCTAGGAAAACTTATAAAGGTGTGTTGGAAATGCAGAAAGGAAGGGCACTACAAAAGGGACTGTAAATATAAAGCTCCTGACAAAGGAAATGGATCTGATGATGCTACTTCTGTAGAGGTAAAAACTACCTCAGATAAAGGTGGGGATGTGTACTTGGTTTCTTCAAGTAAAAATGTAGATCATGGGGCATGGTTGATTGACTCAGGTGCATCCTTTCACTTCACTCCCTATAGAGAGTGGTTCTGCGAGTATGAGAAATATGATGGTGGTGATGTCTTCTTGGGGGATGACAGGAAGGCTAAAATCATTGGTCAAACAAAGTTAAGTTGAATTTGCAAGGTGGAAGGATTAGAACACTTCCGGGTGTTCTGCATATTTTTGCATTAGTTAGAAATCTAATTTCTATAAGCAAGCTAGATGATGCAGGTGTAAAAATAGTGTTCGAGAAGGATACCTGCAAGATGGTTCGGGGAGAACTGATATTGATGCCGGGAGTTAGGATTGGAACTTTGTACAAGCTGCAAGGTAGCACTGTTGTTGATGGGTGCAATAGTTCTATGGTTCCTGAAAGTGGAACAGAAAATCTAGTGGTCTTTGGAGAAAAGACCATGCTATGGCATCAAAGGCTTGGACATATCGGCGAGAAGGGCCTTTGAATTCTTCATGGTAAATGTATAGTAGAAGGTATGACTAATAGCTCTTTGGATTTTGATTTATGTGAAAATTGTGTATATGGGAAGCAAAATCGGGTGAGTTTCCCCTCTGGTGGTAAGAGGGCAAAACAGATATTAGAGCTTGTGCACAATGATGTGTTTGGACCTGTGAAGGTTCCATCATTGGGTACATCTGTGTACTATGTATCATTTATATATGACTTCTCAAGGAATACATGGATACATTTCCTTAAGAAGAAATCTAAAGTCTTTGATAGGTTTAAAGAATTTAAGGCTAGGGTGGAAAACGAGATAGAGAAGAAAATAAAGGTGGTGAGGACAGATAATGGTGGAGAGTTTTGCAAGAAGGAATTTGAAGAATTCTGTAAGAAGTGTGGTATAGCACAACAAAATACTACTCCATACACACATAAGAAAAATGCTGTTGTAGAAAGAATGAACAATACGTTGATGGAAAGGGCAAGAAGCATGCCCAATGGTGTCGGGTTAGGACAAGAATTCTAGGTAGAGGCAGTGGAGACAACATGTTACTTGGTCAACAAATCACCTTCATCAACATTGGAGGATAATACTCAATAAGAGGTATGGATTGGTAAGAAACCCTCTCTTTCACATCTGAGGGTATTTGGATGTGATGCATATCTATATGTTCCAAAGGAGAAGAGAACAAAGTTGGATAGTAAATCTGAAAAGTGCATCTTTATTTGGTATCAGGATGGTTTAAAGGGTTATAAGCTTTGGAACCTGTTGAAGCCTCGAAAATCGCTGCAACAACATCGGGGATAACCACCCGGTCCGGACCTTAGTACAACTCCTTTTCTGTTTGGGATAGTGGCTTCGACTGGGGATAATGGGACCAGTTTCCCAAAAATGGATAAACGGGATGAATGGATGATTTATAAACTAAGCTAACGGTGAGCGAATAACTAAATTATTAACAAGAATACACAAATTGTGATCTATCCCGGGAACCTATTGAGTTTTAAAGTGCAACGCTTGTTGATCTGTGTCTATAAACAGGCATATAGATGACTCTATTTAACGGACATAGACATTATTTCATTCATGATTACTATGCTTAAATAGTTAAGCAAAGCGATTGAAGCGATATTACCACACTTATCGTTTATATCATTGACATATACATGATAAAAAAAAAACACATCATAAAACATCCAATAGTGGAATGAATATAGATCTGCTGTCATAGCGTATGCATATAATCAATAATAGGAAGAATAATCACAAAACAATTCATATGAAAGGAATGAATTCAGACATAGATAGAAATACCATATGAGCTGCTTGACACTCCCAATATCAATCGCTACTTGTAGTTCTTCCTTCAACGCAAAAACATTCTCAACAAAGACAATAGTGCACAATTGCATAAAAACTTCCTTGACGAATTAAGAACAACTGGTCCAGTTTCATAAAAGAATATTGACTGAAGCACAATAGTGCAAACTTCAGTCTTTAAGTCTGGTACAAAACTTTACGACCCTTTCCAAAACAATGAAAGGGTCTATAAATACTAAATTAATCTAAATATCTAATAAACTAAAATCCTACTAAATCAGTATCAATAAATTTTGATCCTATTTTTCTCAGCGATCTGGCAATCGGCGGCATGATTCGTCAAGTAGGCTGCTTGCCTTTAAATCTGAGCTGACTTATCGCAAGCATTGGCTCTACTTCAGGAGGTTTTTTGAGGCGCGAACTGAGCTGGGCGGCATAGGTGGCATCCTGAATATCGGGAATTATATACCCGATCACATCTGTTAGGCACTTAAGGGTGGCTCTCTGTGTATGCGGCTTAATCAGGAAGAGCCAATATGCTTCCATGGTTAAACTGTTAATCCCAGTGATTAATCTCCCCTTTTCCTCTAAATCAGGATAACATGATTGCTCCAATGTGTTTGTTGTTGTCAACTTTCCTGGTGTACATTGGGAAATCATATTTGATAAGTAGAGAGTGTTGTTAACTAGTTCAACCAAATTGCTGGAAGTTGATTTACATCTTGAAGCTGCCCTCTCTGCTTTCATCATCTGAGACTGCCATTCTGTGAAGAGTATATCCTTATGTGTTTCTAAGATCCTGGGCAAATTTGTTGCTCTCCCTTGTTCAGAATCTTGCCAGTCAAGAAATGCAGTTATGATCTCTTCGGCTTGATCCAATTCATTTCTGGCCTTCTCTACCTGCTGATTTATGGATGTCGTTAATTCACACAGTGGCTCTGCCTGAGTGATTTGTTGACACAGGAGCTTAATTTGGGATATTAATGCAGTGTTTATTTGTAATTCTTCTTCTCTGAATTCAGCCACTTGTGGAGCGCCCTTTATCTTTTCGAGCTGCGATGACAATTGAGCGATTTGCTCATCCTTTGTTTTCATCATTTGCTCGTTTGCTGCCCTTAATTGTGCCAATGCCTCTGATAATTCCTTCTGTTTCTAGATTGCGCTTTGGTCAACCCTTTGCTTTTCTGCCTGCAATTGTTGAGTTAGTTGACTGTTCACTTGTTGTTGTGTCAACAATTGCTGCTCTGCCTGCTCTACCTTCTGCTTTGTCTCAGCCAATTCTGCCTGTAATGCGAAAATTTCTTGATCCTTGGTTTTCAGTAGAAGACTTACCTCTGATGCCTTATCAATTGTCGCTGCAAAATAGGCTCCCGCATACTGCGACAGTTTTGTCAGGTCATCAGAGGGGTCGAATTCCTCCTTCCAAACCACGCTGCCCGTAATAGTTTGTTCTGGGAAAAGGGGAGGTTGATCAATCTTCCTTCTTTTCCTTTGTTGTTTTACCACTGCTTTATGCCTCGGGCTGTAGAAAACATCCAAGGGAGGAATATCTTCTACCTGGAGAATGATTTGGTCGGAGGGGTCTTTTGGTATTACCTCAACATCCTTAGAAATGGGTGGGCCGCTGGTTCCACTTAGAACCTGAGGTGAAGTGATGTCCTGTGTATCGTTTGTCTTGGAAGTGTCTGTATCCTTGGAACATTCCAACCCACTGATGATAGAGTCAAATTGCTTCCACTCCTGGAGCAATTTAGGGTCAATATGAGTATCTATATTGACATCAATGGTGGTTTATTTTTCCTTTTCAGCTTGGGACTCCTTCCACACTTTTTCTTGCTCTCTCTTCTGCTGTTCCTCTTGTTCTCTCTTTTGCCTTTCCTCATGCTCTTTCTTTTGTTGTTCCTCTTCCTCTTTCCTCTGTCTTTCCTCCTGTTCTCTCTGTTGACTTTCTTCCTGTTCTTTTCTCTGTTGCCGACCAGGCTCGCTTGATGATGTTGCCGGGGTTGTTGCTAATAAATCTAGAGGCAGAGTTTGCAACCTCTGTTCTCTAAGTTTATTAAATTCAATTAACCCTTCATCATTATATTTCGCCTTGGCAAATGCTCTAACCTGGTTTATTGACTCAGCTGAAGAGAACTGGTCGTCAAATATATCTTCATTATGGTCAAATCTTATCAATTTGGCCTGTTCTAGTGCATTATAAACAACTTTGTTTGGATCGAATGGCCTATTTGGGATAGTCGCCAGAGTTAAGGATTGAATCTTTGTGGCTTCCTTTTCTGCATGTTTGAGATCATGCAGAGTATAGACACCACACCTCAAGGGAAAAGAGGGCCAACCCCTCTTCTTTTCTTTCTTGAGAGTCTGTGTAACACTCTCAGCCATAATCTGGTAAGCGATTTCCCTTGCCAGCAGTTTATCAGGTATGTATAAAGGGAGGACATGGGGGTTGGCTTGGCTGCCGAAAACTCTTATGTAGGTAAATCTCTCCTCTCCAAACCATCTGCCTAATGCGGTTAAATCAAATTGGGCTTGATAAGAAATCTTGGGAGCAGGTTTATCGAAAATGGAATAATAAATAGGCAACATAAAGCCATTACAAACTTGGTATAGATGATGTTTATAAGAAGATTTCCACAATTTCTGATGATATATATGAATAGGCGTGGGGTCTTGTGTAGTCCACCTCTAGCTGAGTACAGGGAATTCAGAGTTAAAACAGAGGGTATCCAGAATATAGGCACTGTAGTAAAATGGGGGAATTACCCGTTCGGAAACACGAGTCTTGCTTCTAAATTCAAGCACAGCTTGTGCTAATTTGTCAGAAAGGATAGTGGCCCAATCCATAATTATACTGTTGCATGCTGCTTCCATGAGAGGAACCATTTCTATGGTAAAATTAGCAGAGTCATGCAATCCCCATAATCTACACATCATTATTCCAGCATAGCAATAAGGAGAAGCCATAGAATCAACCGAGTACTTACTGGAAGATTCGTGTTTGTGCTTGGCTGGATTTTGTCTCCAATCCCGGATGGGTTCGGATTCAACTTCATTTTCGTTTGCGAATTTCTCCAAGAACGCCTTATTATATATCTTCTCTGGCTCGGGCAAATGGTACATTTGCCTTAGATCATCCGACCTGAACGATTCAAAAATTCTTCCGTCTCTAGTGCTGAAAGTTGTATCCAAGATTGGGATTTCTTCAATCGCCCACTGCACTACGTCTGTGTATGGGAGAATTTGCTCTCTGGCCACTATCCTGTGAAGGAAAGAGTCGGCTAAATCCTTGAGAGTACTCTCAGACTTCCGAGTTGGATCCACAGTAGCTTCTACTATTGTCCTTGTTGGTTCTTCGGCTTCAATCAGGTTGTAGGTGCCTTGCCAAGTAACTCTGACGAGACCCGTACATGTAGTATCAGATATCAAGCCTTTCTTTTTGTCCATGACAGCTTGTCCTGCAGCTGGTGTAGCGGAAGCGCCTGTGGTCTTCTTGGATTTCTTCCCCATCTTGCTTGAGCTTTCTCCTATGGATGAATTCTGCACAGCGGCGAAAATAAACGTAACACAGAGATATGCTAATGAAAATCCAATATGGGAAAGATATATTGATCAAAGCGTGCTGAGAGATTAACTCTTAAAAATGGTTGCGGATACAATCGATGGGAAGATCTTACAATTACATTAAATGGCCGTTTAAGACCTGCCACCCCTTAAATGCTCATTATACCATTATTCGGCCGAATGGCCCGTTTAAGCGTGCTGTGGATGTTTTGGCGGTTGAGCGTAGGTGAATGATTGCTTAAAAGATCAAGCTTTAAATATGAATGAATCATAATATCCCTCCATTTAACAGCTTTTTTGAAATCCGCGCTATATCGTAATCGGGCGTCGGGAACACTTAAATCCTTATGTTGACAATTTTGAAATCCCGATCGCCGATAGCGAAATCGCATCGCATCGGGGTGAATGGGCATAACAATGTGCATAAATAGTGTATCGCCGATTGCCGATTGCGATATCGCATCGCATCGGGGGTATGACCTGGGCGCCTTATTATTGTGCATGGGATACTGCCGATTGTTGATTGCGATATTCCATCGCATCGGGGTGAAAGGGTTGGGGTGTTTTAAGACTGCATAAAGATTACCGCCGATAGCCGATCGCCGATTGCACATCGCATCGGGGCTAATGGCGTGGGGCGCTTTAAAACGTGCATAGAGTATTGCCGATAGCCGATAGCGATATCGCATCGGCGGAGACCAATGTGCCACTTATTTGTGTTTTCTATGCCATTGCGATATGCGATCTTGTGATCTCTTTATCGCAATGATAAAAGATTGTTTTATTTGACCAAAAATGGGTTTTTAAAAGGTTTTATATAATGTCTTCATTTAGTTTGCGGACCTTTTTCAAATAATGAAGTATTGATACCAACTAACTTCTAAAGGGACCATTTCATATGATGATTTTGTAAATAAACATGATATGAAATGGGGGGTTGTTGTAGGGCACAACAATTGGCGATTTGCTGGAAGAACCAGTTATCTCTAGAAAGCATAGAAATACTTAAACTTTTTTCACAATAGAGTTCTAATCAAGGGGAAAAATTCTAATATAACTAGGCATATATGCATTCCGAGTAAAATGAAACTATTTTGCTAACTTCCTTTCTTTTTTAAGAAAATAAATACATTCTAAGTTTTAAATAGGCCTTTATTGGTTTATAATGATAAAACAGAAAACCTTTCCAAATCAGCTTTTATAGTAAACTCATCTGTCATAGGTAGAGCCTCTGTTGCCAGCAAACGTTTATAGTTTCGACAGGGATACCTTTTAACCATGCTATTGTCCATTGTTCCATTCAATTAAGAGTGTGATTAACAGAATGAATTCAAAACATGTTTTCATATTTTGTATTTCATTTCCTTTTTCTATTATTGATAAGATAAAAAGCCATTGTCCTGGTTTGGTGGCCAGCTATTGACAATGCCATTCACTGGTAGTAATCTAACCGAACAAGCTGGCTCGTGATGAGACCCCTTGTATTATAATTTTAAGCCATTACCCTGTTTTGGTATGCAGTATTGGTAATGTCGGTTAAACTAATTTCCTATGAACATGATAAGCAGGCTTGTAATAAGACATCTTATCTTTAATATCAGATATTTTAGAATTACACTCTGAGTAATCATAAACTTTAGTGAATGGGATTAACAATCTTCTCCTTAAGAGTAAATGGATGACAGGGTAAGAGTTGAAGATGCTGAAATTGGATTGGCTTCTATCTTGATATTGATAACGTTTTGAGACCGATTTGAAAACAGAAAATGATTTACAATACTTTTAAACTTTTGAGAGGAGTTCACAAAACTTGAAATGTGGTTTCAGAATACAATGATACCTTATTTCCTAGAAATTATCCCTTTTTGTTAAGAGTTCTATTATTTTAAAAGCAAATATCCCTGTACTCCTGTAGATCAAATTTTCAAACACAGCAAAGGTCAATAGTAGATACCTTACAACATTATTTTCTGCAAATCCTACAAACTACAAAAATCTATCAAACTAAAAGGAGAAGGGGTTACCTCCTCAATTAAAGAATTTCTTCAAGATAAGGCCATTAACAGGGAGAGAATCTCTCAACCCTGATAAGTCTTGCAATATAAAGGTCGAATGGCCTATCTTTTCACAGATCTGAAATGGTCCAAGCCACATCTTCTGAAACTTGGTGTGTTTACCCTTGTCTTCATGGGCTTTGTCCCATTTCAGGACTAAATCACTGACTTGGAATTGTTTTGAACCTGATGAGACTGAATCAAAAGCTACTTTGATGATTTGCTGATGTTTGGCATGAGTAACCCTGGCTTTTTCTCTTTCCTCTTCTAGTTTTAGAATTTGATCATGTCTAAGCTGAATAGAAGAGGAAGGACTTTCCTCAATGAACTGCACTAGGGCTAAAGAAGGAAGAACAAGATTTGTGGGCAGTACTGCTTCTTTTCCATACACGAGATTGAATGGGGAAGATCCTATAGAAGCTTTCTGTGTTATCCTATCAGCCCATAATGCAAACATTAAGGATTTATGCCAGTTTTTATGATTCTGTTCGATAGTTCGCTTAATGATTTTGATCAGATTTTTATTAGTAGATTCCGCTAAACCATTACCCTGGGGATAGTAATTAGCAGAATATTTCAATTTAAATCCTCTTTTAATAGCGAAATCAAACATAGCATTGCCTGAGAAATAAGATGCATTATCAAAAACAAGAGCATTTGGGACACCAAACCTGGTAATGATGAATTGATCTATGAATTCAATGATTGCTTCAGAATTTGCTGTCTTCAAAGGGATTGCCTCAACCCACTTAGTAAAATAATCGGTAGCAGTAAGGATATACTTATGTTGTTTGGAAGAAGGTGGAGTAATCTCCCCAATGATGTCCAATCCCCATTGCTCAAATGGTTGTTCAATGTTGACTGGTTGGAGAGGGAAAGCTGATTTGCGTTGTCTTCCACTAGAAGTTTGACAATTGAGGCATTTCCTCACATACTCGTGGGCATCTTTAAACAGAGTAGGCCAATAGTATCCAGCATGAATAATTTTGTGAGCTGTTGTGTCAGCTCCAAAATGTCCTTCTGCTGGTCCATCATGTAACTCCTGCAAAACCTTTTGGGCTTCAGGTTTCTCAAGGCATCTTAATAAGATAGAATCATAATTCTGCTTAAAAAGCACATCATCAATAATTTTAAAATTCTTTGCTTTTAACCTAATGGCCCTTTTGTTCTTGTAAGACAGGTTTGGAGGTGCATAACCATTCTTTAAATAAAAGATTAAATCCGCATATTGAGATTCAGAATCAGTAACACTTATCTGATTGATTTCTTCAGTTTGATCTGTATCACTTGATTCTGGAATGTTGGATGCTCCTGCCAATATCCTGCAAAAACCTTGGCCCCTAACAATCTTTGCTGGCCTAATTTCTAAGTCATACTCTTGAAGCGCTTTGACCCAATCTGCCCTTTTTTCACCCAGTTCTTTTTGGATTAATAGTTGACTAACTGCCGGGAAAGGAACTATAACTTTTGTGTGGGTTTTCAAAAGGAAGGGTCTATAATGCTTGACTGTTTTAAATACAGCAAAGGCTTGTTTTTCTACATCGGAGTAATTCAATTCAGCACCCTGAATATTTGAGCTAAAAAATGAAATGGGTGCTTCCAGATTGTGATCATTTAATTGCGTGAGTACTGCAACATACGACGAGTTGGATGCGATGGTATACAATGTAAAATGATTAGAAAAATTTTGAGTATTTAAGGCTGGGGCATTGATTATTGATTGCTTGATTAGATCAAAAGCTTCTTTTTCTGCTGATTCCCACTTAAAAACTGAATTTTTCTTAATCATTGTTTGAAGTGGTAAAATAATTTGAGAAAAATCTGGAACAAATCTTTTAACAAAATTGATCTGGCCTAAAAATGACTGCATCGATTTTTTATTGTGTGGGAAAGGAATTTTAGAGATTTCTTTGATCCGATTAGGATCAATATAAATGCCATCTTTGGACACAATAAAACCCAAGAGTTTTCCTTGATCAAGAGCAAAGAAAGATTTTTTCGGGTTAAGGGAAATACCATATCTTTTGCAACGTTGAAAAATTTGATTTAGATCATGCAAATGATTATACCTCTCCTTAGAGAATACAATAATATCGTCTAGATAGATGACTATTGTTCTATTAATCAACCCTCTAAAAGCTATATCCATAGCTCTTTGAAATTTTGCTCCTGCATTTATAAGTCCGAAAGGCATTTTTTGATACGCATATGTTCCCCATTTTGTTCTGAATGTAGTTTTAAGCTGGTCATCAGGATGAACCAGGACTTGGTTATATCCTGAGAAACCATATAGAAAGGACATCAATTCAGAGCCTGCTACTGATTGAAGTATTTGCTCCATAGTAGGTAATGGGAAATTGTCTTTCAAGCTTGCTTTGTTCAAATTTCTGAAATCAATACAAATTCGAATGTCGCCATTTTTCTTTTTGACTGGCACCATATTAGAGACCCAGTTTGAGTGTCGGACAGGAAAAATAATCTTGGCTTTCAAGAGTTTGTTAAGTTCTGATTTTATCTGGCTCTCTAAGTTTGGATGTATTTTTCTTAACTTCTGCTGAATCAGTTTCTGATTGGGAAGTACCGGAATGGTATGCTGGATAATGGATGTATCATAAGTCTTCAAATCATCATATTTCCAAGCAAAAACCTGTTTATTTTTCCTTAACAGTTTAATGAATGCCTCTTTCTCTTCAAAGGAAAGTCCTAATCCTAAATTAATATTTTGAGGAGCTTGTTCAGTACCTAGATTTATCAATTCAAACCTTAGGGTAGAGCTTTGGAGCTTTGCATTAGTTACAGGTTTAAACCTGTCTTTAATATCATAAAGATCTTCCAGCTTTACCACAGGCTTAGGAATTGCATTTTCCTGAGGTGTTTCTCTCATTTGGGAGTCATGCTCATCTTCCTCAATGATTTGATTATCATAGGACTTTTCAGAAGTTAAGAATTGTAAAATATCCTCATCATGGTTGAATACTCTCCAATTAGTGACATTGTCAGGCACTGAAGGCCTAAAAAGAAATTCTACAGAAAATCTATCTGGGCTGTAGTCTTCAGAAGGTAGGAGCTTGGAAGCTACATTAGCTAGGAGATCGGCTGCCGAGTTTTGAGACCTGGGAATGGAGGAAATGTTGAATGCGGAAAAGTGCGAGGTAAGTTCTTGTACTAGCGATTGATAATGCTTGAGGTGATTTGAAAGACAATGAATTGCATTCCCCACTTGTTTAACAATAATTTCAGAATCGCCAAATACTTTTAGATATTGCACTTTTAGACCGATTGCTTTATATAATCCCTGAACTAAGGCTTCATATTCGGCTGTATTGTTAGTGCATTCAAATTCTAGCCTATAGGACAACATTGTCTTTTCTCCTTGTGGGCTAACCAAAATACATCCTGCTCCTGAGCCCTCGCTAGACTTGGACCCATCGAAATATAAAGACCAAAATAAAGAGGTATTAACAAATGTATTTACAGTTTTCTCAGCATCATTGAAACATCTAGACCTATCAGTTTGTGAAAAATTCTCAATCTGAGATGTAAAATGATTGACTGAAAAAGGAGATGGTTGGGCAACAAAGTTGCCAAAGAATGACTCTGATGAATAATTCCCCAAAATGTTGTTGTTGAATGCTACGGGTTGGTTTTCTTGCTCAAATTCAATAACTATATGGGTCATATGTTTCTCTCGATCGATCCTTATTTGATTTGGCTTACCCTTATAGGGAAGCCACATATGTGACCAATCAGTGGAAATATACCCATGCAATTTTTCGGACCAATCCCTACTCAAAATTAAACCGTAAAATTCAGGTATATCGGCTATTAGGATGTCAATCCTTTGTACTACTCTGGGATCAGTAGACAACCTGATAGTTACGGAATTAATTTCTCCCACAACCTGCACTTTGGTCCTGTCCAACTATACAATATGGATAGCAGACTTCTGGGGTTCAATGTTCAGTTTAGAACAAACTGAAGCTGGCATTATGTTAGACGATGCCCCTAAGTCAATTAAACAGTTGTGCAATTTTCTGTTATAGATTTCATAGGTTAGAAGGAAGGGTGGAGTATGAGAATTTGATCTATCTCCAATCAGAACTGAATCGGTAGCTTCAACCATACCTGGAGGAGGTTGGCCTGAGTCATTAGCAGCTTTTGCACTGGGAAGTGGTGTAGAGGGAACAACATTCAATTCTTTAAGAAGTAATTTCTGCTGATGTTTTAATTTACTAAGTTCAAACATGGTAATGTTTGCTTTAGTTTTCTTCATATCATCAACAATGTTATACTCCATTGAATCGGATACCACTAACGTTTTAGATGTTGAAGGAGTACTAGAAGTTGAAGGCTGGTTTTGGGGAACTGCTACAGGTGATTTCTTTGCAGGTGTTTTTTCTTTGGTTGTAGCAGAACCAACACTCCTTTTCTTTGATGTTGCTTGAACAGGTTCAGAAGTACTTTTGCTCCTAGTAGTGACCGGGAATGCTTCTTCTTCGTTGTCGGTATCAGAGTTAGGGAGTATAAAATCCCACATTCCATGACATTCCACTACTTCTTCTTCATCGCTAGTTTGTGAAATTGATTCCTCTTCCTCTTCTTCTTGTTCTGAATCAGCATTAGATATGACATTTGGTGGCTTTGACTCATTTATCTTATAAGTCCTAAAGGGTCTTTTAGTTGAGGTTTCGGCTACCTGTTTCTTTATCTCAACCATTTCATTTGATAAAGTTTTTAGGACTTTTTGCAAACCTTCCATGTCATATGGGTCTTTTGGGGTCTTCTTCCTTGAGTCATCTTTAAAAGAGACTTTCTTGGCTTTTCTGTCTTCCAGAGCAGCTTTCTTCTCTAGAGCATTGATGCGTTTTTCCACAGCAAGTGCTTCTCTCATATTTTCAGCTAAGGTAGGTTTCCCGGCCCTGTCTACAAAAATGGCTATATTGGCAGGTAGGGCGGTGATATACCATTCGCTTCGAATTTGTTCACTTGGTTTGGTGGCCGTAGGGATTTTATTCAGGAGTTTATTGAAGCGGGCATTAAATTCCTTAATTGGTTCCCTATGCTCTATTCTCAGATTGGAGAGATCGTTTATTAGGGTAGCCAAAGACCTATCATCTCCATATTTGGTAAGAAACTGCTCTTGGCAAGTGTTCCAACTGGTAATGGAACCAGAGGGTAGAGAAAAATACCAGGATCCTACTGATCCCTGCAAGGTGTAAGGAAAAAGTCTAACAACATCTTGTTCTGTTACTCCTTTCAAGTTGACTGCCAACATGAAATTATTGATGTGTTCCTCAGCCTGGGTTCCATCATCTGGATTAAACTTGGGTAGCCATTTTTCAGGATAATCTGGTAATGGATGCAATGGCGCAGGCATATTGACTGCACCAGGTCTGGTCCATGGATCTGCCATTATAATAGCAGTAGTGGATGATACTACCGCTGGAACTCCAGATGTCTGGGAAGGAAATAATGTTGAGGAGTGAGCAGGTTGGGATGCTGAAGCTTCTAATCCCTGGTGAACAACAATATGTAATGGGGGAGTGGATGGTTGACTTTGCAGATGGGAAGTTGAAATGGAGGATGTGGATGAAATCTCTTCACTATCAGATCCTTCAGTATTTTTCTTCACCTTTTTCCTTTTGGGTAAAGGGAACTCAGTGGGTTCAATACCGAGCTTTTCACTCTGAAGTCTGGTGAGAGGATGAGATAAATTGAACTGCGAAGTCGCACTGCTTTGTGATACCTCAGATTTCTGTGGTGAAATCGAGAAGCTCTGAAGTTTGTGGATAAGATACTGGACTTCAGGTGATTCAAGACTTAATTGTTCTGGAGTATGATGGGTTTGAGCAGTGGTAGTTGATTCCTCTTCTCCTTGTTTAGATACTGGAGAACCAGCATGCGAATGAGAAGTTGGAGGGGATTCGGAGGGATAATTACTCTTAGAATGGCTTGCAGATTTGGGTTTGTTTTCCATTCACAGTCAGGCCCTCCTTCTAGCACCAAAAATGTTGAAGCCTTGAAAATCGCTGCAACAACATCGGGGATAACCACCCGGTCCGGACCTTAGTACAGCTCCTTTTCCGTTTGGGATAGTGGCTCCGACTGGGGATAATGGGACCAGTTTCCCAAAAATGGATAAACAAGATGAATGGATGATTTATAAACTAAGCTAACGGTGAGCGAATAACTAAATTATTAACAAGAATACACAAATTATGATCTATCCCGGGAACCTATTGAGTTCTAAAGTGAAGCGCTTGATGATCTGTGTCTATAAACAGGCATATAGATGACTCTATTTAACGGACATAGACATTATTTCATTCATGATTACTATGCTTAAATAGTTAAGCAAAGCGATTGAAGCGATATTACCACACTTATCGTTTATATCATTGACATATACATGATAAAAAAAAAACACATCATAAAACATCCAATAGTGGAATGAATATAGATCTGCTGTCATAGCGTATGCATATAATCAATAATAGCAAGAATAATCACATAACAATTCATATGAAAGGAATGAATTCAGACGTAGATAGAAATACCATATGAGCTGCTTGACACTCCCAATATCAATCACTACTTGTAGTTCTTCCTTCAACACAAAAACATTCTCAACAAAGACAATAGTGCACAATTGCATAAAAACTTCCTTGTCGAATTAAGAACAACTGGTCCAGTTTCATAAAAGAATATTGACTGAAGCACAATAGTGCAAACTTCAGTCTTTAAGTCTGATACAAAACTTTACGACCCTTTCCAAAACAATGAAAGGGTCTATAAATACTAAATTAATCTAAATATCTAATAAACTGAAATCCTACTAAATCAGTATCAATAATTTTTGATCCTATTTTTCTCAGCGATCTGGCAATCGGCGGCATGATTCGTCAAGTAGGCTGCTTGCCTTTAAATCTGAGCTGACTTATCACAAGCATTGGCTCTACTTCAGGAGGTTTGTTGAGCCGCGAACTGAGCTGGGTGGCATAGGTGGCATCTTGAATATCGGGAATTATATACCCGATCGCATCTGTAAGGCACTTAAGGGCGGCTCTCTGTGTATGCGGCTTAATCAGGAAGAGCCAATATGCTTCCATGGTTAAACTGTTAATCCCAGCGATTAATCTCCCCTTTTCCTCTAAATCAGGATAACATGATTGCTCCAATGTGTTTGTTGTTGTCAACTTTCCTAGTGTACATTGGGAAATCATATTTGATAAGTAGAGAGTGTTGTTAACTAGTTCAACCAGATTTCTGGAAGTTGATTTACATCTTGAAGCCGCCCTCTCTGCTTTCATCATCTGAGTCTGCCATTCTGTGAAGAGTATATCCTTATGTGTTTCTAAGATCCTAGGCAAATTTGTTGCTCTCCCTTGTTCAGAATCTTGCCAGTCAAGAAATGCAGTTATGATCTCTTCGGCTTGATCTAATTCATTTCTGGCCTTCTCTACCTGCTGATTTATGGATGTCGTTAAGTCACACAGTGGCTCTTCCTGAGTGATTTGTTGACACAGGAGCTTAATTTGGGATATTAATGCAGTGTTTATTTGTAATGCTTCTGCTCTGAATTTAGCCACTTGTGGAGTGCCCTTTATCTTTTCGAGCTGCAATGACAATTGAGCGATTTGCTCATCCTTTGTTTTCATCATTTGCTCGTTTGCTGCCCTTAATTGTGCCAATGCCTCTGATAATTCCTTCTGTTTCTGGATCGCGCTTTGGTCGACCCTTTGCTTTTCTGCCTGCAATTGTTGAGTTAGTTGACTGTTCACTTGCTGTTGTGTCAACAATTGCTGCTCTGCCTGCTCTACCTTCTGCT
The DNA here is from genome assembly GCA_031772625.1 of Pinus tabuliformis. NCBI lineage: Eukaryota > Viridiplantae > Streptophyta > Pinopsida > Pinales > Pinaceae > Pinus > Pinus tabuliformis. The sequence goes on along the minus strand of CM062812.1, from coordinate 994,064,132 downwards.
TTGTCTCAGCCAATTCTGCCTGTAATGCGAAAATTTCTTGATCCTTGGTTTTCAGTAGAAGACTTACCTCTGATGCCTTATCGATTGTCGCTGCCGAATAGGCTCCCGCATACTGCGACAGTTTTGTCAGGTCATCGGAGGGGTCGAATTCCTCCTTCCAAACCACGCTGCCCGTAACAGTTTGTTCTGGGAAAAGGGGAGGTTGATCAATCTTCCTTCTTTTCCATTGTTGTTTTAACACTGCTTTATGCCTCGGGCTGTAGAAAACATCCAGGGGAGGAATATCTTCTACCTGGAGAATGATTTGGTCGGAGGGGTCTTTTGGTATTACCTCAACATCCTTAGAAATGGGTGGGCCGCTGGTTCCACTTAGAACCTGAGGTGAAGTGATGTCCTGTGTATCGTTTGTCTTGGAAGTGTCTGTATCCTTGGAACATTCCAACCCACTGATGATAGAGTCAAATTGCTTCCACTCCTGGAGCAATTTAGGGTCAATATGAGTATCTATATTGACATCAATGGTGGTTTGTTTTTCCTTTTCAGCTTGGGACTCCTTCCGCACTTTTTCCTGCTCTCTCTTCTGCTATTCCTCTTGTTCTCTCTTTTGCCTTTCCTCATGCTCTTTCTTTTGCTGTTCCTCTTCCTCTTTCCTCTGTCTTTCCTCCTGTTCTCTCTGTTGACTTTCTTCCTATTCTTTTCTCTGTTGCCGACCAGGCTCGCTTGATGATGTTGCTGGGGTTGTTGCTAATAAATCTAGAGGCAGAGTTTGCAACCTCTGTTCTCTAAGTTTATTAAATTCAGTTAACCCTTCATCATTATATTTCGCCTTGGCAAATGCTCTAACCTGGTTTATTGACTCAGCTGAAGAGAACAGGTCGTCAAATATATCTTCCTTATGGTCAAATCTTGTCAATTTGGCCTGTTCTAGTGCATTATAGACAACTTTGTTTGGATCAAATGGCCTATTTGGGATAGTCGCCAGAGTTAAGGATTGAATCTTTGTGGCTTCCTTTTCTGCATGTTTGAGATCATGCAGAGTATAGACACCACACCTCAAGGGAAAAGAGGGCCAGCCCCTCTTCTTTTCTTTCTTGAGAGTCTGTGTAACACTCTCAGCCATAATCTGGTAAGTGATTTCCCTTGCCAGCAGTTTATCAGGTATGTATAAAGGGAGGACATGGGGGTTGGCTTGGCTGCCGAAAACTCTTATGTAGGTAAATCTCTCCTCTCCAAACCATCTACCTAATGCGGTTAAATCAAATTGGGCTTGATAAGAAATCTTGGGAGCAGGTTTATCGAAAATGGAATAATAAATAGGCAACATAAAGCCATTACAGACTTGGTATAGATGATGTTTATAAGAATATTTCAACAATTTCTGATGATATATATGAATAGGCGTGGGGTCTTGTGTAGTCCACCTCCAGCCGAGTACAGGGAATTCAGAGTTAAAACAGAGGGTATCCAGAATATAGGCACTGTAGTAAAATGGGGGAATTACCCTTTCAGAAACACAGGTCTTGCTTCTAAATTCAAGCACATCTTGTGCTAATTTGTCAGAAAGGATAGTGGCCCAATCCATAATTATACTGTTGCATGCTGCTTCCATGAGAGGAACCATTTCTATGGTAAAATTAGCAGAGTCATGCAATCCCCATAATCTACACATCATTATTCCAGCATAGCAATAAGGAGAAGCCAGAGAATCAACCGAGTACTTACCGTAAGATTCGTGTTTGTGCTTGGCCAGATTTTGTCTCCAATCCCGGATGGGTTCGGATTCAACTTCATTTTCGTTTGCGAATTTCTCCAGGAACGCCTTATTATATATCTTCTCTGGCTCGGGCAAATGGTACATTTGCCTTAGATCATCCGACCTGAACGATCCGAAAATTCTTCCGTCTCTAGTGTTGAAAGTTGTATCCAAGATTGGGATTTCTTCAATCGCCCACCGCACTACGTCTGTGTATGGGAGAATTTGCTCTCTGGCCGCTATCCTGTGAAGGAAAGAGTCGGCTAAATCCTTGAGAGTACTCTCAGACTTCCGAGTTGGATCCACAGTAGCTTCTACTATTGTCCTTGCTGGTTCTTCAGCTTCAATCAGGTTGTAGGTGCCTTGCCAAGTAACTCTGACGAGACCCGTACATGTAGTATCAGATATCAAGCCTTTCTTTTTGTCCATGACAGCTTGTCCTACAACTGGTGTAGCGGAAGCTCTTGTGGTCTTCTTGGATTTCTTCCCCATCTTGCTTGAGCTTTCTCCTATGGATGAATTCTGCACAGCGGCGAAAATAAACGTAACACAGAGATATGATAATGAAAATCCAATATGGGAAAGATATATTGATCAAAGCGTGTTGAGAGATTAACTCTTAAAAATGGTTGTGGATACAATCGATGGGAAGATCTTACAATTACATTAAATGGCCGTTTAAGACCTGCCACCCCTTAAATGCTCATTATACCATTATTCGGCCGAATGGCCCGTTTAAGCGTGCTGTGGATGTTTTGGCGGTTGAGCGCAGGTGAATGATTGCTTAAAAGATCAAGCTTTAAATATGAATGAATCATAATATCCCTCCATTTAACGGCTTTTTTGAAATCCGCACTATATCGTAATCGGGCGTCGGGAACACTTAAATCCTTATGTTGACAATTTTGAAATCCCGATCGCCGATAGCGAAATCGCATCGCATCGGGGTGAATGGGCATAACAATGTGCATAAATAGTGTATCGCCGATTGCCGATTGCGATATCGCATCGCATCGGGGGTATGACCTGGGCGCCTTATTATTGTGCATGGGATACTGCCGATTGCCGATTGCGATATTCCATCGCATCGGGGTGAAAGGGTTGGGGTGTTTTAAGACTGCGTAAAGATTACCGCCGATTGCGCATCGCATCGGGGCTAATGGCGTGGGGCGCTTTAAAACGTGCATAGAGTATTGCTGATAGCCGATAGCGATATCGCATCGACGGAGACCAATGTGCCACTTATTTTTGTTTTCTATGCCATTGCGATATGCGATCTTGCGATCGCTTTATCGCAATGATAAAAGATTGTTTTATTTGACCAAAAATGGGTTTTTAAAAGGTTTTATATAATGTCTTCATTTAGTTTGCAGACCTTTTTCAAATAATGAAGTATTGATACCAACTAACTTCTAAAGGGACCCATTTCATATGATGATTTTGTAAATAAACATGATATGAAATGGGGTGTTCTTGTAGGGCACAACAGAACCCAGTAACAAGGAAGGTTGTGTACAACCGAGATGTGGTGTTCATAGAGGTGAAATATGTTATTAAACATGAAGTCCAACCAAAGGAACTTGAGAAGATAGAGTTTGAGCTTAAGGAGGAAGAATCAAACTCTACAACAGAAGAGGAATCAGAAGAGCCACAATCTCCAGTTGTGAGAAGATCAACTCAAGAAAGAAGGCAGCTAGAAAGGTATAGTCCATCTACTTTCTGCTAAAATTTTTATCTATCTATTACTGATGATGATCCTAGAACTGTGAAGGAACTAGTAGATTCAAAGGATGGGAAACTCTAGAAAGAGGGCATGGTTGATGAAATGACATCTTTGCACAAAAATGAGGCTTGGGATCTGGTGGAGTTTTCAGCTAGAAGGAAACCCATTGGCAACAAATGGGTATTTAAGAAGAAGACAAATGCAGAAGGAAAGGTGTAGAAATACAAAGCTTGGTTGGTAGCAAAAGGTTATTCCTAGGTGTCGGGAATTGATTTTGGTGATCTTTTTTCTCTTGCTTCCAAGGTAGCTTCCATTAGATTAATTTTATTTGTTGCTGCTGGTTTTGATTTTGAGGTAGAATAGATGGATGTGAAGACAACATTTCTTCATGGGGATCTCGAAGAGGAAATCTACATGAAGTAACTTGAAGGCTTTGCGGTGAAGGGTGAGAAAGAACTGGTATGCAAGTTAAAGAAGTCTCTGTATGGGTTAAAACAATCACCAAGGATGTGGTATCAAAAAATTGATACATTTACATGGGGATTTAGCTTCACCAGAAGAAAAGCATATCATTGTGTGTATTTTAAATTTATTGGTGACCGTGTTATTTATCTGGTCTTGTATGTGGATGATATGTTGCTGGTTGGAAATTACAAAGAAATTATCCAGGATTTGAAGACCCAATTGTCCCCCAAATTCGACATGAAAGATCTTGGTGCTGCAAACTATATTTTGGGCATGGAAATTAAAAGAGACAAAGCAAAGACGATGCTCTGATTAAACCAGAGGAAGCATGTCAAGACAATACTACGGAGGTTTAATATGCAGTATAGTAAATTGGTGAAGGTTCCTATTCCTGCAGGTGTGAAGTTATCTACTAAACAGTGTCCCAAAACACAAGAAGAAGAAGAGGACATGTCCCATGTTCCATATGCAAGTGTAGTTAGCAGCCTAATGTATGCGATGGTTTGTACTATACCAGACATTGCATGTGCAGTGGGAGTATTGAGCAGGTTTATGTCAAAACCAGGGAAGGAGCACTGGACAACAGTGAAGCGGGTTTTTAGGTATTTGTGTGGCACTAGTGATTATGGTTTGTGTTACCAAGGAAGACCAAGATTGGACAGAGTGTTGGATATTCGTGGCTTTGTTGTTGCAGATTGGGCTGGAGATCAGGATTAGAGGAGATTTACAAGTGGGTATGTGTTTAACCTATTTGGAGGTGCAGTGAGTTGGATGAGTAAGAAACAATCTGTAGTGGCACTATAAACTACAGAGGCAAAATACATGGCAACCACTCATGCAAGAAAGGAAGCAGTTTAGTTGCAGAGATTGTGTTCAAGTATGGGGTTAGTACAGGGAGCTATAAGGATAGATTGTGACAGCCAAAGTGCAATTTTCTTGGCAAAGAACCCTGCTTATCATTCAAAGGCAAAGCACATTGATGTTCAGTATCACTTTGCGAGGGATATGATAGAAGACAAAAAGGTGTTACTGGTAAAGGTGGACACTTTGAAGAATACTGCAGATGAATTGAAAAAATATGTGAGCTCTGAGAAGTTCTCTTGGTGTAGAGAAACAATGGTCATTGCAGGGATGGATAAATGACTAAGCTCTCTTGTGGCCCCCTGTGGAAAGAAAACAACAAGTGGGAGAATGTTGTATTGTGTTATATTCTTTCCATGACTAGCCCCCCTAGTTTACGGGGGGTTAGAGGGGGGGCGAAGCCCCCCTTCAATGTGCCGATTGCATAGTGGGGTGTTTGATGGGGGTGGTTTTCCCTGCTTTATGGGGTTCGGGGTAGTGCCCCGGGGAAATTTTTTGGGACCCTATATTAGGTGGGCGGACCTACCTATGGTTTTGTTCATGGTTTTCGCACATGGTTTTGGGTGCGATGATTTTCGGTCCATGGTATTGAATACTTCGTCATGTATATATATGTATTATAACATTGAAAGTAACATAATGAAAAATCACATTGGTAGTCACAATTTTGGGATCCAGGGGAAAATCTCTGTGTATATGTGTTTTATGTGTTATGCTCTTGCATTGTTTATTTTCTGTGTTTTAGAATTCGTATGTAGGTAATTTCTGTACGGGGTTAAAACCTACATTGAATAGTTTATTCACTAGAGACTTATATTGATACAAAGTCCTTAAATTGTCCCACAAAGCCTTCACCATAGCTTCCCCTGATAAATTCAATAATACTGAATATGAGTCACACAATCGTATTGTGCTCTTTGCCTTCCGATCCAACTTATACCATTCTTCATTGGACACTCCTGTTGGTTTAGTACCTGGATCTACCACAATCCACTGATCTTTATCTAGTGACAAAGGTAAGGAAGTTGAGGATGAAAATGTTTTGACCAGGTACCTAGTTCTACAACAATTTCAAGATGTATTTCCTTAGGACATTTAAGAGTTGCCACCTCATAGGGAAGTATAATTTTCTATTGAGTTAGTGCCAGGGGAAACTCCAACATCAAAATCACCTTACAGGATGAGCACACCTGAGTTGGTAGAGTTAAAATTGCAGCTGAAAGAGATGCTTAAGAAGGGATACATTAGGTCAAATGTATCACCCTGGGGTGCATTGATATTGTTTGTGAAGAAGAAGGATGGTACTCTCAGATTATGCATTGACTATAGGCAGTTGAAAAAAGTGAGCATCAAGAATAGATATATGTTTCCGAGGATTGATGACTTGTTTGGTCATCTGAAGGGAGCAACACTTTTCTCGAAGATAGATTTGAGATGAGGATATCATCAGGTACACATCAAAGAGGAGGACCTTTAAAAGAAAAAATTTTGGATGAGGTATGGGAATTATGAGTTTGTTGTAGTTCCATTCAGTTTGTCTAATGCTCCATATATCTTTATGTGCTTGATGAATAGTGTGTTGCATTCCTACTTGGATAAATTCGTTATTGTGTTCATTGATGACATGTTTTTATATTCTAAAGATGAGCAAGAGCATTTCGAGCATTTAGCAATAGTGTTGAGTTTCTTGAGAGAGCATCAGTTGTATGCTAAGTTGAGCAAGTGTAGTTTCTTTCAGATAGAGGTACACTACTTGGGGCATGTTGTCTCCAAGGAGGGCATAATAGTGGATCTAGAAAAGGTAAGATCTATCATGGAGTGGGAAGCTCTGAAAAATGTGGATGAGGTGAGATATTGCACGGGGTTAGTAGGTTACTATAGGAGGTTCATGAGGAAATTCTCATAGATTTCTTATCCTATAACGCCATTGTAGAGGAAAGGTAAGAAGTTTGAATGAAGTTTGAATGGATAGAGGAGTGTGAGGCTAGTTTTGAGTAGCTTAAGTAGTTGTTGACACATGCTCCAGTGTTAAAGATCATAGATTTGGACAAACGAGTTTGTAGTATGTAAATATGCTTGCAAGAGAGGACTTGGTGGAGTCCTTATACATGATGGAAAAGTGGTATTCTATGATTCATGAAAAAATGAATGAGAAAAAGAAGAACTATCTAATGCATGATCTTGAGTTAGAAACGATCATAAATGCATTGAATATGTGGAGGCACTATCTTCTTGGTAGGAGGTTTGTATTGATGAGTGATCATAGTGGGTTGAGATGCTTGTTTGACCAGTTAAATCTAAATGCCATGCATCCTAGATGGTTGGCCATGATCAGTGAGTTTTATTTTGAGATTAGATACATCAAAGGAAAGGAGAATATAGTCACATATGCTCTTAGTAGTTGGATATAGATAAATCATATAACATATATGAGTTCCTATGGGACAAACCTACACGATAGGATCTTGTAGGCAGGTCAGCAAGATGGCAGGTATATGGAGATTGCGTGCAAGTTGCAGCAGAGTACATGTAGTGGTACAGGTGCATAGGATGTGGACTATTGTCTTATAGTAGATGGATTAGTCAGGTTTAGAGACAAGATATATGTGCCAGACAACAGTGAGCTCAAGAAGGTGATCTTGAGGGATTTTCACGTGAAACCATATTCAAGTCACCAAGGTTATCAGAAGACATTGAATACAGTTAAGAAGTTTTATTGTTGGACGAATATGAAGAAGGATGTAGTAGAGTTTGTGGCTAGGTGTCTTAATTGTCATCAGGTGAAGGAAGATTGTAAGCATCTAGGTGGACTACTACAACCAATTGTGATTCCATAATGGAAATGGGAGGTCATTTCCATGGACTTTATCAAAGTATTGCTGAGAAAAGTGAGGCAGCATGATTCCATCATGGTTGTTGTGGACAGGCTAACAAAGGTTGCACACTTCATTCCAGTGAAGTCTACATTCTCAGCTAGTGATGTAGCACATGTATTCATTAGAGATGTGGTCAGATGGCATGGAGTTCCAAAGAATATTGTGTTAGACAAGGATATGAAGTTCACTTCCAAGTTTTGGAAGGAGTTGTTTCAGTTTTGGGCACAGGGTTGGCCTTCAGTACAACTTATCATCCGTAGATAAATGGACATATGGAGAGGTTCAATAGGATATTGGAGAACATGTTGAGGATGTATGTGATGTATGAGTAGAAAAAGTGGAAAGAGTATCTTCCACTGATAGAGTTTGGTTACAACAATGGGTATTAGGAATATTTGAAGATGAGTCCATTTGAGGAATTGTATGTGCGGAGTTGTAATAATCCCATCAATTGGAGTGATCCAGTTAATAGGGTGTTGATTCGATCAAACATGTTGGCAGAAATGGAACAATAAATGCAGGTAATCAAGAAGAATTTGAAATTAACACAGGATAGGAATAAGAGCTATGAAGATCGAAATAGGTTGTTCAAGGAGTTCTAGGTTGGGCAACATATGTACTTGTGCATCAAACCAAAGAAGAGCTCCTTGCAGATTGGATCATGTGCCAAGCTGGCACCCCAGTTTTGTGGACCTTTCAGGATCATTGAGAGGATTGGCCTAGTAGTTTATCGACTCATAATGCCTCTGAAAGTGAAAGTCCATGATGTTTCCATGTGTCATTGCTTAAGAAGTATATTAAATATGTTGATCATGTGATTGACTGGTCTATATTATAGGTGGAGCCAGAGGGAGAATTCAAGTCGAAGCCTTAGTGTATATTGCAGAAAAAGGTGCTCATGCTCTGGAACAGAGAAATCGAGCAGGTTAGAGTGTCGTGGAAGCAATTTGGGCCTGATGAAGCTACATGGGAGATAGCAGATCAGATACATGCTATATATCCTTCCTTATTCACTGGTTGAGTAGATGTTATGGTATATGTTTTTGGTACATGTTTTGGTGATGTTTGGTATATGTACACATGTATATGGATGTACATACCACCATGAGCTATGTTATAAATCTCCAATAAGTGGTATGGGTGTCATGTTATTATGTTGTTATGTTGTCATATTGGTTTGCTTCATAGCAGGGTGATCATTGTAAATACTGCTTCGAGCTATGTCATAAAAATCCATGGGCAGTATGTTTTCTTTTTAGTTTTTTTGCTGAAGTATAGGTGTGGTTGAACATTGAGGATGGTGTCCCCCAAGGGGGAGGGTTCTGTAACAACTCTGGTGAAAAACCATGTAATAAAAGTTAATAAAGGCAAAAATAATAGCCACGGTTGCTGGGACACTTATTCCAAGCTGAATGTTGGGCAAGACATACTAGTGTGGGTGTTCATTTGGTTTATTATGGCTAAGGAAATTGGAAAAGGAAATGGGCAAGGATTTGGAAAGGAAAAATGGAATTTTTGGAACATTTATTTATGAAAATAATGGAAATTAGGAGAAAAGGATGGAGAAAGGTCACAACTTGCATGTGAGAAGGAAAATGAATGAAAATAATGGAAAATTAAGAAAATATATGCCTAATTGATACTAATTATTATGAGGATCAGTTGGTACCTTTTTGTCAATTCAGTTTTGGAGCTCTCTCTTTATTCTCTCTCTCTCTCTCTCTCTCTCACTCTTAGACACTTAGAGTTTTCTTGGAGCACTTTGGCATTGGATCAATAAAAGTAAAGAAGGCAAGAGGAAGGAAGGAGGAAGTAAGGAAATGTAGGATCAAGTAGCTACAACAATATTCTTTGTAGGTATCGATTTTCATGTGTGTTTTCCTTGCTAGATTTGGCATGCATGGGATTACATGTGGTTCTTTGTTGTTATGGCATGGGTTTTTCTAGGTGTGACAGTGTTTTTAGCCTAGCCTTTCCATTTCCGGATAGCCATGGTTTGATGGGGTTCTCATGTTTTGGTTGAGTTGGATTTCCAAATGGATTTGAAGCTAAGTGAGGATGATCTCTAAATAATACAACACATGGTCTATTAATCCCTGAACTAGACTATGGGTTGTGGTAAAGAAGAATTTTGGGTTGCCTTGTTGGGCTTAGGAATCCTAAACCAACGAATTGTGGGAGATGAGGTAAAGCTTGGAGAGTGGGTCTCGGTTTAGGGCCTAGTGATCCAGTGTGGATTGCGGTAAAGCTTGAGAGACTAGGAGACAAGAAAATTCCTCACAATGTAGATGGAGAAATGCGGTGGCATCCATGCTTGTTTTTTCCTAGTGATATGTTAGAGATCATCGTGAAGCCTTTTATTACATGTTTATTGTGTTGGCATAGTGATCCGGTGTGGATTATGGTAAAGCCTAGTTTCTATTGATGAGGGTGAGGTGTTTTAGCCTTAGGATGCCTCAGTTAGTTCTTTTGGTTTGAGTCCCACATTCATGCTTGGAATATGGCATGGGGGTGAATGGTTGAAGAGCGAATTGGCTCAACCATTCTTTGGTCGGGTCAAACGTGGTAGTCCCTTCCTGGGTTGGATTTTGCATTCATTAATAAGAGGTTTTCTCCTTGATATCTTATGTATAAATGTACTAGTTTATATGTGGATTCTATGGCTGATGTATCCTTGATATTTATGTTGTTATTATGTTGGTTGCAAGCATTTATTATGACAATGATGATGTATAAATCTCCTCATGTTATGATTTGTAAATGAATAAAAAATGTATCTATGACCTAATAGATGATAATGCAGCTAATGATATAAGGGAACAATGATTCTTAGTGATTATTAGATAAGTATGATACCCCTATGCTCATATTTGTTGTTTACTCCTATAGATTGCATATTTGCGATATGTTTGACGAAATGCCTGTCACAATTAGTAGGGGTCCAATCAAGCCCTTGTTCAAGTAATTGCATTTGTATCATCATTACATTGTTATCTTTATGTTCTAAAGGTGTCACTTAGTTCTCGACAGTGACCTGGGCTTTGCACGTAAAAAGGTGGCTAAAATCCTTGGGCTGCAGGCACAACACTGGGTAGAAACAATATTTAAAATATAAATTAATTTAAATTTAAAATGATAAAATAAAATAAAATTTGTTGTTTTATAAAAAGAGATTCACTATGAGTTACCATATTTATCATGCCAATTTCAATTTCCTAATTTACTTATTTATTGGTTATAGTTTTGTTATTTTCTATTTTGGCATTTTTAGGGTATATTTTTGGTCAAATTTGCTAGAAATTTAAAATGAATTTTAAATAACAAAAAATTAAAATTTATTTACAAAATCCTAAAGAAAAACTTTAAAACCTAAAATAATTAGAAAAAAAATCTTTTACCATTCAAAATCTGAAAATATGCAATTAATACACAAAACATTGCAAGTAAGAAACAAATTTAAAACCTAAATTATAGTTTTTTTTTTTTTGGTTTAGAAGTGTTTTCTAGGTTGTTTTGAAGCATTTTTTTGATAGTTTACTAGGTTGGTTTTATGATTTTCTACGTTGTTTTTTGTTTTGTTTTTTTTAATGGTTTCTTGGTTGGTTTTGTGATTTTCTAAGCTTTTATGAAGGTTTTTTTTTGTGGTTTTCGTAATGTTTGTATGGTTTTATGGTTTTTGTACATGTTTTTTTTTAAATTAATTTGTTACATTTTGCAAAAAAAATTAAATAAGAAAGACAAAGAATAGAGTACCTACCTTCATTTGAGTCTCTGCGATGTTGTAAGGGTGCTTGATGAGATTGATTTGAAGGCTCCATTGCTCGATTGAGCTCCAATAATCTCGATCAAGCTATTCTCAAACTCTTGGTCGAGCTCCTGTGGTCTGTGCCAATGGCATGCGCAGACCATGAGAATGGTGTGTGTGTATATATATATATATATATATATATATATATATATATATATATATATATATATATCTATATATCTAGATATATACATATATACATATATACATATCTAGATATATATACATATATACATATATATCTATATATATATATATATATATATATATATATATATATATATATATATAGGGATCGATCGAGCCTTAATTCTTGATCGAGCCTTCAATCTCGATTGAGCCCTAAAGCTTGATCAAGAGCTATGGCTCAATTGAGCGTTATAGCTCAATCAAGGGTTAGTTTTTAACCCTTGATGGAGCTTCTGTTTTAGTGCCCAAGGAGCTAGATTGAGCACTCAAAAAAGGCTTGATTGAGCCATTGCTTTTTCCACCCAAACATGCCCTCTTTTTCAAAAAACTGTAACCCAAATCCATGCTTTTACCAAAATATGAAATGTCAAGACATTGGAAGACATTTTGAGTGAACTAAAGAAACACGCTAAAAACCTCAACAAAAAGAATGAAGAGTCAAAGAAAATTATTATAAATCTTAAAGTACAATTAGAAGAGGTCAAAAAAATCAAATAATCGCTCAAAAAGGAGTTGGAAGAAAATACTAAGACAAAGCAGGACTTGGAAGCATACATAGTTTCTCTATGAAAGGAAGTGTAGAAAAGGGATATCCAATAGAATTATGTTAACAACACCAAAATTTTGGATGAAATCATTAACAGTCAAAGACCATGTGACGATAAATCTAGACTAGGCTACAAACCCTCTCATGTTTAGAAGTGATCAATCTCCAAGACAATAGGAAAAGAGCTGAGTAGAAAATATGTGGAAGTGTCATCAAGAGTTCCATCATGAAGGAAGATCACAAACCCTCAAAAGAGAATTAGAGAAAGAAAAATCAATAATATGTAGTAGATAGGACTAAAGTTGGTTCTTACAAAACAATTACACCATACAGAAGATTACCCTAATCTAGGTACTCTAGTATATTTATTGGTTATTATTATTCATGTATTAACTTTGGACACAAGGTTAGGGATTGCAAATTTTATGATAGGGATGACTATCATAGTCATTATTGAAATCCTAGAACCATGTTTGTAGTAACTCAAGGAAAATTTCCAAATATGTGAGTTTCACTATTATTTAGGCATCATGTAGAATGTTTCAAATGCTACAACTATGGACATATAGCTCATACCTGTAAAAGCATGACGTAGTCTTCCATGAGAGAAAACACCAATTTCATGAACAAGAATGATTGGAGAACAAAACAAGAGAAAGAAAAATAGGTAAATGAAGAAATCCCAGAAGCCAAGCTTTCAGAAATTGAAAAGACATAGGACCATGATGTATCTATAGATGGAGAAGAAAATATGAAGATTCAGGATGAAGATCCTGAAACAACATAGGTTCATGTACCATTTTGAAAAATCCAGTTGAAGACTCCATATCCTATAGATGTCAATAAGGGGGATTCTAAGTAACAGATGGAATCAACTGTGGCAAGTTATGAAAGGCTTGGCATGTTAGGGGGAGAAAGGAAGTCTATTTCAGGAATATAGAGGAAGATATTTGGTTAGGGGGAGTAACCCTTTTCAATTGATGTTAAAGGGAGAGAGAAATCAGGAGAAGAATATTAGAAATATGAAGACAGGGGGAGTATATGTGTTGCCATCAATGACAAAGGAGGAAATTCTTGAACGACATGACATTTGTCCTTGAATGCTCTTAATATTCATCTAGTTTGCATTGATTAGAAGCTCCAAATGAAAAAGAGGAAGGGAATCCTTACATTCCCCGCACTTGTTGAGGAAAATGGATGTAGAGGATAGTGATTTTGATTGGGAGATCATCATCATTTGATTCTCCTAGTCATTCCAATTCTAATGATAGTTTGCACACCCTCAAGTTCCTCTTGGTTGTAAATAGATGTCTTATTAAATATTGAAGCTCCATTTCTAGTTGAAAGTATCCTATAGATAGATGGAATTTTTATTTCAAAAATTAATTTAAAAGAGCCTATTCAAATTTATGGTCAAAGGCATTTTATTTAAATTTTTTTTATGGCCTCTAATTTAATTTAGGCTCCAATTCAAGTTGGTCTCCACTCTTTTGGCTCCAAAATGAAAATTTGAAATTCTTTTTCCCTCCAAAAGAAACGTTGGCCTCTGTAACACCCCTTCCTCCCAAGTCTACCCAAGCAGCAGACCAACCAAGGTAACTATGCGGTGAGAGAGGTCACTATAAGGGATTCAACCTCCTTGATGACCTTAAGGAAATGGAATCACTGAAACATAATAAATAAACCCATCCACGTCAACAAAACACCCTTAAAAGACATGTCAACCACTCAGACATCTTGTCCCTGAGTCCCACTGATATTTTAATCCTTTCAACCCCTTGTTGCTCTCATCCTATATGCATGAAAGCATCCAGAAGCCAAAGTCGGTCTCACAGACCTATGTCCTAGTGTCCATGGACTCTTTTTAGCAGACTTGTGCCATCGTTCCCGATATTTGAGACACTTTTCTAGAACAAAATATTGACCTCTTCTAGGAACTTGTTACAACCTCTAAAATCCATCAAAGACACGATGAAAAGATAAAAAAATCAAAATTAAACCTCAGGACCAGGCCTAAACATCCCCAAATGGGACTGGCATTCTATCAAACACTCGACATCAATGCAACCTACATATCTAGGATACAAGACAAAGCATGAATGACTAAAATCACTTATGAAACATAACCAGAAGGATCACCACCTTCTCCATTTAACTGTTATAACATTTGGTCTTGCATCCATCATTTTAACAACTACAAGTAAGTACATGAAATAACTAGTCATATAAACATGCTTATAACTAACATAAAACCATATGAATATTAGAGATATGATAACCATTAAATCCACATATAAAAAAGTGCAAAAGTAAGAGAACTTAGCTTTTATTAATCATTGGTAAATCCAACCGGGTTTAGGACTTCCACATACCGCCCGACCATAGACATGGTTGAACCAAATCTCTCTTTCAGCTAGTAACCCTCGTGCCATATTCTAAGCATGAACATGGGATATCATAGAACAACCAATCCAAGAACAACAGAGGGAATCCATAGGTTAAACCACCTCCACCCGCATCAAATTATGATCACACTAAAAAGATGCTCTGATCATAACCGAACTAAACTTAGAATGCCATCTGGAATCCATCACTATCCTTGAGGAATTTTTCGTCTCCTTATCTGTCATGCTTTACTGGAATCCAATACTATATCAATAGGCCCTAAACCAAGACCAGTCTCTTAAGATTTACCGCAATCTAAACCCATATCACTAAGCCCTAAACCAAGACTTCTCCCTCAGGTTTTACTATGTATCCTGCCAAAAATTGTCAAGGGATTCCTAGGCCTTTGGGAATGAACCTTGAGACCACCTCCACTCCATATTATGAATTCCATCCTGCAAACCAAATCTCCAAACAAACATAAACATCCCAACATATGATGACATCCTGAAAAAGGCAAGGATAGGTTGAAAACCATTGTCATAACCCAGAAAAACCATGCTATTGACAACAAGAGAACCATACATGAACATGCAAAACCATGCATGTCCAAACTAGCTAGGAAATCACACATGAAATATGTTACTGTTGATAGTGCGGGATCGACCAACATGTCAGGGGATCTCCTTGGTAAGAATTCCCAACTAGACCTCAGACCGTTTGGTGTAGGAGTCCCAGTAATGGGTCGTGCAATATTGCCTTGACCACAGTTACACATAGATGAAAGAAGGATGTTCTTGTTGGTATAGAGGGTGTGACCAATGCAACAATCCAAGGAAGGTGCATGAAGGGTTCTAACACATGGAAAGTGGAATGAGTGCACCCCTTCGAAACTTGTGGAAACACACAGCTTGGAAGGGAACACATGAGAAAAGATACATCACAAGTTGGAAGTCAGGTGAACCAACAATCCAAAGTGATGTTTAAACCAACAACACATCTCAACAAGATTCATACATACATATATAGAAAGATTTCATACATACATGCATAAGAAAACAACTACATATATCATTAGAGTAACCAAGACAACTCAAATACAATAATAAGATATGCATGAAACGTGCTGGCTCTATTATATTAAGAGTGAAAGATCCAATCATACAATAAAACCATGACCAACCACTAGTTCCAATAGCAGAACGTTATATTCACTACTGCCTACTCCTCTAAAGAGATGTACTAGCTCTACACTATGGAGAAGCTAAGACACATTGCAATACACTCCAAGCTTTCTCTAAGATACACCTATAGGAAGCTTGGCTCCCAAAAAGCTTGTATAATGAGTTATGATGTTATATAAATAGAAAAGGGTGGGGTGACCCTTGACATCCCCTTTGTGACTCTTCACCTACCCTCATGAATCTTCAACTACTACATGATTGTTACATTCGATCATCGACACTTGTTATTTCACTTTTACAAGATGTTACATCACAATCTGCACATGTACCCATGTGATACAAAATAGGCTCGAGCAAGCCATGCAAGACACTACTAAGACTCAGACAACTGTGGGAAGACTAACTCTTTGACATCTTCATGATAATCGATGGTGGTGAACTGATGCCAAGCTTGGTATTCCGTGATGGTGTCCACGTGCACAATGGTGACATCGTGCTGAAAGCAAACTATCACCTCCGTTGCATTCGGGTACACTGATCTAGCACCTCTGTTGAACTTGTCTATTAACATGCGCATCATAGTCTTGAGTGTAGCCGGACCAACATCA
Source organism: Pinus tabuliformis (assembly GCA_031772625.1). NCBI lineage: Eukaryota > Viridiplantae > Streptophyta > Pinopsida > Pinales > Pinaceae > Pinus > Pinus tabuliformis. Next base: position 994,047,733 of record CM062812.1, on the reverse strand, counting down.
TACTAATGCATAGTGTCTGCATTGATCTCCAAGTCTACACTGGTGGCTACATGCATCAACTTGTCAAAGTACATGTCCATCTCCATTTGGAAATGGTTCTTTGACTTTGCCTCAGTGAGTGTGCCAATAGATGGGATCACATGTGTGCGTACAATGACATCCATGCTTCTGAACACCCATGAATGAGAAGCCTGTAAACTAGTGATGAGCTATGGGAGTTCCTCATAGTTTCAGATCTGACTCCAAATTCGTGCCTTCAAATCTACCACCTTTGGCTTCATCATCTTTGTCAAATGCAATGGGGATCCTTTGTACCTCATTATCCCTGTTTTCATGCAGTCAACAATAGTGTTCATATTTGATAAGATGCGTTCTCTCCTAGTACAACGTTGCTTCTAACGTTCAGATGGACAACTGCCTTATGCACGGTGCCAAATCTAGAATACAACATTTGCATGATTGTTTCAAGGGAAGAGTGTTCATCCAGTATCGGTCTCTTCAACTCTTATCTGGTGGATGATGTAACATGTTCTCCTCCTTGCTTGGCCACTTGTAACTCCTTAGCCATTTTCTTGTTTTCTGCTATCAAGAATCGAACACTTGAGCTAGTGGCCTCGGCATGTGATCTAGTAACATTGACCAATGCTATTGGATGCTTGTGCACATTAGATACAATCACACATTCTTCAAACTGTGCAGGAGTTGTGTGGACATCAGGAGTAGGCACTCTATGTGACTGCACAACTCTATGTTGTGACTCATCAAAATATATGTTGTGCATCTCTGCCTCTATATTATCTTCAAGGATCTCTATGTCTCCTTGATCTCTTGGGACTTGCTCTGCATCTGGATCTGGTGAAACCGTTGGGGTGAACTCTTGGTTATGAGGCAAGAGGTCTGTATCCTGATCTAACTCTAGCTGCACTGTATCTGTATCCATCTTCTCTAGCATCTGTTCAATTTCTTGAGCTAAGTCCTGCTCCTGCGACTCCTCACCCTGTCTGCTGTATGCCAGCTCCTCGGATGAGTCTATAACCTGTATGGGTACAATTTCATTGATCTATGCATGTTGCACCTGCTGTTGTGTTTGTCCCTGCTACGCTTCCCTCCATCTTCTGCGCAACTCCTATTCTTCCTGGAGTTGATGCTTCAACTCTTGCAACTCCTTTTCTGTTTCTTCCATCCTCTATTTATCTCTTTTCCTTTGCGCATTCCTCTTTTTGCGTTGTCGCCTCTTAGCCTCAATCTCCAAAGTTACTTTCATCACGAGTGGATCTTATTTGAACTTACATCTTTGTTCTTCCTCTGTGCTGTAACCAAACTTTCTCTTGCCTTTGTCATGCATAGGTATGTTACCCTCTATTGCAGTTGATGATGGTGCTCTCTGAGCTGCTGCTTCGTGCTGTTTTTCTAACCATTCCATAACTATGCCGACTAGTTCATCAAGCTTCGCGAAGTTGTGACAATATCACTGTGGGTCTTCCTCAGGCCAATGACATGCCTTGTGGATCCAAGGAAATTGCATTCTCACATAGTAGTCCTTTACAAAGCGATGTGGATCATATGTATTGAAACTTTTGGTGCCGAAAGTGAATATTTTGAACTCTTCCACTCAACATCAACATGCTTGAGATTTTGTATCTCGTACAAGCAGATCCACAAAGGAAGAGCGGGCCAAGGTGTCTTCTTCTTCATGTGCAGTCTAGCTAACAACCCTATCAAGATGTGATATGACACTTCTCACATGATGAGCTTATCCATGGAAAACTTCAGTAAAACATGCAGATGCTTCTCTACATTGTACATCCATATGAAGGTGCCAAGGGGTGAGTGTTAGGTCCCTATAATACTAGTGATTACCCCATTACTATTTTATTTATATCCCTTATTAATATTTTTGTGCCCCTATTATCCCCATATTGTTATTACTGTGCCCCGTAGAATCCCTCTATTGTCATTTTTGTCCCTTTATATTATTATTGTTAGGTTGCCTGGGTTATATTGTGACTCCTTAGACTCCTATATATAGAAAGGAGGTTTTGTCATTTGAATTATCAAAGAATCATTCATTTCTATAATGTAAAGGAGGTTGCACCCTTGAAGAGGCTGAATTCTAAGGTGTTGATCTATATTTTCTATCTTTTTGTGAGCTGGTTTCATAACATTTGGTATCAGAGCTTTGAATTTTAGGGTTTCACTGCTCCAAACAGGTCATCGTGGAATTTGCGCTATAACTTTTTTCTTCGATGTTTCAGATGCTAAACAAAAACCCATTTGGGACTAAATCGTTTTGAATGGGATCCAAATTTTAGAGCTTTTTGCGCTATATTTTCGGAGATATGATCTGAGGAAGTTGGCATTTTTGCAAACTCGCGAATTACATTCCAAACAGGTCACCTGGGGAAAATAGTCATAACTTTTGTTTTAAGCATCATATTGAAATTTTGTAAGAAGTTACATAAAGAGGATGGACTATAGTTTCCTGTGTATATTTTTTAGATCCTAAGGTCAAAACAATGACACGTAGCACTTCCTACAAGTTCGCTCTTCTGAAAAGGTCTATAATCAGGTCATCTTGAGAGATTTCCATAACTCTGCCTTGGAGAATCTAAATTTGATCAGACTGGTAGCATTGGAAAGAAGACAAAGAAGGCTACTACAATCACAATTTCAGAACTGGATGATCCGAAATTACAGAGATACATCAGAGGCATTATCGAGCTCCCACAAAGTGAGAAAAGGTGTGTAGATTTTTTAAAATTTTTTTCATAAGCTTGGTTTAAAAAATTATTTTGAAGGAATTCAAAGGGAATAGTAGAGCGTTATTATCGGTAACTGATGCCCCAAGAAAATAAAATGCAAACGCCTAGTAAGCAACCTGAAAGCTCTATCATGACTTATGAAGAAGAGGAAGAAATGCAACATGATATATCAAAATTACGAGACCAAGTGTAACAAATGTCACTCGCACAAAAAGTAACAAAATCTAAGATGGATGGTTTAAAAAAATATGTAGAAGCTAAGATGAATGACGTGGAAGCTAAGATGGACAATTTGAAGATAGATTTGAAGACGGGCATGGCAGATTTGAAGACAGATTTGACAAATTTTCTACAAGAAATACTTACTAATGGTGAAAGGGTAGTAAAGGAAACTCATGATGAGAACAAAAGAAATGTTAATCATGATTTCATAGACTCTAATGTTGGATCAAAGAACCACCATATTCCAAAAATCGATATGAGGAAGTTTGATGGCAAGGATCCCGCAACATGGAGATTACAGATGGAACAATTTTTCGATTTCAATAATGTGCAAAACACACAAAAGGTACGTATTGCAACTTTATATTTGGAACCAAATCAGTTTGTATGGTATCAATGGCTTTGCTCTCATAAACAAGTTATCACTTGGGCAATTTTTACGGAAGAATTGACAACACATTATGAGGATACAAAAAACAACACCTTTTTTAGGCAATTGATAAGTCTCAAACAGAAGGGTTCAATAATGGAGCACATTGAGGAGTTCCAAAAATTGAACATAAGGGTAAAAAATATTCCAGAGGAGCATAGGATTGATGTGTTCATAGGGAATTTAAAGGATAATATCCAACATGATGTTCATCTTTGGGAACCTGATTCATTAGAGAAGGCATTCAGGTTAGCAAGAAAAATGGAAAGCAAAATTATGGCAACTAGGAAGCATACCACTCACAATTATAAAGATGGAAGTGTTGTTGCCTCTATCCTTCCACAACCTATAATGTTGACACCACAACAATTGGAAGAAAAAGGAGCAAAAGGGCTTTGTTACAGTTGTGATAGAAAATACACTAAAGGTCATAAGTGTGCCGAAAAGAAATTATTCTACATAGATTGTGAAGAGGAAGAAGAAAAGGAGCAAGAAAGGTCAAAAGAAGAGGATATAATCCAGGAACAAAACCTAGATAAAGAAGAAATGAATTCGACCATATCTTGTAATGCATTGGCTGGAATTACCACTCCTCAAACCATCAAGATAGAAGGACAAATCAAGAAGAAAAAGGTAATAGTGTTGATTGATTCAGGAAGTACCCACAATTTTATTCATTGTAAGATAGAAAAAGAATTGAATTGCTTCCTATATCTAGCACCAGAGTGTCAAGTGATGGCTGCAAATGGAGGAATGATAAATTTCTCTGGAAAGTGATATAATATAAAGCTATCCATGGGAGAATATGTATTGACTAGCCCAATGCTTTCCATTCCAATGGGAGGTGATAATGTTGTACTAGGAGTCCAATGGCTACAATACTTGGGTACAATAGCTTTTAATTTTCAAGAACTTTTCATGAATTTTTTTGTGGAAGGAAAGGAAGTTGAATTAAGGGGTATTTTAGGGAAACCAGGAAATATAATCAGCTCTAACGGTATGAAAAGGCTTCTAAAAAAGGAACAAAGAGGTGTAATTGCACAATTATGTTCGCTAGATGTTTCCACATCGAAATCATCTATTTCTCTAGATCTCCAAAAATTCTTGGACAATCATTCCAAGGTATTTGAGACTCCCAAAGGTCTCCCACCTATTCTTGATCATGATCATGCTATTCATTTGATTCCAGGCAGTGTTCCTCCAAACATTAGGCCATATAGATATCCCTATGCCAAAAAGAGTGAAATTGAACGTATGGTTGCAGAAATGCTAGAGGTGGGTATAATTCAACGTAGTCAAAGTTCTTTCTCTACTCTAGTAGTATTGGTGCACAACAAGGATGGATCATGGCACATGTGTCCGGATTATAGGGATCTCAACACACTCACTATTAAAGATAAGTTTCCCATTCTTGTCATTGATGAATTACTGGATGAATTGCATGGATCAATTTACTTCACCAAGTTGGATCTGTTAGCGCTTGAAATTTCACCTCAAGCTGAAAAAGGTAAACTCCAAGGCAACATCAAACCACTTAGCCTCGTAGCTAGCCCTACGGGGCAAGAGAGGGCTCTCTTCGGTCTATATCGGCAAAGATCTTCAATGGGCAGAGATAACCAATAAAGAACACTGATTTTAGGCTAGTAAACTGATAAAAAGGTTTGATTTGGGATTTTTAGGATTTTGGTGGAAAATTGGGGAAAGGCAATTTTGGGTGCGGGGATTGGACACAGTTTTCGCAGGGGGTTCTTTGGGGCAAGGTAGGAGACTGTATTGATGCCTTTGAAAGATTTGGATGGATGAGAATGACTAGTGAGGAGCTAAGGAGAGCAAGCAATCACCTTGAATTCTCCTTAAACAGCTGAAAACATTGATATTAAGCAAACTTAAAGGCAGAGCATAGCAACCATGAATTCTACCTTAACACTTCATTTGCCTAATTTGCAGAAGAAAAAGTAAGAAGATGATTCACATAACAAACTTACAAGTACAAAGAGAAACACACCATCAATACATGTAACCACAGGAATCCCAAAAAGGACTGCAAAACCCTGGTCTTCCTTTGCCAAAAATTGCAGAGATACAATGAGTAATACAATAGAAGCTTTCTCCCTCAAGAGTCCAACCATGAAAATGACCAAGAAAGTACATAATATAGGCAATCTAACATCTTTCCTTGCCTTTAGGGGTCGAGCTCACTATCCTAGGAGTTGTTTCAACCAATTCCAAAATGAGAACTAAAATCTAGTCAGTCAAAACAACTTGCCTCTATAAGCTAGGAAACGAATTCATTCATTAAATTTTTTCCTATTTCATGAATGAATCTTCTAGAAGAGATAAATAAGTGTCAAAGTATCATAAAATTACATTATTTACATCAAGGAGGATCAAAATCCACTCCAAAAAGTCAAACCTAGTCAAAATTGCGTTTTGCTTAGCTGTAGGTGCATTTATGTGAAAATAGCCTGATGCGTAGCGCCCTGAATCTCAACGCATAGCGCGCCTTTGGGCTTGCTTTTGAGGCACTTCTCGGAGTCCAAATGAGGCAAAAGTGGGCTTGTTGGAAAGATTTGGATGTCTACTTTTCAACCCAAGTAGAATTTCTGAATTTGGCAACCATTTGCCCCTTCCAAATTGGAATCTCCCAATACTGCTTCTTGTGTGTCAAAAAAGTGGCAGAAAGTCATTTTTTGCATGTTTTTTGACCTTCTGGAGGCTCAAAACTTGATGAAATCTCTTGGAAATGGCTGAGCAAGTGTATTTTTGCATGAAAAATCTAAAAATGCTGAGTTTTCATGAAAATGAGTTTCCCATCTTCAGGGTAGCGCGCGGCGCGCTACGCGTTGGGGAAGAAAACCTGTTTTTTGCCCAAAAAATTCACAAATGACCAAAAATGCTCAATTTTTTTTGAAATTTGTGCAGAGGTAAGTCATTTAGCGCCATGCTCCTTCAAGGAAGCCTCAGCCAAGATGTGGAGGGGATCGGGCCTTTTTCTTCGTTTTAGTGCTTTGGCCAACCGTCCTTTGAGCACCTTCATTTTTGCCTTACATACGTGCATTCGAGCCCAATAATGGTTTTTCATGTTCCAGAGCATGTCCTTATCTTTTTTAGCCTTGGCCAGCAACCTCTCCAAATGAGCATTGACCCGGAGAAGGAAAGCCTCTCGCTCAATGGGTACCAAATCACCGGGTCTCTTACGAGCCAAGTTGCGGTCTTCATGGATCCTCCGCAACTCATCAAGAGTGTGCTCATCCTCTAATTGCTTGTTGCGCTGCTCTAAATATGTGATTGTCCATTGTGCCAACTCTAATTTTTCTTGCAACGAGCGATTTTCAGTCTCCCATTGCTGAATGATCTCCTTAAGCTTCGAGCTAGGAGAATAGGTGTCAAGATCAATGATGTCAATATCTGGATCACCTGACAATCCCTCCTCAATCATGGGCTACTTGCCCCTCTTTGATACCTGTGCTGCTGTCGGAAACGAGGCCCCTTCCACCTGGTGTGGAGATAACACTTGCGGTGCTGATGAAGAAAGCGAGACCCCTTCCACCGGATGTGGAGAAAATACTCGCCGAGCTGATGTAAATAAGGCCATGTGGCCTCTATGATATGTGACCAATGGAGGGAAGCTGACATGTCTGGGCTCAGGGATGTTATACTGCTGTGAAGGTCCTCCCTCCTCATGAACAACCTCAGGGGGTGGTGGCGCTGTGAAGAAATCTCGAGAGATGAAATCCTCCCATGGAATGCCCTGCTGGGCCAATTGATGCATGACCGCAATCTTGATCAAAGCATAATGGTAGATGCTCCTGTGTTGCTGTGTTGGGCTCTTTCTCTGCACCAAGGGCACCATCCTCTCAATATTCCGGAACATGAAAAATGGTATGTTCATCATCCGTACCCATGTCAAATGCATCAACAAGCGGATATGGTACGAATACAAACGTGAAAATCTACCCTCACAGGTGAAATAGCGAATGATGAGCCTCATCAAGGGTGCATACTCATCCCTCAATAATCTGAAAGGAAATACACCAGTTAGGTGCCTCATATATACAGGTTTAATGTAGGGCTCATACTAGAATCTGTCCAACAGCTGGCGCTTGTTCCACTCTTCTCCAACATTGGGTATCCCTGTTGCTTGAGCAACAACCTCAGGTGACAATGTAAAATCCACCCCTGCAAGATTCACATGTCCGTTGTGCAAATGCAAAACAAACAAGCGGACCAATTCCCTGTGGTGCTAAATTTGGGAAATTCTCTCGCAATATCCATATCATGATTGATGACGGAAACATGTGACTGCAAGTGGACAAGCTTGCAAATAGGCCAAAGAGGTGGGCTCCTCTCTCACATGCTGACCACCCTTACCACCCCTGTGAGGCCTCCTTGGCGCCTCAACCTCCGGTGTTGACTCACGGTCATCACTTTGTTCATAGTCTGTTTCGGTTTCTAACATGGTTTCAAGAGCAAAACGGCTGAAATGTACTGCTGCTTCTGCACAAATGACCTGCTGTTTTGACTGTTTGAATGCTGTAAAACTTAAGAGATTTGAGGTCGTTTTGAAGCTTGTTGTCAATTTGCTGTAGGTGAAACCCAACGCATAGCATGTGCCCAATGCGTAGCCCCCGACCAATTTTTGCACTGCAGAGACCGCCCTGATGCGTAGCGCGCCCCTAACGCGTAGCATGCAGGCCCTGATGCGTAGCGCGTAGGCTCTGTTTCTCAATTCGCCCAGTTTCACACTAAATCGCCTTTCACACTTGCTCTTGGAGTCTTGGAGGCAAATGAATGACAAAATGAAGAGAGAGGGGCTTTTATAAGCTTGATTTAAATTTATTTCCCCTCAAACCCACTTTATAATGTTTATGCAATGACACTTTTTAAAACTAATTGCTGCTGACTTGTGGTTTCCTTTTGTTATGAAATTGGTTGAAATGATGCTTTTTCTTGAAAAATTTTGTAGGGATAGCTTCTGAGGAGTCTTGGCAAAGGAGACCAAGGCTGCATGCCAACTTCTGGAGAGTTTGAATTTTTTACAAATTTTTACAAAAAATGAGAAAATGACCTTGCCTTCAAAAACAGGGTTTTTGAACTCAAGGTAAAAATTAGCTATACAATATGAAATCATTTGAAGTGATGCTTTGCTGGACATCCCTCTGGCCTGCTGGGCATTTATTGACCTTAAAAGACATGACCTCAAAAGACAAAATTGGACTAAACCCTAAACCTAGGACCTTGACTTCAAGACAAGACCAATGACCCTGTAAAGAATTTTATTGACTGAAACAAACTGAATCCAGCAGTGCCAAGAGGGGAATAAAGACACAAGCTCCTCCATCAGGGTTATGGCATGCCTAATGGAATGCAATAAGATGACACTGATGAGACACCTACTTATGCAAATGCAAAGAGCTTTGATCGCTGATGGAGGGCTACTAGACTGACTCTAACAGGATCTTCATTCATGATATCATCAAATCAGAATGAAGACTGAAGACATTCCAAAAACAACATTTAGAACTCATGAGGGTCATTATGAATTTTTGATCATGCCTTTTGGCATTACCAATGCACCTTCTACATTTCAAGGTTTGATGAATTCCATTTTCAAACCCTTCCTTAGAAAATTTGTGTTAGTATTTTTTGATGATATACTAATCTACAACAAGTCTTGGAAGGATCATGTTGAACATGTTGATAGGGTGCTACAACTATTGGAGGAGAAACAATTATATGTAAAAATATCCAAATGTTTCTTTGGAGTACAAGAGGTGGAATATCTGGGTCATATTGTATCTCATGAAGTAGTTAAGGTAGACCCTAGCAAAATTAAAGCCATTAAGGAATGGAAAATCCCCACATCCATAAAGCATCTATGAGGATTTCTCGGGTTGATAGGGTATTATCGCAATTTTGTTAAGAATTATGGGAGAATAGCAACACCTCTAACAACATTATTGAAGAAAGATTCATTTTCATGGACTCCAAAAGCAACAAAGGAATTCAAACATCTTAAAGAAGCAATGTGCCAAGCACCAGTCTTAGCTAGAACGTACTTCAGAAAAACCTTTATTGTGGAATGTGATGCTTCAGGAAATGGAATTGGTGCTGTTTTAATGGAAGATGAAAGACCCATTGCTTTTGAAAGTCATCCAATCAAGGGAAAATTTTTACACAAAGCTATTTATGAGAAGGAAATGTTGGCAATACTACATGCACTTAAGAAATGGTGACCATACCTAATGGGAAGCCACTTCAAGGTAAAAACAGATCATGATAGCCTTAAATACTTTTTAGAACAAATATTATCCTCTGAAGAGCAACAAAAGTGGGTCACAAAGATGTTGGGTTATGACTTTGAAATCATCTACAGAAAAGGGAAGCAAAATGTGGTGGTAGATGCACTCTCAAAAAAAGATGAGGATGTGGAAGCATTGTTGTGCGCCATTTCTATTATCCAACCAGATTGGATAAACAAAGCAAGGGAGGAATGGAAGAATGATGAAGTGTGGGAACTTATTCGAAAGTTAAAACAAGATTCTAGTACATCTGATACATTTAGTTGGAAAAATGATTCGTTATGGTACAAATATCGCTTATACCTCTGTAAGAATTCCCAACTCAAACAAAATATTCTTATGGAATTGCACACTTCTCCCTTAGGAGGGCACTCACGATTTTTAAAAACTTACCACAGGGTTAAGAAGGAAAGAGTGTCATCATGGTGGTATTTGACAGACTTACCAAGTATGCACACTTTTGTGCATTATCACATCCATTTAAAGCCAGTACAGTTTCTACTGCATTTATGGAAACAGTTCAAAAGCTACATGGAAACCCAAAGATTATTGTAAGTGATAGAGATCCCATTTTCATTGGAAGTTTTTGGACAAAATTAATTTCTTGTCTTGGTATTCAGTTAGCTCATAGTTCACCTTATCATCCTCAATCTGATGGGCAAACTAAGATAGTAAACAAATGGTTGGAAGGATATCTTCGTTGCTTTGTATATGATAAATAGGCACAATGGGTCAAATGGTTGCCTCTGGTTGAATGGTGGTATAACACTTCCTTCCATACAGCAACAAAAATGACCCCATTTATGGCACTTTATGGATAGCAGCCACCATCCATCACATCATATTTAAGAGAAAATTCTAAGGTTCAAGCAGTGGAACATCACATTGAGCATCAACAACAAGTCCTCCAACTCTTAAAGGATAACCTCGTGTTGGCGCAGAATAGAATGAAACAACAGGCAGATCAACATCACAGTGAAAGAATTTTTAATGTAGGTGATTGGGTATTCCTACGGCTACAACCATATAAACAAATGTCCCTCAAGAAACCTAAGAAGGATAATAAATTATCACCAAATTATTATGGTCCGTACAAGGTGTTGCAAAAGATTGGTACCGTGGCATACAAATTGGAGCTTCCTGCAGCTTCTTGAGTGCACACAGTTTTCCATGTTTCATGTTTAAAGAAGATTATAGGTGACAAGCTCCAAGTTCAAGCAATATTGCCAGAACTTGACGAGGAAGGAAAAATTATATTGGAACCGGAAGCAGTCACAGAACCAAGAACTCAACAGCTATGAAATCAATCAATTTCAGAGTATCTCATCAAGTGGAAGAACTCATCCGCTGAAGATTCCAGATGGGAGGATGAGAATTTTATACAGAAGCATCCAGAACTACTCAAGCATTGAGGAGAACACTTTTTTGAAGGAGAGGGGCATGTTAGGTCCCTATAATACTAGTGATTACCCCATTACTATTGTAGTTGTATCCCTTATTAATATTGTTGTGCTCCTATTGTCCCCATATTGTTATTACTGTGCCCCATAGAATCCCTCTATTGTTATTTTTGTGCCTTTATATTATTATTGTTAGGTTGACTGAGTTATATTGTGACTCCTTAGACTCCTATATATAGAAAGGAGGTTTTTTCATTTGAATCATCAAAGAATCATTCATTTTTGTAATGTAAAGGAGGTTTCCCCCTTGAAGAGGCTGAATTGTAAGGCGTTGGTCTAGCTTTTCTATCTTTTTGTGAGTTGGTTTCATAACAATGAGGCATACCAATTTGCTATGTCCATCAATACCTCCTTTGTTGCCTGAGACATGCAAGGTGGATCTTGCTCAAATATCATTTGGAACACTGGGGTGACAAAGTGGTCTAACAACTATGTGATGACTCTGTGGAAGCTACATTTGGAGAACAATCTACAATAAGTGTGCACAGAGGTTTCCAAATGTGTCCATGCCCACTTCAAACTAGAGAACTTCTGACGGGCACATATTGCATCCGAAATATAAGTGGACATGTATATTTATTCTTGACCTTCGGGTAGGTGCTGGGCTTCTGTCACCTATTCCTTCAACCTAAGAGCCAACATGTAGGACCAATTGCATCACCTTCCTTCAATGGCCAGTTGGTCCAATGTAATCACCCAGCTCTATGGGAAGGTCTCTGTGCTCTCTTGACCATATAAGCGGCATGAAAATATGACCAAGTACTGATATGCCTTTCATAGTATCTTCATCTTGTAAACCATATTGGTTGTTTTCCTGAACTTGGCTGGGTCTTTCACCTAACTCTTCAAGATATCTCTGGATTTTGTGCTGCTGCGTGTGCTAATAGGTTTGTCCATTGTGATCACCAGCTGTGGAAAGTGATACATTTCCTGATAGTCCTTTGCCCTGAAGGTAGAAAGCTCTTTCTTGCTGACACTGCTCAACATCATTGTCTTAGGATCAATGTGCAAGACAATCCAATGTATCATGTCCACACATGGAAACATGAGATAGCTGCATGCAATCGGTATAAGCCATATTTGTGGACATTGACATAGACCTTGTGATCTTCCAGATCTTCCTCAAATGTGCCTAAGAATGTATCATTGATATCCTACCATTTCATCTTGATGTCTATGTCTATGAAAAACTTGGTGTCTTCGTAAATGGGAAAACTCATAGACACTTGTTCAACTACATCTCTAGTTTCACTTCCAATGATTTCCTTTGATCCTACTCCCTTGGAGACCATTGTAACTGTACTTCTGAGAGATGAACGAACACCTGCTATACTTGGAGACATAGAGAAACTCATGGAAAGAATTTTGTCAATTAAAAACCAAAACAAATATTAGGACTGACATGCAACACACCTGGGTGATTGGCAGTAAAGATTGTGTAATTTTCACCGGGAGGTTGGGAGACTAACTGTCAAAACTATGCAAGGCATAGTCCAGGCTGTCAGGAGGATGACTGACTATTGGAACTGCACAATGCACAATCCAACCTATTTGCTAAGGAATGAAATTGCACAATGCGTAGTTTCAGTCAACAAGGGCATGCATGTCCAGAGATTGCATTGCACAATATTCTGGGTTAGTAGGGCACTGCCTCCCATAATTGCGCAATGCAAACATGGAGGTCAGTATTGGCTAGTTTTGCACAGTTTATGGAGGGAAGGCAGAGCCTTCACTTCCAGAAATGCACATTTATGTCCGGAAAAGGCAAGGTCCGGGCCAAGACAGCCCAGACCCATCGATGGGCAACTTAAAACATGAAAGGGTTTGAATGCATGGCGAGACCGAGTGTAAGAAAGAGTGATGATAATACATGTAAACAATGAATGAAGGATTTAGAAAACGAGAACGCATGCATGTGTGTGAAATGAGTCACAACATGATGGCCGTTAGTGTAAAATAGTGTCATGCATGCGACAATAGTGAGATGTAAATAAAAACTGAAATAGTGCTTCGAAAAGCTAATATACATTAAAATGATAGCATGCATTCAACAAAACCAAGTAAACAACATTCATACAAAGAGAAATACGAAAATCGACAGAAAAGTTGCAAATGACATGAAAAGCAGACTTACCTGGAAACAACTGAGTTGAATGTGCCGAAGACTCCTAAATGTGCTGTGGGATGTCAGAGCTCCAAGATCAATTTGAGGAATGAGCTCTGCAATGTCGAATAAATAAGTTCGAGGCTTATGACGTACATGCCACAAATCTGGGAAAAAGTGACACTTGGAGGGAAGTTTCTAAAATGATATTTGAATGTAACCTCCAGTTGCTAAATATAGATCCCTAAAATCTAGCGATGATTTTTACATGTTGCTTTTTTATATTTTGGGAAAAGTAGCCCATGCATGCAAATCAGGATTTCTCAGTCTTGGAGGGAACTAGTCAACCTAAAGGCACATGCAGTAGTCTGCAAGTCTAGAAAGGGGATTTGTGTAGTTTTTGGGTTGAGCAGGGCTAGATGTCCCTCAAGCATTGCATAATTTCTGGAGTCAGCAGGTCACTGCCTCGCAGAATTGTGAAATTTTTGTGCTGAAGCCCAATGTTTGGCTGGATTACATAATTTTTTGAGGGAGGGCTGCTTGGTTGGATTGTGTAATTCTGGAGCCTAGTAGGCATCCAAATGGGATTGCCCAATTTCTTGAGGGAGGACTAGTTCCCCTCCAGAATTGCAAAGTTTTCTGAGTGAACATCTCAGCCAGAAGATTACCTAAGTTTGGAATGGCAGCCTGTGATGGGAAACAAGTAAGTTGACATGCACATGCTGGAAAGCCACTAAAACGCAATTGAAGCCTATCTACTTAATAATGCAAGACATGATACTAAGGATGGTTGGTAGGGAGGCTCCAAAACGAAGCTAAGGAAAATTTTGGAGGATGGTTGTAGCTGCTACAATAGTTACCTACATGTATTCTTGCTGAAGCTACCCGATCCTACTCTTCTTCCTTGATCCTTGCTTTCCTTCCTTTTCCTTTGCTAGATTTTCCTTCCTTGATCCAAAACTAGAGAGCTCTAATAAAACTCTAAGTGACCAAGAGTGAGAGAAAGAGAGAATAATGAGAGAGCTCCAAACTTGAAAGGACAAAATGTTACCAACTAATCCTCAAAAGCCTTTTTATGAATGAGGCCTCTAATTTCTTCATTTTCCATTATTTTCCTTCAATTTCCTCCTCATATGCTACCTGTGACTTTTCATCTTACGTTTCTCCTAATTTCATTTATTTTCATAAATAAATGTGCCAAAAATGCCTTTTTTCCTTTTAATGCCTTTTCTTTAGCCTTTGCCAATTTTCCTTAGCCAAAACACACATCCAGTGATTCCCACTAAGATATATTTGCTCAACATTCAGGTTGGAATAAGTGTCCCTTAACCATGATCTTATTTTTCCTTTATTAACTTTTATTACATGTAATTTTCACCAGGTTTATTACAGAACCCTCCCTCTTGGGTAAAACCATCCTTGGTGTTAAACCACACCATGACCTTAACAAAACTGCTCAAAAGAAAACATATTGCCCATGGAGCTTTATAACTTAGTTAATTGCAGTATTTACAATGAAATACTTGCTCAAAAGAAAAAAATCATGTCAACATGATAATATAACAACCATAACACTTATTGGAGATTTATAACTTAGCTCATGGAGGTATTTACATCCATATACATATACATACATATATTGAAACATCAACAAAACATATGCCTAACATATACCAACATCAAACCAAAACTACTTTTCCTCAACCGACAAAAAATGAAGGATACAAGGCTACATCTGATTTGCCATCTCCCATGTAGCTTCTTCATGCCAAAAGTGATTCCACTGCAATTTATCTTTCTCTGTGGCTCTGTTCCTAAGAATGAGATGTTTCTACTGCAATATGCACGGAGGCTTCGGCTGGAACTCTCCTTCTTGCTCCAACTGCAATATAGACCAATCAATAACATGATCAACATCCTTTATATACTTCTTAAGCAATGAAATATGGAAAACATCATGGAATTTCACTATTGGAGGCAATGCAAGTCGATATTCCAATGGTCCAATCCTATCAAGTATCTCAAAAGGCTCGCAATACTATGGTGCCAACTTGGCACATGAACCAATCCTCAAAGAGTCGTCTGAAACTCCTTGAACACCCTGTGCTAATCTGCATAAATTTTTTGTCTATCTTGTGCTACCTTTAGATTCTTCTTTATGACCTTAATTTCTTGCTCCATGTCTACCAATACATCCTGTCCAATAAGTACTTTGTTTAGTGGATCACTCTAGCTGATGGGAGTGTTACAACTCCATCAATACAATGCCTTGAAAGGACTCATCCTCATTGACTCTTGATAACCATTGTTGTATGTGAAATCAACCAATGTAAGATACTCCTCCCATTTTTTATGCTAGTGCATCATGTATATCCTCAACATATCCTCCAAGATCCAATTGACCCTCTCTCTGTCCATATGTCTGTAGATGATAAGTTGCATTGAAGGCCAAATCTGTACCCAAGCCTACAAATAGCTCCTTCCAAAACTTGGAGGTAAAATTTGCATCCCTATTCGACACAATCTTCTTTGGAACACCATGTAGTCTCACTATCTCTCTGATGAATACCTGTGCTACCTCAATGGCTAAATATGTACTCTTCACTGGAATGAAGTGAACTACCTTTCTCAACCTGTAAACCATGACCATAATAGAGTCATGCTGCCTCACTATCCTCGAAATACCTATAATGAAATACATGGAAATGACCTCCCATTTCCATCCAAGAATCGCTATAGGTTGTAGTAAACCACCTGGATGCTTACATTTTACCTTTACCTACTGACAATGTAAACATCTAGCCACACACTCTGCCACTTCCATATTCAGATTTGGCTCATAGTAGAACTTCTTCACCATCGTCAATGTCTTGTGATATCTTGGATGACTCGAGTATGGCTTGACATGAAACTCTCTTAAGATAAGCTTCTTGAGCTCACTACAATTTGACACATAGATCCTGCCCCTAAATATCACCAAACCATCTTCCGTGAGATGATAGTCTGTATCCTGATCACCTGTACCTATACCTACACCTATACCTGTACCTGTTCCCTGCTATAACTTGTGCATAATCTCCTTGTATTTGTCATGCCGCGGTCCTTCCTGCAAGATCCTATCCAATAACTCTATCCTATAAGAGCTCATAGATGCTATGTGATTTACTTGTACCTTCCTGCTAAGAGCATCTGCAACTTGGTTATCCTTTCCTTTGATATATATAATCTCAAAGTCAAACTCACTAAGGGTATCCAACCATCTAGCTTGCATAACATTCAGATTCGGCTAGTCAAAAAAATCTCAACCCATTGTGATCACTCATCAATGTAAACCTCCTACCAAGAAGATAGTGCCTCCACATCTTCAATGCATGTATAATTGATGCTAGCTCAAGATCATGCATTGGATAGTTCTTCTCGTGCTCATTCAACTTCTGTGATTCATAGTACACTACCTATCCTTCTTGCATGAGAACTCCTCCAATTCCTCTCTTGCAAGCATCTGTACACACTACAAAATCCTTTTCTAGATCCGTAATCTTTAGCACTGGTGCATGTGTCAACAATTTCTTAAGATGATCAAAACTAGCCTCACATTCTTCTGTCCATTTGAAATTATTATCTTTTCACTGCAATGATGTGATAGGATATGCAATGTGTGAGAAGTTCCTGATGAACCTCCTGTAGTAACTTGCCAATCCCATAAATGATCTCACCTCATCCACATTCTAAGGAGTTGCCCACTCCATGATAGCCCTTATATTTTCTGGATCTACTGCTATGCCATCCTTGGAGAGAACATGCCCCAAGTAATGTACCTTAGTTTGAAAGAAGTTGCACTTGCTAAGTTTAGCATATAATTGATGCTCTCTTAGAAATTTCAACACTACTTCTAAATTCTTGGCATGCTCTTCCTCACTTTTAGAATATACCAATATGTCATCAATGAATACAATAAAAAACTTGTCCAGATAAGGACATAACACACTATTCATAAAAAAGATAAATGTAGCTAGAGCATTAGTCAAATTGAATGGAACAACAACAAACTCATAATGCCCATACCTGGTCCTGAACACAATCTTGAAGATATCCTCTTCCTTGATGCGTACCTGATGGTAACCTAATCTCAAGTCAATCTTAGAGAACATTGCTGCTCCCTTCAACTAATCAAACAAACAATCAATCCTTGGAAAAGGGTACTTGTTCTTGATCATTACTTTGTTCAGCTGCCTCTAATTAATGCAAAATCTGAGAGTACCATCTTTCTTCTTTACGAACAACACTGGTGCACCCCAAGGTGATACACTTGGCCTAATGTATCCCTAGTCTAACATTTCCTTCAACTTTTCACTTTAACTCAACCAACTTAGTTGTGCTCATCCTATAAGATACTTTTGATGTTGGAGCTTCACCTGGCACTAACTCAATGGAAAAGTATACCTCCCTGTGACGTGGCAACTCGGAAATGTCCTCAGGAAACACATCTTGAAACTATTGCAACATTAGGTACCTTCATAACACATCTGTATCCTCAACCTCCTCACCCTTGCAACTATAAATGTGTATTGCAAACATCACACAACCTTTTCTACAACTACGCTTAGCCTGCATAGCGGTAACCATCCTCACTCATGTAGTCTTCTTATTTCCCTGCAAGGTCCCTTTTTCCCCACTATCATCCACATACTTAATGGCTTTGTCGAAGAAATCCACTTTGGTCCTGTGAAGGTATAGCCAATCCATACCCAAAAGAATATTGTACAATCCCAATGGAAATACATTCAAATGTGCTACTGTAGGCATACCATTTAACTCAAATGCACAATCTCTTACACAATGGTGAACTCACTTCCTTGTTCCTATAGCCAACTATACCAACCAAGATTCTACATGTACTTCTTTTCTCAAACCACACTTATCCACCAGATTAGGATTAATATAACTATAGTTAGATCCAGGATCTATCAAAATAGAAACAAATTGATCACAAAGCTTACCATCCATCTCAATGATTGATTCCTAATGATCCACCTGCCTGTTGTCCACAACTACATAGATTTGAGGAATGCTATGACCAACTGTATGGGCCTCCTAATAATTGTAGATTTGGGGTCTACCACAACTCTGATACTATGGAAAATCCCTCTTACGATGATCCTTACCACATATCCCACACTACAATGGTTCCCTACCACCCCCTCTAGCTTGTTGCTCTCAAACATCCCTTCTCAGCTGTATTGAATCTCTTGTAAGGAACTACATTTGCTTTATCACATGCATCTTGAGGTCTTCCTCTCTTTGGTGGCCATTTTCCTCTAGCTTTCTCATTTCTTTTCAAGTCATGCTTAGGCTCAAATTTGTGATTCGATTGCTCATAACAATGCTTCAACTTTTTGATGGCCTCCTCCAATAATCTAGGCTCATCGAAATCAATCCGGTCTGTGTATGCTATGAGAATTCAACTGATTAATTTATGAACCTTGGCCTTCTCCTCCCTGAGGTAAGGTACCTATCTCAACAACTCCAAAAACCTGCTAGTATACTCATCATCTTTCATAGAACCCATCCAAAACTCATAAAACTCCTTAGCTCCATCATCATAGTACCTCTCCGATAAGTACTTCTTCTTGAAGAGCCTTCCAAACACATGTAAAGTCAAAGCTTCCTCATATATACCTTTGAAATTCTTCATGTCTTCCTAGCAAATATATTCTTTACCTTTGACAGTGAAAGTGGCTATCTTCGCTTTCATGTTTTCTAAATAATCATGCAATCAGAAGGATTTCTTCACATCAAGCAACCATGCCTCTGCATCCTGTAATTTCTTCATCCCTCCATAAAAGGTAGGTGGATTTCCTTTCTTAAACTCATCTGGAAAGTATCCCCTATCTCTCCTCCTGTAAGGATGATAATGATGACGATCATGATGTCTGTCAGATCCAGAACTAGAATAGTACTTGTGTCAATCACCTTTCCTATCTGGAGTGTCCAACAACTTGTCACCTCTTATTGTGTTAGATTTATCCTACCTATGTCTACTATGATATCTACTACTATATACTCCATTAGTCCTGTCCTCATTTCCATTGCTGATCCGAAGTGGTCCTTGTCATTGCAATTCTGACAAATTATGAAGAAGTATAACATTCACCTCTGCTTGTTTCTCTTGTTCCTGCATGATTTTGTCATTGTTTACTTATCAAATCCTTATTTCTTTCTCTAGGCTTCTCAATCTATCTGCCAAATCAGAAGAGTGCCCCACACCAAGCTGCCCATCTGATGCATAGGGAGATTTTGTGTAGTCTACCACCTTGCTAGCCATCTGATCTCTTTCCTACAAGGAATACTATGTCAGCTAAACCAAATCACAATAAACCAATGTACCTTAGCATAATTCGGAGAGGATACCTTGTTTGCAAGATCATGAAATCAACATGATACATGTATAACATGATCATAACAACATATAAACGTGTAACGAATAAGTCTATCAATGCATAAACATCATTCTAGTTAGGGTTACGTCATTAATGAAAGACCATATCAACAATTCATGCTATGGCCTCATGCATGACCAACCATCAATTCATTGTACACATTGCCACATGCAACTATCAACATGCATAAGAAATGCCTAATCAACGACACATACACATAAACACATATAGTCGAGCATAAGTGATCGATTCTTGTAACCAACCTACAAGACTGATAAATGTAATAAAACAACCAAGAATTCAACCTAACATAAAAGGATCTAATCAAGCTACATATAATCCAGTAACAATTCATATAATTATGACAATGTATTCCACAAAATCAACCTTAAGTTCCTCATGACAACCTCACTACAATCATGATCAACATGATGCAATGCAACAAGCACATGGAATGCAACTGTAAGAGACACACATGCAACTAAAATGCATGCATGATGAACACATTCACACAAGGAGAGTGTAACCATGCTATAATACTAATTTGTAACATCCCCTCCTCCCAGGTCTACCCAAGAAACTGACAAGCCAGGGTAAACATGCGAAGAGAGAGGTCACTATAAGGGATTCAACCTCATTGGTGACCTTAAGGAAATGGAATCAATTGAACATATCAAATAAAACCATCCACGTCAGCAACAACACCCTCAGGAGACATGTCAACCACTCAGACATCTTATCCCTGAGTCCCACTGATGTTTTAAGCCTTTTAACCCCTGGTCCCTCTCATGCTATAGGCATGACCATGCCCAGAATCCAAAGTCAGTCTCACAGACTTATGTGCTAGTGTCCCTGGACTCTTTTTAGTAGACTTGTGCCAATGTCCTTGAGATTTGAGCCACTTTTCTAGCCTAGAATACCAAAATCTGCCTAGAACTTGTTACAACCTCTATAATTCATCAAAGACACGATGAAAAGATAAAAAAATCAAAATTCAATCTCAAGACTAGGCTTGAGCATCCCGAAACGAAACTGACATTCTGTCAAAAACTTGGCATCAATGAAACCTACAAATTTAGGATACAAGACAGAGCATGAATGACTGAAAGCACTTATAAAACATAACCAAAAGGATTGTCACCTTCTCCATTGAATGGTGATAACATCAATTTGTTCTTGCATCCATCATTTTAACAATTACAAGTAAATACATGAAATAACTAGTCATATAACCATGCTTTTAACCATCATAAAACCATATAAATACTAGGGATATTAAAACCATTAAATCCACATATAAACAAGTGAAAAAGTAAGAGAACTTATCTTTTATTAATCATAGGCAAATCTGACCAGGTTCAATACTTCCATGTACCACCCGACCATAGACATGGCTGAACCAAATATCTCTTTCAGCCAGTCACCCCCGTGCCATATTCCAAGCATGAATGTGGAATCTCATAGAATAAACAATCCAAGAAAAGCCAAGGGAATCTAGTGGTCAAACCACCTCCACCCTCATAAAACCATGATAAAACAAAAATCGGTGCTCCAAACAAAATTGGACCAAACCTGGAATGCCATTCGAAATCCATCACTATCCTTTAGGAATTTTTTGTATCCTTGTCTCTCAGGATTTATTGCAATCCAATCTCTAATCACTAGGCCCTAAACTGATACCACTCTCTCATGCTTTACCATAATCCAAACTCAGAACAATGGGTCCTAAACCATGACTTCTCCCTTAGGCTTTATCATGTATCCAACCAAAATTGGTCAATGGATTTGTAGGCCTTTGGGAATGAACCTTGAGACCACCTCTGCCTTGGATTCTGAATTCCATCCGACAAACCAAAGCTAAAAACCAAGATAAACATCCCAACATACCATGCCATCCAGAAAAATGCAAGGATAGGTTGAAAACCACTATCATAACCCAACAAAACCATGCCACTGACAACAAGAGAACCATACACCAACATGCAAAACCATGCATTTCCAAACTAGCTAGAAAATCACACATGAAATATGTTACCTACAATTATTCCCGTTGAAGCTACCTGATCCTACTCTTCTTCCTTGATCCTTGCTTTCCTTCCTTTTCCTTTGCTTTCTTTTCCTTCCTTGATCCAAAACTAGAGTGCTCCAAGAAAACTTTAAGTGACCAAGAGTGAGAGAAAGAGAGAATAATGAGAGAGCTCCAAACTTGAACTGACAAAAGTTTACCAACTGATCCTCAGAAGCCTTTTTATGAATGAGGCCTCTATTTTCTTCATTTTCCATTATTTTCCTTCAATTTCCTCCTCACATGAAACCTGTGACCTTTCAACTTTCGTTTCTCCTAATTTCCTTTATTTTCATAAATAAATGTGCCAAAAATGCCTTTTTTCCTTTTAATGCCTTTGCCTTAGCCTTTGCCAATTTTCCTTAGCCAAAACACACATCTAGTGATGCCCACTAGGATATCTTTTCCCAACATTCAACTTGGAATAAGTGTCCCTTAACCGTGGTCTTATTTTTCCTTTATTAACTTTTATTACATGGAATATTCACTAGGGCTATTACAACCTCCCTCCCAAAGGCCTCTACAACTAGTACATATATAGGGCACTGTATCCCTCCAAGAGATCATAAAGTTAGTGCAATTAAAGGAGATTACCTTTGCAGTCTTTGGGAGCAATGTCATATATGAAGAGAAAGCTAGTCTAAAGAACTTGTTTTGGATTATGCTTTACAAGCTTTGTTTTTCATATTTGTTGCGCTGCTTGAACACACTTTAAGGCCATTTTACCTTCATCAAAACATGGTGAAACATATTTTTGTGGGTTATCTTTACTTATATTTTAATAAAGGGATACACTAGGTTTTTTGAGGTCATTTAGCCTCCTTTATGGCATAATATGAATCATTTTGAGGGATTTTGAATTTAAGTATGCAGACCCTAAGGATTTTTGAACCAAGGTAGAGAGGATTGGTATTTCGGTCGTGTGGTAGGGAATCTTTGTGCATACACTTCTGGGCAGATCTATATACTTAATATGGCAAGTCTTTTGTGGAAGAAATGTTGTACATCACATCATTCACTCACCTCTCTTTGTGGTCTCATTCACTAATGAACCAAGGTATGTATCAATATTCATAAGGTGTGTTTCGAATTACATCAAGAGATATTTTTGCCTTAGTAGGAGGATTATTTCACAGATATAACCAGTCAAGTTTGAGGTTATATCATCAACAATTTATGAGAAATATTTGAGGCTTTACCCATGAGCTTATAGAGGAGTTTTTGTGCTAAGCCTGAGGCTGATCTAGAGCTTATTTGCAGACTGTTCTAAGGAAATTGTAGGCTAGTTATATCCCCTAATAACACATCACTTGAAACATACACTATGCATATTCACACACAATATCTGAAGATGAATGCTATTATTGACAAGTTTTGGCCCCTCTCGGACTAGAGCATTTCTGGGGAGTCCACTTGCATTGAAAAAACAAAATTTGTTTTTGAATTCATTTAATTATTGTTCATAGGGTTTCATTGCATTTCTAAGACTCATTGTCTAAGGTTTATTATGGCACTTTTATGACTCTGTCCTTGGCATAATATGTGACTATCTGTCTAGTCTAAATTTTATGAAGCTTTGGATAATCTTTGAGAAAGTTGAGGAACTAAAGTATCATTACAAGGGCTAACCCAAGTTTAAAACCTACCAAACATATAGGGGTTTACTCATCCTATTTAGAGGTTATATGTTCGAAAGCCTTTGGATACAATATACCTTGATTAAGATAACATGATCATTGTGGAAGATGCGTTTTGTGACACCTTTAGCATAAACTATTTTCGATCTAAAGGGTTTGTATTCAAGCCTATTTTGGCTCCCCACTTTGACAGACCTATGGCAAAAGATTCCTAAGTATGCATCAAAGTTGTACTAAAGAAGTTTGATGGAAAACATTTAAAGTTGTCTGAGATTCATATATACTAAAAACAACGCTATATATGGTTAGCATTGCTCTTGTTATCTCTATACCATAATAGAGATCAAGACACCCTGTAGCTATACATGACATATTTTTAGAATACAAGGCTAGGTAAGGGTTCAATTGTTTAGCAAAGTGAGAGAGAGTTTGTGTTGAGTCTTGGAAGTTTTTTATATGGGATTGATATCTAATTGGTTGTATGTTTCATTGAAAAGAAAAAAGGGACTAAAATGTTGTTTGCATATTGAAATAGTGCTGGATATTGAAATGTCATTTATTCTTGACTCTTGAAACAAAACTTAGGAAAAATTTATGTTATTGTTAGGATTTGAAAGCTTGATGAAAAAAGATTATTATTTACATCTCAATGTCATGGAAGAAAAAAGAAAAATAAATATTTGTTTAGGTTTATTGAGGAAAGAGCATTGTGTGCTACTACATTTTACAACTAAGGTTTGGTATTGATATTGAGCATAATCATATTTGATTGTGACACTAAACGTGACAAATTTTATGCTACTCGGGTTTGATCTTTTGAGTAGAGGAAGTTGTTATTGCTTATAAGGACCCTGTGCTAGCATTGCAGATAGGCAAAGCCAACATATTATTTTTATTATTTATTTTATTGATCATAGGTGGATCAAGTATGATTTTTGTGAAACATGGTCCACTTGTTGAATATGGTGGCAAGGTGGTGCAAGGCAAGAGAATAAAGTATCCTTTAGGTTGGATCCTGAGAAAAATTCAAGGTATTAGGGTATTTTTAGGTCAGGTTGGAGTCTATGTAGGGTATTGGAGCATCCCTTCAGTCAGAGTCGATAAAAATAGGGTGTTAGAGCGTCCTTCCATTCAGAACTAGTAAATTAGGGAGTTGGAGCTTCCTTTTGGTTGGATCATATAAATCAAGGAGTTGGAGCTTCCTTCAGGTTGGATCCTCCTTCATTTGATGCTAAACATCTTGGAAGTTGGAGCTTCCTATTGATGTAAATTTGAAGAACTATATTAAGAAGTGTTCGATGGTTTAAATATATGCTGTACTATCTTTATTGCTGTTCATTATTGAATGGTATTGTTGATTCATGTTTTGATCTAATGAAAATTTTAATTAATGCTCTAAAATATTAAAAGTTACTAATTTAAGTGAAATACTGATTTACCCTCCTCTTAGTATTTCCGACAAAACCTTTCATGATTCCTTCATAATGTATCTTGTTTCACACTGCAAGAAACAAGTCTTCAGAAACCTACAAAGGAAAAATGTATTCTCCTTTTCATGGAATAACAAAATGATAGATATTACAAAGATTCATACGCAGATATCCAACAAATGAACATTATCCCAATCAACAATTTCAAAGTTCTACTTCAAAAACTCACACCTTTATATCAAATTCCAAATATAGACACTATCTTATGGAAACTAAGAAGTCACCCACTATCACCTTAGTGAATCTCTTTTACATTATAAAATGAGAAAATAATTCCTAACCAAAGAGGGCTTCTATGTTGATTACTAGATTCATGTCATGTAGCATGGAGTGAGAGTAAGAAGAACCTAATAACAATGAACAAAGGAAAAGATTGTTGAAAAGGTTTTGAGGTTGATGGATTCAAATGGAAGCTTATGCCTTATTCATCAAGTATTTTTTTATATATATGCAATTTTGGAGGTCACAAGTGGATCTCAAACAAAACGATGCTAAAGCACTTGGTTCCATATAAATTATATTAACAATAATAATATCGATTCCCATATCCAAGATTTACTATATCCTGATAACTTCATTATATTTACTAATAATGACCAATTGGGGAGGCCAATCACAAAGGAATAGTTTATATAGGTCTTGAAGGCATGTGCCAAGGGAAAAAGCTTTGGCCTAGATGGATGGTCAATGTAACTTTTTATACATTTCCTGGATTTGATGACTACCAATATACTTGGAAGTGATAGAGGAATCCAAGAGATTCTTCTTGATTTCTGGATCTATTAATACGAAATTTATTACACTTATTCCAAAAATTCCCAAGCCACTTTCTTGTGCACAGTATAGGTCCATCTCATTGTGTAATTCTGTATACAAAATGACTTCTAAAATTATTGCTAACAAATTTAAATCATCTATGTCAAAGCATATTTCTCGAGAGAAGTTTAATTTTATAGATTAAAGATACAAGCAAGATGTTGTAGCAATTTTGAAAAAATGTTTACACTCCATTAAGTCCTTTAAGATGGAGGCTTGCCTTATGAAAATTGATTTGGTGAAAGCATATGATAGTGTATATTGGGAATTTTTACAATTGATTTGCCATAAGATTGGGATGGGGTACAGGTTATAGAGTGGATTATAGCAGGTGTTACTTTGAAATTTTTTGTAGTTATTATAAATGGTTTCCCTTGAGATTTTCTTAAGGCTTCAAGGGGTCTTTGACATGGTTGTGCATTGTCTCTTCTTTTATTATTTCTCTCCATTGACAGATTAAGAAAATGGATTGGTGATGCCCACTCCAAGGGTTTGATAGTTGGTTATAGGTTGTTGAGATGTATCATCATTTCACAGTTGATGTTTGTGGACAATATAGTATTTGATGGAGAGGTCTCTATTATAGAATGGAACAAATTTTACCGCATTCTTTCTTCTTTTGGGGAGGACTCTAGGTTATTCGTGAACAAGGATAAATAAATTTTGATTGTGACTTCCAAAAACAAGGTTGCGATCAACGAGATTTGTCATATCTTTGAGGTAAAGAAAATCCATATGTATGATGGTTTCTGATATCTTGGATTCATGTTGAAACCTAACAATTATGGCATACATGATTGGGATTGGATGATTTGAAAGTTTGAAAAGAAGTTGCCTTTGCAGATGATCAAATGAGTCTTGTTTGGTGGGAGATTGATTTTGATTAAGTCAGTATTAAAAAAGATTTTAGTGTATTGGATGCATCCCTATATGCTTCCTAAAGAAAACGTTCATAAAATAGATGTTATCATTGACAAATTTATTTGTGCTAAGTTTGGTATGTTGAAGAAGATTCACCTTGCATGTCTGTCTATGATCGCACACAAGGTGGAGGAAAGCGATCGGGGCATTATGGACACTAAAGGTTTTAGCATGGCATTATTGATTAAGAATTTGTGGACAACGTTGAACGAAAATGGTTTTTGGCAAAAAATCATCAGTGCGAAATATCTAAAAAACACAAGAAAAGGTGTTCATCATATATTTGGCAGAGCATGATGAAGAACACACATTTGTTACTTGGGAGCCTTAGATGGGAGGTAAGTTCGAGTGCAAAAATTGAGATTGGCTTAGATGTGATAAAAGATTTTGTGGGTAGTCATACTCTTATGACCCCTTTTCTTCAACATCTTCATGATTATGGTATTTTCTTTCTTAATCATATATGTTTCATGTAATACATTTCCTATTTTTCAGTCATGGCTCAATGCTAGCAAGATTTGAATTTTAGGACACTTAGTTTCAAAATGGGAAAACTACATTTTATAGTTATGTCTAGCTGATATTTCTCTTTTGGAACATGGGGACCAGTTGACATGTGATGGAAACATTATTAAGGGCTAGATTATAGTGAAAGAGGTTTACAATATCGTCTCTCAAGTTTGTAGTTTGTTGGACAACAAGTTATGGTTTCAGAAAACATGGAAATGGGATAGTCTACAAAAAAATTAAATGTTTCTATTGGCTAGTCATTCATAACCAAATTCTCACTTAGGAGAATCTCCTAAAAAGAGTTTTTGTGGTATCGGAAAGGTGTATACTTGCTTGAACGCCTTTGAGGACGTGGGTAATTTATTCTTCACTTGTCCCGTTGTGACCTTGGTGTGGGGCGAGGGTATTCAATTACTCAATACTAACATGGTTTGGGTTAAGAGCTTGATTAATGAATGTCTCACACACTGGTTTGGAACATACAAGGAATACTATACTTTGCCATGTTATATTTTTTGGGGCATATGAAGATGTTGTAATTCCAAGATCTTTTAACAAAAAGGGGCAGATGTGAGAGGTATAGTTGTAAACATTGTTTCATATTTTGAAGAGATTGGTCCTAGAAAGAAGCTACATATTAAGAGATCATTTCGGTATAAGGAGGTGTGGCATAGCTTCCTTGGTGATATTTTTGACAGGGTTTCCACACATAGAATATGTGGATGTGGCACTTATATCGTATTATGTCTTGGTAGGTATTATCATTTCTGGTGGGTCGGAGGTGTCAGTACCAATAATCATGCTAAACTTATTGTTTTGTGGGGAGTTCTTATTTGTGCTAAATGGTTGGGTATTGAAGAGCTTAATGTCTTTGGTGATTTTAAAGGAATCGTTGATTGGGTACTAAGGCTATCACAATTCAATATACCTTCTCTTACAAATTAGATGTGTCATATTAGAATCCTGGAGAAGATCTTCCAGAATATCACATTCACCCACATTTATAGAGAACAAAACCATGTTGTAGACTTTCTATCAAAGGAAAGTATTGTGGCAACACTAGGCATGATCAAATTTTCTTCTTTTAACCATGGCACTCTGAAAAACTTGGGGAGTATCAATTTCATTTAGAACATAGCACTTGCCCTCTAGATCAATGATGACACAAGAATTTTTTTTTTTTGCTAGTTCGCAAAACAAGTCTTATGTGCCATTGATAGATAGTATGGTATATTGCTATAATAGTACGAATGTAATGTGTTATAATTAATTAACGGAACAACGAAAGACATAAAATATTGTGGAAACACAAATACATAAATGCATAAAACAAGAGAGACACAGATATACATGTTTCACCCAATTTGTACGTTCATGGAGAAACAACCAACCATTCCTTTTATATTATCCAACAAATTGAAGAGATACAACCTACAATAGATCCCCTATAATTTTCTCTTTGCTCAGACAACTTCCTCTCTCTATTCCTCACAGTAATAACACACAACTGCAATATAATTCCCTCATATAAACCGAGAGTTTTCTTTTAGTAAAAAAACCAAAATTAACATAACTTCTACCGTTATTTATCCGCCTACTTAATGACCCAAATTGACTACGAAATTACAGTATTTCACAAGGCAATTTTTCATCTATTTTTAGTTTTGGAGGCGTTGCCCCAAACCCCCACTAGAGGGCTCTTTAAAATTAGTTGTTGCCCTCCCTCCTTGGACCCCTTGATGGCTGTTATATGGGTGTCATTGCCACCTCATTTAGGTACTAGAGTCCAACATGGTTGAGACCTTTGAATCAAAAAGATAATCAAAGTACACACCCAACATAATGAACATAGATTATAGCATAGATTAAATAGTTTTCAAAAGATATAAAGGTATATTAAACTAATATGTTGATAATAGTATTCTACTGAGATTTTTTTGTAACCGAAGATGATGTGGAGTGAATAATGACAAAAACATAAATATGTAATTGTTTTTAGTACGTCACTTTTTGCCTCTATTTAAAAAAGAAATTACCGACAAACATAATGACAAGGACCTTCATTATATTTACCAATGAATTGGAAGAATTGATAATCAAATTAATCCATTTTTTCTCATTTTCGTATTAATTAACCAGATTTGGCTAATTTGGTAAATTTTAATCCCTCATGAAATTTTACTTTTGGCATCCCATATCAACTCTATGTTTTAGATTTTAGTTTATCTCATATTTTTATATGAGAACATAGTTTCATATTAATTTTTATGCATGTGGTTGAATTATAGTAGATATTTGGTGGATTTAAAACAAAAATTGGAGCATTGTTTGAAATTTTATATTGTTGAAGAACACATTCTTTATAATGATAACTAGTAAGAGGAATTTTTTTTAGAGTAGAATGATTATCATCTTTGCGAGCTGAATTCTTGTTTTGGCTTTGCAATTGGGTGAAGGAGTGGAGGGTATTGGGATGTCTTTAAGAGATGCAATAAAAAAACAAATATATTGATGGTGGAAAAATAAATGTGAGATATCTTTGTGTTTTGAAGGTATTTTCTTATTGTTTAGTTCTATAATCATGTTGATGTTTAAGGAGGGTTCATGGTTTTGGGGAAGTACGAGACTTGCCCATTGGTTTCTAAATTTTGTTTCTAACACTATGCCCATTAACAGAATGCTAGTTTGGATTTCCTTTTCAAATTTCCCATTATTTTTATAGTATTTATCGGTTTTGAGGATATTGCAAATACTTTAGACATTTACATAAAATTAGATCTTGATAAAATTATAGTAGATAGATCTTAGTAAGGTTCTTCTATTCAAAATGATTTTTAGTAAGAGTTTTCTAGGAAAAATGTTTTTTAGATAAAAAAATTTAAACCACACATGTCTTGGATTATGAGAATACAACATTCATGTGCAAGATCTATCATCTTCTAAGACATTTGAAAGCTATTTACCCCATCATAGAACTCGTCCTCCTAGGAAAAAAGGGACCAAAAAAAGCAAAAGCAATGAAATTTTCAGAGCAATCAAGTTCAAATATTGACATTGATTAGAATGAGGTATATGAACTACAAAACACTAATATTGATTAGAATAAGGTAAATCAACAATCAAATGTAGAAGAAATGTATTAAGGGCTCCCGTCATTAAGGGATGGCATGGTAGTTGAATCCTATAACATACCTGATTTTCTTCTCATCTTCTATGTATATATATATATAGATAAGTATCACTCGGATATATATAAGAGATCTTTAAATTTCCCCCCCATAATGTTCAAATGGAACATATGAGATGAGAATTCAGAGTACTATCCCATGACATAAACTTGTTGATGGTTATATGTCTAGTAATGGTAATTGGTGACATATCTTCATAATTATACTCACTTTAATTAGAACTTTCACCTGGAATTTAAACATTGGGGATTCAAGTTCCTACTCATAGTATTAAATTCCTAAAGAAACGTATCACCTTTAGTTATTAAGGAGTCAACCTCTCATTGATATTTGTCATACTCATAGGCTTATCTCAACGAATATCTTGATGGCAAATTAAATGATAATGATTGATATTAGTAAGTTAACCTTATTTTGTCATGTTATCTTTTGTGAATGTACAAATTGGTACTCCACTAATTATGAGACCACCTTCAGTGGAATACAATATTTTCATAGGTTGCCATTTTGAAAAGTGGATGTCGTTGAAAATATAACCCTATCCCAATTTTAGGCATCATAACTCTTTATTATCCATTAAAAATCCATTAGTATCTCAAAATATGTGTGGCAACTCTTGTCCAGTCACGTTGATTCATTATTTATTATTATTATTATTTTTTCCAAGGGAACATACAACACTGGATTGTGACTATAGTATACCCCTATATGTATTTTTGGTGTTCTTTATTTTAACTATCAACTATGGATAAAGTCCCATGATATAACCTTAACCTTACTGATTTCCCCTACCAATTAACTATACAAATGTGTAATGTCAATCCTTGTGTCTTCTTTATCATAACAATTATGTCCCTTTAATATAAGGTTATAACTTATGCATCGTTCTAGGGAGAGACAATTTAAATTACTGAGTACCTCTGTCTTAGAAATTTATTTGGAACTCTTGACATTAATGAAGTTTTGGGAACGTGGCCATTTTATTTATATAACAACTAGCTACATCGATGATCGATGTCTCATTGGAATAAGGTGTTAAGGCAACAATTATAAGATTTTGGTGCTCGAATAGCAGTGAACCACCTCATCCTAGCCCATGTGAAAATCACCTATCTATCAGTCCTTGGGAGAGGTGAATGTTGGAGATGTAGTAGCACCCATCCAATGGTGGCTATCAAGTTTCCTAAACCCTAGCCTCATGTATCGAGATAATTCTTTGTTTGTTTCGTTTCTCTAACTGCTTGGATTTTGTCGCACCCTCACTGAGCCACTATGTGAGATGGTTGTAGATTGACACTTGGTGGCACTTACCCAGTGTTGTGGTCTCTTCAACCTACTATTTATCATCTAAATATAATGGTGAGTTATTGGATTTAATATTTTTTTCCGTTTAAACATACATTTATCAAATTTTCCATAGAAATTTACTGTGTTCCCTTACAACTCATTGGCCTCCAAGTGCTTATGAGTTTTGGGTGAATCTCCCTTCCTTATTGGGTTTGGTCTTTGTTATTTGGATGAATACTAAATATTGGAAATTTTCATTTTTCCTCACAACTTAGGAACACTTGGCCTGGAGAAAAGTTGTGCTTGGTCAATACAATACACCAGTATTCTTGACATGGTTAAAACCCTCAAAGAGGAAAAAAGTCCATGATCTGAGCCAACACGGCCACTTCAGGCAATTTATTAATAAAATAATGAAAATTTTACATAAGCTTCTCTCATGGACAGTTAACCTACAAATGACACTCCATGCTCTTTAAATAGAGATCATGGACTAATCGGGTGTTAAGCCACAGATCAAGTGTCGGTAATATCGAGGAGAGAATGAACTATCAGATCACTTCATGTCTAGAACATATCGTGACCATCATATTGTAAGTTACAAAAGTACATAGTAAAGAAACACACTTTACCTAACTCTAGACTAGACCAAGTTATACTTAACTATTTCCTATGTGTTGGAATATCCTAACATCCCCCCTTAAGAACAACTTGGGATAGGATTGAAGGATGTACAAATATGACACAATAGGAGAAGTAAGGAGGCACTAGAGCCTATCCCCCCTTAGTGACAACTTCCTGAACTCCAACCATAAATCGAAATTTAGTAAACTTCGCCTCTCTGAGAGCCTTTATAAAGATGTATGCAACTTGATCATCTGTTGAATAATATTGCACTTCAAGAACATGGTCATGAATGAGCTTTCTGATGAAGTGCATGTGTAGTTCAATGTGTTTGCTGTGCTGATGTTGGACTCGATCTTTGCATATTTGAATGGAACTTTGATTATCACACCAAAGTGTAGTCGGATGTTGCTGTTGAAAGCCAAACTCTGACAGGATCTGATGAAGCCACAGGGCATCCTTACTAGCTTCTACGGCACCATGATACTTTGATTCTACTAAATAAAGTGAAATGGAACTTTGTTTCTTGCAAGCCCATGTAATAGGTCCTCAACCAAGAGTGAACACATAACTTGCAATAGACTTCTGATCATCAGGGTCACCAGCCCAATCAGAATCAGTGAAACCAACATATAGAGGAGATGCTTCTGCATTGTAATGAATCCCAAATTGAACTATACCTTGAACATAACGAAGTATTCTTTTAGCTACTTTCCAATGAATTTCATGTGGGTTTTGCATAAACCAAGAAATAAGGCCAATAACAAAGGAAAGGTTAGGATGAGTATGGGTTAGATACAAAAGTTTTCCTACAAGTTGACGATATAAGGTAGCATCAACTTTAGGGAAAGTACAAGTGATTAAAAGTTTGGCTTTAGAATGAAAGGGAGAAGGGCCTGGCTTACAGTCTTCCATGTGAAAATGGCGTAGAAGATCACAGGCATACTTGGACTGGGAAAGGGAAATAACTTCCTTGGATTGCAAGACTTGAAGACGAAGAAAACAATGCAAGTGTCCTAAGACTGTCATTCAAACTTCTTTTTAAGGCTGGACTTCACATGGTTTATAATGTTGGGATCACTACCAGTAAGGATAAGATCATCAACATAAAGAACAAGAATGATAAGATACTTGCCCACTTTCTTGGTGTAGACAGTATTGTCAAAATGACACCTAGAAAATACAATTTCTAAAAGAAAGCTATCTATTTTGACATACCAAGCTCAAGGGGCTTCCTTGAGACCATAAAGGGATTTCTTAAGCCGACATACAAGGCTAGAGTCTATTTGTATAAATCCAATAGGATGTTCCATATAGATTTCTTCATGCAAGTCTCCATGCAAGAAGGCGGATTTAACATCCATCTGATGGACTTCCCATTTGAAAGAGGCAGCAAGGGAAAGAACAAGGTAGATAGAGTTCATTTTTGAAATAGGGGAGAAGGTTTCTGTATAGTCAATTCCTTCAACTTGTGAAAAACCCTTAGCAACAAGATGAGCTTTATGTTTATCAATTTTCCAATTTGGGCCATACTTGGTTCTGTAAACCCATTTGCATCTAACAAGTTTTCGTCCCTTTGGAAGAGGAACAGGATCCCTTGTATCATTTGCCAATAATGAACTATATTATTCATTGATAGCTACATCCTAATCTAGATGGCCTGAAGCTTCTGCAAAGGTGTCAGGATCATAATTCGCTGAAGCTTGAGCCAGTAAAGAAGAGGCTCTATCGAACTGAGAACGTGTACAACGCTGATCTGTAGGATCACCGGCAAGAGCACCTACTACATCTCGAGTAGCATGAACCCATTTTGGAAGTTGAGGAGCTGAAGGAGGGTCCTGAGAAGGCAGGGGAGGTTTGTCATCCTCTTTATCATCATCTAAAGAAGAAATATTTTCGAAAGTAGAAGGGATAGAGAGAGGTGGCACATCCACCGAACTAGGCTGATATATTTTCAACAAACTTTACATCTCTTCTAATGATAACATTTTTGGACTTAAGTGGAATAAGTCTATATCCTTTGACATCTTCAGAATATCCAACAAAAATACATGTTTCACTCTTAGGTTCTAAAGCTTTATGTTTCTCATTTGGAATATGGGCCCATGCTTGACTTCCAAAAACATGAAAGTGACTTACATCTGGTTTATTTGAGCTCCATGCTTCTTCTGGAGTGATATTCTTTAAAACCTTAGTAGGAGTATGATTTACTGTGTAATTTTCACAATTAATTCCTTCTACCCAAAAACCAAGACTAAGTCCTTTAGATTGAAGCATACAATTAGCCATTTCCTTTAAGGTGTGATTCTTCCTTTCAGCTACACCATTTTCTTGTGGAGTTGTTGACTTGTTGGGGCCTGAACTAGGTTTAGAAGCATTTTAGCCAAAAAAATTCTGAAACTACAGGCCCTTTCGGTAACAGTCTGTGGAGCGCGGACTGAGGTCTCACTTGAGGTAGTATGGGAGGGTGTTGGAACTAGGTTTTTGCATCCTAGGGATGTCTTAATGAAGTCTAGGAAGTTCGCGAACCAATCCTGCATGCTTGCGCTACTCCACGCAATGGTTTGAGCTTCACGTAGCTCTGTAAAGAGCACAAAGAAGCGCGGTCTAGGTCATTTATCCTTACTGCATTATTATTATAGATCTTAACTTAATTTTGTGAGCCTAGTATTCTTATTAATCTTTCAATATTCATAACTAGTGCATGCAATCATAAACTATAAGAAGATGCATAAACATGTACCAGAAGCATAAACATACAGATCTACGAATGGATGCACAATATTTCCAAATCAACTTAGCTTTTATTAAACTTCTGTTTTGTTACAATCCCAACTCCGCCTTGCGCACTCAGCTGCAAGGGTCCGCGCACACAGTTGCGGACTCTACCAGGCCTCTGTGCACATAGCTGCAGAGCCTCTTCCTACTCCTACAACCCAAGACTTAGATTTATAGACTCAGAGTGAATATTGCATTTAGAAACCCATATTACTTAAACTCAAGACTGAACTGACTTCTACACTTAGAGCCTCGCTCTATTTATACATTCCCATGGTCTGTGGACCATGGGTAGGCCGACTCACTTTACATTACCTTACATTATTTGAGGGCTTACAACTCTTTGACTTGACTCATTACAATTCATGCTCCGCATACTTCGCGGAGTCTTTACAATACCATTACCCAAAATTGTGGGCTTTAAGCCCCAAAACCATTACGTGGGGGATCCGCTACCCAACCGGAGTATATGGAACAATATGTTGCATTTGAATTCCATTCTTAGTGCAAAATTTGATGAATTTGTTGTTAACATATTCTCCGCCATTATCAGATCTTAGCTTAAGAATTTGATGTCCAGATTGTTTTTCAACAAAGGCCTTAAAGGCTAAGAACATGTCAAATACTTCACTCTTGAGTTTTAAGAAGTATACCCAAGTGCGTCTAGAGAAATCATTAATGAAAGTTAAGAAATACCTGTATTTAGAGAATTAAACAACTGGAAGTGGACCACATAAATCACTATGCACAAGTTGTAAAGGGGCTGAGGCATGCCAAGAGGCAAATTTTTCAAAACCATCCCGATGATGTTTTCTGAGTACACATCCGAAACAAACACCATCTCTGCAAGATACCATTGGAAGACCTGTCACCATATTTTCTTTACATAGATTCTGAAGGGAGCGATAGTTTAAGTGACCAAATCGCTCATGCTAAAGTTTGCTCACTTCATCATTATGAGCAACAAATACCAAGGGAAGATTTGATGACCCAAAGTTGTTAAACTTATACAACCTTGTAGAATCATCAACAATGTCGGTAGCTAAAATCTGTCTAGGATCTCTTAGGTCCTTAATTACAACATCATGAGGTGAAAATTCAACGATTTTACCTTCACCTGAATGAGTTATCTGATATACAGATAGAAGGTTGCAAGATAAGGTTGGAACACATAATACATCATTAAATTGACCATTGTCTACATGAACAGTTCCAGTCCCTACAACACTAAGAGATCTATCATCACCAACATATATATTTTTGGTGTTACAATCATTTAAAGAAGAAAACATGGCTTTGTTTTTTTCCATGTGATAAGAAGCTCCAGAATCAAAGAGACACTCATGAGAATGAGAAGAAGAAGATACATTTAGTGCATATCTAGACTGAGATGCTTGACAACCACATGCAGAAAGTGCTATTCCTGAAGATGAAGTTGAAGTTGAAGAGTGCTCCAAATGGATGTTATGCTTCTTCATTGTTGCTTCCAAGGCTTCCATCTTCTTAAAGCATTTGGATTGTAAGTGGCCATCTCGATTATAAAAGTGGCAATGTCTATCAGTATTCTTCCCTTTTTTTTTATTTACCTTATCGTTTTGTTGAAATGATTTTTCATTTTGAGACTGAAATTTCTTAGGACTCTTGTTTGGTTTAGGACCATTCTTTTTAGGATACGACTTCTTAGGATTCTTTGAATTTGGTTACTGCTGAGTAGCTAAGGCTTTCTTAGAAGAGTTTCCAAGATTAAGAAGACCAAGATGTAAGAGTTTTTCTTGTTCTCTTATTAAAGAATCACAAAAGGCATCAAAGGAAGGGGACTTGTAGTCTTTTCCTTGAGAAATGAAGGCTTCTCTTGTAGAATGGAAGGTGGAAACAAACAAAAGTAGGCTGGTCCCAACTTAGTAAGAATGGAATAGATAAGGATACCATCTTCTTTCTTAACCTTAACACATTCAAAGAGAAGTCTAAGGGTCTTGAAATTGGACAAAAAATCTTCAATGGAAGAAAAATTATTGGGGTCCAATGTAAGCAACTTATTTTTGAGTTGATGGGCTCTAATTTCATTTTTAATTCCAAAAACTTTAGTGAGTTGTTTCATTGCTTCATTAGGAGTATCAAGTTCTGTGATATGGAATCTAAGGTCTAGAGAAATAGACATCCCTATCAACCCACGTGCTTGATATTGCCTATTTTCCCATTTGGCTACCTTATCTTCATCTTGAGGTTTGGTTTCTTGGCCTGAGGCTATTCTGTAAAGACCTTTACTTCTAAGTAAATCCACAATGTAGGACCACCATTGGAAGTAGTTGGTGCTATCAAGAATAACTTTGCATTGAATTTCCATTTTAATAGAAACTAAAGCTGTAGATGCTGAAAATAAGTGTTCCAATGGAAATATCTTGAAAAATTAGGCTGATTAAAAAAGCGGCTCTGAAAACAGCTTCCAGATGAAGAAGTTACGGCTTTGTGAAAAAAAGTTGTTGAAGATGCCGATGAAGTGTGTGAATGTGCGGAAATGAATGATAATGTTATATTTAAAAAAATAAAAATCTCTTCCCTTTCCAAACATAAATCTAATTAGCTCACTTTTAAAAATAATTATGTGACTCGCTTTTATAAATAAGTGACAATCACTTTTACAATGGTACTTTATGAGCTACCCACTAAATTGTAACTTAAATAAAAGATAAAGAGACTTTAGAACTATAAGTGACTCACTTTTTATAATGGGTGAGAACAATTTTATATAAAGTAACTTTAAAACATAAGCTACATGTGCTTTTTGAAAAAGTAACTCAACAAAAAGAAAGACTTGAACCCAAGACCTCTATTGTCATAAAGTAACTTTGGACCAAGTGAGCTAGTTTAAAAGGTTAGTAATTTTTGGAAAAGAGGAAGAAGTTTTTTTTTTTTTAGTCACTGAAGCTTTGGGGTGCATGCTTACTTGAGGAAGCCCTCTTTTTGCCTACAAAACAGAAAACAAAAAACCCAACACGGACGTACAAAAAAAAAAACAAACATTATAGCTTGAAGTTAGCTTTAACCGGAAACTAAATATTTTCCTCAATGTTTTTTATTTTCTGAGATCACACTAAGGCGCAGTAGAAAAGAGAATACACATGAGAGAAATCCTTCCTTTATGTTTCTGATTTGCCCAGATCACACAGAGTCGCGGGGTAAAGAGCATACACAAAAATGAAAGGTATGTATTCGGTAATAAAAAATAGAGAGCTAAATAAACCGAAATAAACAGAGAGAAAATAACTAAAAACTACAACTAAACATTGTATACCTCTATATCTTAAAAATGACGTAGCTAGGGCTACTGAAAACCTTTTCTCATCAAACAAAAGGGGTTCTTCACTAGAATAAATGTTCCTAACGCAATAGAGCAGTCCCCTTGGACTGAAAGCAGGTAGAAATAGTAGATCTCTGAAATGATAGTTGGATGCAGTTCTACCGGCTTCAGATTTGGATCACCAACGGGTGCGACCCTCAAATAGCTTTGATACCATTTAGGAATTTACAAGGTAAGTTCCTCAGATAGAACACCAAAGGACACCGCTCACAAACAGATCATAGATCAATACACCAATATTCTTGATGTGGTTAAAACCCTCTAAGAGGGAAACAGTCCACGGCTTGAGCCAACGCGACAACTTCAGGAAATTTATTAATAAAAGAATGAAAATTTACATAAGATTCTCTCATGAATGATTAACCTAAAAATTACCCTCCATGCTCTTTAAATAGAGATCATGGACCAATCGGGTGTTAAGCCACAGATCAAGTGTCGGTAATACCGAGGAGAGAATGAACCATCAAATCACTTCATGTCTAGAACATATCATGACCATCGGATTGTAAGTTAAAAAAGTACATAGTAAAGAAACACACTTTACCTAACTCTACACTTTACCTAGTGCAAAGACTAAATTGTATTACTTTTTCTCTCTGACACTCTCAACTTGGAGAGGGATTTTTCAATTGGGTGATTATTTGTACCAAATCTTCTCCAAAACACTTATGGGTCATGGAGGATGTTTTATTTTCATTCCTTTATTGGTGATACAAAGGCTACGAATGCGACCTAACTGCGTTTCTTCCATTGCATTTTCTTGTTGATTCAATTAATGTCATTGGTACAAATTTCAGAGTCTAAAGGATATATGCCTTATGGGTTTTCTAATTTTCAATTATCATAATATAGATTGTCGAGGGTTTCCCTCTGGAAAATTGTAATAACTGAACATTTTCATCTTTTCAATATATATATATATATATATATATATATATATTGAAGATTCTTCTTTTTGAAGTTTGAAATCTTATTTATAACACTATTAGTTTAATAGATCTCTTCCTTTTTCTAGATTGTAAGGTTACTACTTGTAATAAAGCTATGGAGAATTTGAGAGTGAAATTTACTGTCTCATGGGTTTGATATGATTCTACCTATATGCTTTGATCTAGTCATTTCTGCTAATGGAATCCCTAACTGACGTGTGTACTATATAATTTCGTTCTCCTTGACAATTAAAATTGTTGAATAACTCCTTCGTGATCACATTAAATTTATTATTTAATGATGCTATTAGATAAACATTTTGTATATTATTTGGACCTTTATTTTCCAGGCCCAATATTGCACTACTAATATTATATATATTTTATAATCATATTCCCCAAAGTTAGTCTAAATATTTAATTGAGACTTTTGACCATACATACTCTCTTCTAGGAATTCGAATAACACCATACCTTAATACTTACATATATGAATATGTATAAATTTCCAGTACCCATTAAACTGGCAAGTGGTTCTGTTAAACACATGACTAGGATGAATAAATTATTAACTTTACAAGAATACTATAAGTATTCTAGTAGAAACATGATATATACAATTAATATAACTAGAAAGGTATAGTTAACCATTCTCAACCCGTACCATCTCTCCACTTATGTTATAATTCAATTATAACACTTTCACTCTTAACTTGAAGAGATAAATTTTATGATAACTACATTAGGTAGAAATATTATGAATTAATTTCCTTAATTAACTAAGACCACAATAATAAAATTATTTTATTTTTTGATAATCTTTATCTCCAACCCAGTTCATTCATTATCTATATTTCTATATAGTTCAGAATTACAGTTTGACAACTCTATTATAAACTTTACTTGGTTATGCATGTATCATTGGATCTCATTCTCTGGTCTAATTACGAGTATAATTTAAATCATCGCACTTCTTATTCATAGAAATTGTTTTAACAACTTTATCATCTATGCATGCATATAGTAATAATAGCCAAATAGCCATAATTTATAAAAATTAGTTAAATTATGCAAGAAAA
Source organism: Pinus tabuliformis (assembly GCA_031772625.1). Lineage (NCBI taxonomy): Eukaryota > Viridiplantae > Streptophyta > Pinopsida > Pinales > Pinaceae > Pinus > Pinus tabuliformis. The sequence continues at coordinate 994,007,331 of CM062812.1, read as the reverse complement.
TGCAACATATACCACTATATATAGACATGTAACATTTATTCTATTTTGTAACTATATATGTCATTAAACAACCTCAAAATTACCATAGACATAAACAAAAGTTTTACAGACTTTTCAGCTAACTGTCATTACTACTTGGGAATATTCAAGAGCTTAGCATGTTCCTCCCAACCATGAACTGCCACTGCTAGTTCCCCCCGATCTAACATCTTCTTTCTCTCCATAATAAATCCCCTTTGAATTCCTTGGTGGTTTATTTTATAGATTTCCTTCCCAACAGTTTTTTAGTAGCATTCTGCTTTAAGGTCTACCAAGCTTTTTCCTAGGCCTTTTTGTTTTAATTTTTCTTTGAAAAATGTACTTTTGTTTTTCTTTAAAGCACACTTTTCTTTCCTGTACTTATTTATTCTACCCCACTTAGTATTTTTTTCCAACTAAGTGATTAACATAATCTTTCTCTCCCATTATGTTATCTTAATTTCTTTTATTTTTCTCCTAGGGATTTTTAGTAGACTTTTAGGGGAGGTCCACCATGTTGACCACCATAGCTTGTACTAAGTTGGCAAGAAATTTTCTACACTCTAGTTCTCTTTCCTGAATATTTCCAAGAAATTTATTTATTAACTCAATAATACTAATTTAATTACATCATGACATAAGTCCCATCATGGCTTCTCTCACCATTAAATCAAATAATAGTTTAATGTCTAAAAATAGTAACTTTCTAAAAGTAGAGTTGTAGGGGTGTTACATCTTCCCCCCCTTTTTATAAAATATTGTCCTTGTTTAATGTCTAAAAATAGTAACTTTCTAAAAGTAGAGTTGTAGTGGTGTTACATCTTCCCCCCCATTTTATAAAATATTGTCCTTGGTGTTCCCTCATTTCCATCTTTTCTTAGGATGGAAAGGAAATGCTTCCTGCATTTCTTCTTTCATTCTTACACCCATCTCTTCAGTACTAAGAGATTCCACTTCACTTTATTTTGAGCAATGAATCAACTCTACAATACAAATATGCTTATATTCATTTCATGCTAAACATGTAATTCCTATTTTCATTAATGCATTCCACCTACACCCACAAAACTATCCACATGCACCCAACAAGGTTAGAATTATTGTCATAGCATCACAATAAATACCATAAGTCCCTTTTCTTTTGTACATTCAGTCACCACTATGCCAAGTAACATAATCAACATGTAATGTGACATTCAAAATATAGAATTGCTAGTTTTCCTTCCATATAACTTACACAAAGGCAATAATAATTAATGGACTACTAGTATCATTCTATTTTATAATTTTTATTTTGATACCATCGTATCAAATATGCATATGTCATGTATACTTAAGTGTAGGACAACCTACTATCTCTACCCCTTTCATGGTTGTTATATTTTGTCAATTTCATTCCAAGGTGAACTTAGTCAAGTCTAGTCTTATATTTCAACCACTTTCCTTCATACCTTTCCACAAAGTCACAACAATATGATGAATTTCACAATACTACATAGATAATTAGGGGTTATTGTAACAAGTTCAAGTTTCATGGTCAAATACCAAATATAGCCTTACCAACTTACAACACACCTTTCCTTTTTCCACCTTATCCACTATTTCCTTTACTCATTCCCTTGAGTTATTTTAGTTTGGCCCGCATTGTAGGTTATTTTTGAAGGTCTTGTACGTCTTGTTTTTGTATACAACCATGGAGTCTTTTTTTTTTTTTTCATTTATATGTACCTTGGTTGTTTTAAATTCAAAAACAATTTCACTCCTATATATATATTCAGACAATACATCCCTTATCAAAAGCTAAGTTTAGGGATTTGCCAACATTTTTTTTTTTGACTTAAGATTTTGCCGCTTTGTTAGGCTACTCCCAGAATTCCTACCAACATCCCTAGTTTATCTCATGACATCATTATCATTCATCACTTTTATAGTAATTTTTGGTTCAATAACCATCTATTTCATGAAATTTCTGGCAAAATCACAATACTAATATAATCCCATACCATTTGGAGACCATTTGATTCCTGAGATTGATACCAATCAAGGATTTTATTTGCCCTTGTTAGGGTCTATTGCAATTTCTCTTAATGAATTACATGTTTCATGTTTAATTTTAACTTTAGCCCATTTTACTCTTATACATTTCTGTGTAAAGTTGAAGGTTTTTTTGCATCTTTTCAACACTATTTTCAAGTTACTTTGTGGGTTTTTATTTTTATTTTTGAGAAGTTAGAAGGCCTCTAGTACCATTATTTTCATCTTGATACTCTCCAATTACCCTACCTATGTTGTCATTTTTGTGACTGACTTTTCCTTCATCCACAATTTAAATTCGTATTCTATTTCATCTTGTGTATATATGTTTCACATACTTAGTAGGCCTTTCGCATATGTGATTGTATACTTTTTCCTTAAGGTACATTTTTTTCCAACAATTTAATTGGTAACAATTCCTTTACCATACATTTGATATGTATCTGGAACTCATTTCATCGTTCAGGTTTCTAATCATGAGTTTGTCTCCTCTTTTCAGAGTCATCATAATTTTCTCTTATGAATCTCATATATTTCATGTGTCATGGCGGGAATATTTATTTTCACACTTTGTTTCCCCATTATGGAATATGTCCACATATCTGAACTTTGTAGTTTTCTTTTTATCCATAAAGGAATCAGTTCCCAAGTTTCCTCAAGAAAGGAGGTCACAAAATTAATTCTCTATTTCCTTGATAACATCTTACCAATTCCTCCATAAATATGATTAGTCTTACTAAACAGTCCTGTCTAGGACATCCATGGTGGTTTGATTCTTAGCCATAAGTGTATAATCTTTAGAATACTTATGCTTCAATTATGATATTAGCATCTATTTCCTTGATATAAATGTTTTGAGTTGTTCCAATATTAATATTAAAATTCATTTTTCTCTACTTGTTATATTGTGCCAACTCATATTTATAGGATACAGTTTTTTAATCCCTTTTTAAACTCATTTTCTAATGATACTTATAAAACCATGCTAAGATAATTTGCTAACATTTTCAATTTAAAATTTGAGCTCTTGCATTAATATCTTATGCCATATTTATCTATACATATATTTACTCAAGGATATCTATATACATGTATATGCTTTTCACAGGAACCCTAGACTCCCCTTCATTTGGAGTAATTTGTTTATATGGAATTTTTTATTTTTTATTTTTTTTTATTATGGTTTTGGTACCACTTTCTCGTAGACACACTTGAAGATTAGTTACTTTTGTTAGCTTATGGCCATAAATTCTTCACTAGTTATTTTATTCCTACTATTGTAAGGCTTCCTTTTTCTTTCTGTTCTCAATATTTTATGGTCCCTTGCCAAGTACATAATGACCAGGGTTAAGCTTTAGTATTGTCATATTATATTTTATAACTATTCTAGATAGGTTCTTTATCTCGTGCCATATTTTTGGTTACCAAACTTATATCACAATTTACTTTACTACACAATATTATGCGGGAAAAATAAATAAATAATTTTTTTGGTGTTCCATCCATGTATGCCCTTTTTAGCACCTGCACATAAAATTCTTAATAAAAATTGAGGTTATACAAAAATTACACATCTTGGTTTTGATTCAAGGCAATTTATACCTCACTTCATTTCCTATGTAATACTTACTACCAACTATTCTTGTAATTCTTTCCACATCTCTCCCTATGGTAATGTTGTGTATAAAGTAATGTTGTTGTTGCATTATTAAGTTTGTAGTTCTTGTGCATAATCTTTAGAAAAAGCTTAGTATACTCATTACATCTCTCATCTACTGTATAATCGGGTCACATTCTTTTTAGCTCAGAACAAGTATATACACCAATTCTTCTATTTCTTTGACATAATTGCTAGATTAAAAATAGAAACATTACTCCTTTTGGCAGATATATCACCTGCTCATGCTTTATCTCCTCATTTCATTCTATTTCTCTGAGTCTGTTTAATTGAACAATGTATCTTTTACTACCTCTCTTATCGTTTTTGTTTTCTTATAGCATCTAACCCTACTAAGGGCCTTTTATACCTAATGTTTCTTAACAATACAAATCCCATGTCCTAACTATAGCAATAAAAATTATCAAACTATTGATATCTCACTTCTTCAACCCATTCTAGGATTGCTTTATTTCCAGTTACGTTTTTGTTTTCAAGTTCTTTTCTCTTTCCTACAATTATATTGTAGGGGTGACAGTTTGTCTTCTATTTTCACCTAGGTTTGATCTTAACAAAGGCTAATTTCTCACTTATAATTGTGTGCTCGCCCATAGGCCTCAACATTGACCCACCCTGGCTTTAATACCATATGTAACATACACAATTTTCCCCTCATTTGTGTATTTATTACTAATTTTTAAGTCTCACTTGGATATATATATATATATATATATATATATATATATATATATATATATATATATATATATATATATATATATATATATATATATCAGAGATATTGAAATTGTCCCCCCATAATGTTTAATGGAACATATGAGAGGAGAATTGAGAGTACTATCCCATGACATAGACTTGTTGATGGTTATATGTCTAGTAATGGTAATTGGTGACATATCTTCATAATTATACTCACTTTAATTTGAACTTTCACTTGAAATTTTAACATTGGGGATTCCATTTCCTACTCATAGCATTAAATTTCCTAAACATACATGTATCACCTTTAGTTATTAAGGAGTCAACCTCTCATTGATATTTGTCATACTCATAGGCTTATCTCAATGACTATTTTGATGGTGAATTAAACGATAATGGTTGATATTAGTAAATTAACCTTATTTTATCATGTTATCTTTTGTGACTGTACAAATTGGTACTCAACTAATTATGAGACCGCCTCCAGTGGAATACAAGGTTTTCATAGGTTTCCATTTTGAAAAGTGGATGTCATTGAAAATATAACCCTATCCCCATTTTAGGCATCATAACTCTTTATTCTTGATTAAAAATCCATTGGTATCTCAAAATATGTGTGGCAACTCTTGTCTAGTCATGTTGGTTCATTCTTTATTATTTTTTTTCACAAGAGAACATACAACACTGGATTGTGACTATAGTATACCCCTATATGTATTTCTCGTGTTCTTTATTTTAACTATCAACTATGGTTAATGTCTTATGATAAAACCTTAACCTTACCGATTTCCCCTGCCGATAAACTATACAAATGTGTAATGTCCATCCTTGTGTATTCTTTATCATAACAATTATGTCCCTTTAATATAAAGTTATAACTTATGCATCCTTCTAGGGAGAGACAATTTAAATTACTCAGTACCTCAGTCTTAGAAATTTATTTGGAACGCTTGACATTAATGAAGTTTGGGGAACATGGCCATTTATTTATATAACTCCTAGCTACATCGATGATGAATGTATTGCTGGAATAAGGTGTTGAGGTGGCAGTTATAAGATTTCATGCTCGAATAGCCGCGAACCACGTCGTCTTGGCCCATGTGAAATTCACTTGTCTGTTAGTCCATGGGAGAGGTGAACATTGGAGATGTAGTTGCACCCATTTGAAGGTTGTTGTCAAGTTTCCTAAACCCTATCCTCTTGTATTGAGATCTTTCTCCATTTGTTTGGTTTCTCAAACTGCTTGGATTTTGTCATGCCCTCACTGAGCCACTATGTGAGATGGTTGTATCTCGGCATTTGGTGGTACTTAATCGGTGTTGTGATATCTTCAACCTACTATTTATCGTATGAATATACTGGTAAGTTATTGGATTTAATTTTTTTTTTTTTTTTTTCCATTTAAACATACATTTATCAAATTTTCGATAACAATTTACTTTGTTCCCTTACAACTCATTGGCCTCAAATTGATTATGATTTTTGGGTGAATCTCCCTTCCTTGTTGGGTTCGACTTATTTTTATTTGGATGAATACTAAATAATGGAATTTTTTCCATTTTTCTCACAGGTTTGGAACACTTGTCCTGGAGAAAAGTTGTGCTTTGTCAAAAGAAAACACTAGGTATATATATATATATATATAAATGTTTTTTTTCTCTTGACTTTCCTTCTTGTCAATACAGATGTTGGGGTTTCTCCATTCGTTGGAGATTTATTTTGAAGGTTACATGTATATGTATACTTCCTACATATCTAATGACCTATGGGACTGGCAAAAGCCCTCACGCTCGGGTGAATATTATGCAGGCACCCATATCGCCTTAATGACTAGTATTTTTATTCTTTAGCTTGGGAGTTATTAGATGTTTTTTTTGCTTTGTTTTATCTCCTCTACCTCATATATGGGCAGGCGGAAAACCTCTATCAGTTACTTTTGGTCTAGCAAAACACATTAGTATGTTTTACAGGGTAGAGAAACCACAATAATAAAATATTTAGAATTTGTTTCCCTTTTTGGGTCATTAATATTGTTTAGCACTTGTGGCATTACCCTTAAGTCGTCGCCACAACTGGTAAAATATTTAGAATTTGTTTCCCTTTTTGGGTCATTAATATTGTTTAGCACTTGTGGCATTACCCTTAAGCGGTTGCACTAATCACAAGCCTTGGTCTCGTCACAGGTATATCCATACTGACCAATTCAAGATTCCCAAGGGGCAGAGAGCACCTTCTAACTCATCTTCCACTGTCACAGGTCGGTTTCTTCCTATTTGACTTCGCGGGTTCTTGCGGTCTTCTCAAATCATTGAGGCTAAATTGTCTTACATTTTCTCTCTACGACTCTCATCTTGGAGAGGGGTTTTTCAATTGCGTGATTATTTGTACCAAATTTTCCCTAAAACACTTCTGGGTCATAGAGGATGTTTTATTTTCCTTCCTTTATTGGTGATATAAAGGATACAAATGCGACCTAACTGTGTTTCTTCTAATGCATTTGCTTGCTAATTCAATTGATGTCGTTGGTGAAAATTTCAGAGTCTAAAGGCTATATGCCTCATGGGTTTTGTAATTTTCAGTTACTGTAATATAAATTGCCGATGGTTTCCCTCTGGAGAATTGTAATAACTGAACATTTTCATCTCAAATATATATATATATATATATGTTGAAGACTTTTCCTTCTGAAGTTTGTAATGTTGTTTATTAGACTATTAGTTTAATAGAGCTCTTCCTTTTTGTGACTTGTGAGGTTACTGTTTGTAATAAAGTTATGGAGAATTTGACAATGAAATTCAAACGTTTGGAGGGTTCAATATGCTTCTGCATGTATGTTTTATGTAGTCATTTCTGCTAATGACACCCCTGATCGACGTGTGTGCTAAATAATTTCGTTCTCCTTGAGAATTTGAATTATTGAATAACCCCTTTGTGATTGTGGTTAAGTTTATTATTTAATGTTGTTATTAGATAGACATTTTATATATTATTTGCACCTTTATTTTCCTCGCCCCTTATTGGACTACCAATATTCTATTACATATATATTTTAGAATCGTATTTCCCAAATTTAGTCTAAATATTTAATTGAGACATTCAACCATACATAATCTCTTCTAGGAATTCAAGTGCACAACATTTAATACTTACATATATGAATATGTATAAATTTCCAACAACCATTAAACTGGCAAGTGGTTTTGTTAAACACACGACTAAGATGAATAACTTATTGACTTAACAGGAATACTATATGTATTCTAGTAGAAACATTATATATACAATTAATAGAACTGGAAACTTCTAGTTAACCAAAGTCATCTCTTCCCATCTCTCGACTTACGTTATAATTAAATTATAAGACTTTCACTCTAACGTTATAATTAAATTATAAGACTTTCACTCTGAACTTGAATAGATAAATTTTATGATAACTACATTAGGTAGAAATATTATGAATTAATTTCCTTAATTAACTAACAGCACTATAATATAATAAACTTATTTTATTTTTGTATAATCTATATCTTTTACTCGGTTATGCATGTATCATTAGATCTCATTCTCTAGTATAATTGCAAGTATAATTTAAATCGTCACACTTCTTATTCGTAGCAATTGTTTTAACAACTTCATCTTCTAGGCATGTATATAGTAATAATAACCAAATAGACACAATTTATAAAAATTAGTTAAATTATGTATGAAACTGCAACATATACCACTATATATAGACATGCAACATTTCTTCTATTCTATAACTACATATGTCATTAAAAGGCCTCAAAATAACAATATACATAGACAAAATTTTCATAGACTTTTAGCTAACTGTCATCACTGGTTGTGAATATTCAAGAGCTTAACATGTTCCTCCCGACCATGAACTTCCACTGCTAACCCCCCCCTAAGCTAAGATCTTCTTGTTCTCCATAATAAACCCCCTTTCAATTCCTTGGTGGTTTATTTTATAGATTTCCTTCCCAACAAATTTTTAGTAGCGTCATGCTTTAATGTCTGCCAACGTTTTTTCCTAGGCTTTTTTATTTTAGTTTTTATTTGAAAAATATACTTTTCTTTTTCTTTAAAGCACACTTTTCTCTCCAGTAGTTCTTTATTCTACTCCAATTATTATTTTTCTCCAACTAAGTGATTAACATAATCTTTCTCTCCAATTATGTTAATTTAATTTATTTTATTTTTCTCCTAAGGATTTTTAGGAGACTTTTAAGGAAGGTTCAACATGTGGACTTGACCACCACATCTTGTACTAAGCTAGCAAGAATTCTTCTACACTGTAGTTCTCTTTACTGAATATTTCCAAGAAATTTATTTATTAACTCAATAATACTGGTTTAGTTACATCATTACATAAGTCCCATCATGACTTCCCTCGCCATTAAATAAAATAATAGTTTAACGTCTAAAAATAAGAAATATCTAAAAGCATAATCGTAGTGGTGTTAGAAATCCCCTTAATTTCATTTTAAGAATCTAAATACCCCATCTATTGACTAAGAGTTAATTATCTACAGTGTCTCTTACAACCATGAGGTGACTATAAGCTAAAAAGAAGGCAATAAAAAAGGACACTATGGAGAATTATTTTTTAAAGGGTAAAAATTAGCATCCATATATTAATGATGTGTTGTGATTTTTGTAAGTGCAATATGTGTCTGCAATATTGTAAGTGCAAAATGTACTTCTACTTTCTTTTCTTTGTTTCATGCTTTGAGTACGTGAAGACTGTGGTTTTCATTTTACAGTGAAATAACATTTATGATTTTTTTTCTTGTAAAAAATGTGGGATTAAAGGCTCAAGAAGAAGCTTCCTCCTCATATTGCACCAAATTTGACTCAAGTAGTCTATTAATGAAATCAAATTTTCCATGTTTAGGACCACCTTAGGGACTTGTTCAACAATCTATAAGCATATATTAATGTATCAATTCAGAAAAAAATGTTTTTTTCTATTTGGGTTTTCATTATACATGTTAGTGTTTTAAGATAGTTATTTGAAAGTAGTGGTTGTTATTCTATCACCAAAATTCAAAATTATCGTGATAAAGTGTTTGTTCCTATACTTGTGATTCTAAATGAGCCACTTGCAATTCCTCTACAACTTTGTTGATTGCAATTTGAGGATATTTATCCAGCTTCACTATTTATGATGCTCCTAGACTAAGGAAGAACATGCTTTCCATGTACAGAAAACATTAGCAACTATTATTTCTAAATACTAAAAAAGGACTTTAAGTTTAATTAATTGTTATGTATAGGAAAAAAACATCTTTTAAGATTTTTTAGCTTCGTTGTTTGTAATTATTATTATGTTTTTCTTTTTCTTTTGTAACCTAGAGGAACTTGGAAACTCGTGTGACATTGGGCTACCGATAAAACCCTAGGGGTGTACTACTTGTCCTCCTCTTTGTAAAATGGTTTATAATGAAATGGAAAGAATGAGGGTTGATACAACAATATTCATAGGGACATATCCATTACAACAATATTTCTCATCATCATGTCACTTGCTAGGAATTGAACCTCAGTAGGGTAGATAACAACCATTCTATCTAGACATCTGAGATAACCCCAATTGACTAAAAGTAATACTTCATAACATGATAATCACTAATTGAACTATCCCCATAGAATATTTCCCTTTAAGAAATTTACTATAAATAGTAATCCCATTAAAAAAAAATTGTCCATCATGTTAAACACATAATATGGGAATTTCTTATAAATTAACACATAATATGGGAATTTCTTATAGATTACCATATTATTTCTTATAGATTACTTTGTAATGTTTATGGTAAAAAATGTCATAATGTTTAAATTTACTATACAATGCTAATCACATCTTCAATTTTAATTATTATTATTATTTTTTTTTGTCTTATATACCATAAATATATTATATGGAAATTTCATACAAATATCTCTATAACATTTTTTAAAAGAAACATTACATAATAAAAGGAAAAAACATAAAGTTAGTATTTAAGTAAACTTTTACAGAGTTTTTTACTAAATAGATTATAAGGAAAACAAATATTAAAAAATTATAAGAAAGGAAAAAATGTGTTAAAAGTTAATGTAATTTTTTTATAAAGTTTGTTTGTAAACAATTTTTATATATATATATATAGTAATTGGGAAATGAAGTTGAAGATGTCACAAGAGTGAGCGACTAGGGTTTCCTTGCCACCATTGTTCTTCCCCCTCATGTTGATCATTTTTCTATAGATATGGGCTTTTATTTGTCGTTACGTGAAGAATTTTTTTAGTCTTTGTGATAGGTCTGGAGTTTTTGTCATTGAATTAGGGTTTGTATTAGTTATTTGTTGACTAGTTTTCCATCAACTCGAATGTTATTTTCTCATTCCATGTGTTCTTAGCTCATTGGGGTTGTTCCTTCTATCATCCTATGATATGATGGTGTTTCTCTAGTTCTAGAGTGGTTGAGATGATTTCTTGTTCAGTGGATCTCCCAAACATATTTGTCAAAGGAGTTGTCTAAAAATTATAAATTTTAGAGTTTTTGACCAAAATTAGGTGAATTTTTTATTATTAAATCTTGACCTTTATTGTTTAAAATGAGTTTTTTATTGCATATATGAATTTAGCACCTTGAATAACGCCTGGGGCACTCAAATTTTGGAGAGTTAACAAACCAAACTTGGGATTCCAATAAATCCCTGCTAGATTATGGACAAATTAGATAAAAAAATATGCTAGAAAATCTTCCAAAATATATAACAGATAGACTACAAATTTGTTAAAAAGGCGAACTCAATTCCCTCTCTTGATTCAAGGTTTTCCTCTTGTGCGAAGAAGAATGTGACTACATTGAAGGAAAGAGGGTTGATTGATAAGTTCACTAGCCTTTTGCCTAGCTATAATTCTATTTTAGAATGGACCTATGTTAATTGATTAAATCCCAGTTGGTATTTTTTATTGTGAAAATTATTATTTTGTTTTTATTTTAAAAAAGGAGGATAAGAATCACTTCTACAAATCCCAACCTTATTTCATGGGCACTAGAGGAATGTTCTCACTCACTATTCTTTGGATTTCAATACCATGATGGAAATTTATTCTACATGAGTGTGGATCAAATTGCCATATATTCCTCATCTTTGATGGCATGAAAGTATTTTCAAGGCTATAGGAGATATATTAGGATGATTTATTTCTAGTGATATGGAAAAGAATAATAACTTCAATTGTGCTAGAATTTGCATTGAAATAGTTTTTTCAAAAGGCCTTCCCAAGGTGATTTAGTTTAACTTAAATGGTTGGTCCCATCTTCAGGCCCTGAATTATGAACATGTTTCCTTTGAGCGCAATTTTTTTCGTGAGCATGGGCACTTTGCAAAAAATTGTCCTAAGGCTCCAACTTCTTAGTTCTCTTCCAATCCTCCACCATCTTCCCATAGTAATCATGAGCAAGGAGTATTCAAATTAAATACAAGGAAAGGAAAGAAACATTGGACTAAAAGGCCACATGCTAGCAAGCCTGAATCTCATTAGTATCCTCCCTCTAGAAACATATATGAAATTTTAAAGTCCCCAAAGGTATAAAGTATGGGTGATGAGGCCCAAGTTGATTAATTAGTCCCAGATCACGTGTTTCCAAAGAATATTAATTCATTTGTTGAGGAAAATTCTCTGTCGAAGGATACTAACAAAATCCTTCTTATAGAGAAGAAATAATAAGAATCTGGAATAAAGACGAGGAGGAGATCAAACCACCCCGCTTTCATCTTCGTCCTATTTAGATGTGCTAAAAAATAATCCGTGTTCTTCACATCCATTAATAAGAAGTAGGAAATATCAAAGTAAGAAAACCTAGAAATCTGGTGCCAAGAATTCTCTTGCCTCCCTTGGCTCTAATGGTGGGTTGCTTTCTCCTAAATATTAGAAATGTTTTGTTTTTGCATCATCACATGCAAGCAATTTGTAAGAATCTATTCATGTCCTCAAGAAGCAGTAGGTGCAAGTCTTAGAAGGTGTTGTATTAGACCCTTTCCCCTTTTCTTTTTTGTGTTAGATGATGGTTTTTAACTCTTTTCCTTTTAGGTTCATGAAAACAAATTCTTTGTAGTAGTCACTATAATGTACTTGTTGCATGTTCTAAACACATATTTTCATTAATACAAATTCTCATTATTGTTATTGTTTTTTACAAATATCAAATATATATTTTAAATTATAATATATATTAAAAATATATATGAATATATAAATAAATGTAAAAATATTCATAATATTACTTTAAATCTTATATAAAATATCTTTTTTCCAAATTAAAATATTATATTAATATAGGCCCAAGGGTTAGCTCAACTGGTCGAGTCTTTGTTGTTAAGTACCTCGCCGATTGGGAGGTCACAGGGTAAATTCTCCTTGATGTCCTTGGGGTTAGGCCCTGCTAGTCTAGCTAACTAGCTTTAAAAGATTCCCCTCGGGGTTGATCTGCCTAGACTTTTCCAAGAGAAAAAAAAATATTATATTAATATAAAATAAATATTTAAAAACAAAGTTTTTTTTTTTTTTTTTAATTAAATGGATTCAAATTCCCAATTTCCCATTTTTATAAATATAGATAAAATATTAAACTAAAATAATTTAAAAACTATTTAAATAAAATTTTTCCTTTTGCATATAATATAAACCGTGTAACCTTAAAATGCTTTAAATTCAACATATCCATCTTATAGATTCACTGGGCTTATGTTTACTTTTATAATCCTAACGTAAAACTTATGCCCTATAGATCTACAATCAAAGTAAAGTGAAATGAATATATCTATATATAAACACTTTAATTACAATCAATTTATATTAAAAAAATCATATTAATTACAACTAAATTTATATTTAAAAAATTGAGGTAATGGTAACAACACATTTTTATAATCAAATTCAAATTTAAAAATCTAAAGTGATAAATGTGTATATGATATTAAAGTTGGAAATTTTTATGGACATTTTTGGTGATTAAGAGTTGTGTCACAATTATACCAATATAGATGTATCTTAATCACAAATCTAGCAATAGAGGAGAGGAATCAAATCCCTTGACGTGCAAACCTCTTCTAGAGTGAATGAATTTGAGTAAAAAAATTACACACAAAAAATTTGATCTTCGAAAACCGAATAAATTTGTAATTAAGTTATATATATATATTTCATTGTTTAAATTACATTGTTGAATTTATAAAATGGATTTAGTATCTTCAAAATTTAGATAGGAACTCAGATTGTGTACACTTCAAAACTTAAACTTGCAATTCAAATAAAGCTTTGCTTTATGACCAAAAAATATACTTAAAAAAGGGCCCAATGAAAGTGCTTAAAATGTTTTAACCATATATGCATGTGTGGGTGAATGCATGAAGATGGGTTACACTTTTGAGCCAACTGTGGTGATGAAATTTCAACATTTTACTTCAAAATTCATATAAGCATTGTGAATTTTGATTCAAAGAAAAAGACAAATTGTGGAGAATTGTGTTTTTGTCCTAATGATTGTTTTTTCAAAAAACTTTAGTGTCGTATAATATGTCAAATTTTCATTAAATGAAATACTTGTCCTTGCAAATTTGCACACATCTTAAGAGGTGCGCATGTGTTCAGTAGCATAACTTAGTCTAAAATATGTAATTTATAAAAAATATATTTGTGAACATGATATACAAAGAGAGACCTAAGTTATTCACATATATATTTTTTTTAATGCAAACTTTTTTTATTTATTATTTTTCAAAGTTGGCAAAGTAATATTTCAATTGCATTTTGTAGACACATGTGTTCATGTAAGGGTTTTTTTCAACTATTTAAATAAGCTGAAAACCAAAAGTATTGTTTTGAATATGAATCGTAAGCAAAGATAGTGGTATTTCTTGAAATTTGTTCGTTGTGTATATTTTATGATATTGATTTTTTATTCAACCTCTTTAAAACTGTTCAAGAAAATTTAAAGCAATATGTTTAAAAGAAATTAGATGAAAAATATCATAATGAATTCGAAAATATCAAACTAATATGCCATTGGATACAAGATTCTCTCATGAATCCAACATGATCAACTCCACCACCTAATTTTTTTTTCCCTAAGTCCACTAAGGTACAAACCAGTGTTGTAGAAAATTTTGAAGAAGAGGCGCTGAAATTGTGGAATTTAGGACTTCAGAGGCATGATCAAGTGCTTAAATTTCAAATTAAAATAGCTTGATCGAGGGTTTCATAAACCATCCATCAATCCATTTACATGGTTAATAGGGGCTCAATCGAGCCTCTATAAAAAATAAATTGTGGATCCTATAATTTAGCTTTTAGAATCAATAAAGATCTAAAATTTACCATAATTTAACCAAGTTGATATAATAATTTTTTACTACAAATGAAAATTCAACTCGATCTATCTTATGAACAACATTATAAAAAAATTATGTTATTGCGCTGAGATGCACATATACAACCCAGTATGGGGGCAATGTGTAAGTATGTTTGTCTTTGCTCAAAATATACCTTATCATAAACGTTGAGTTTGAATATATCATAAATTTATCTTCCACAAAAGTTTTTACCACATTTTAAAGTTCCAAATTTTTATTATAATTTTTGTTATCATGTTATGTAGAAGAATTATTAAATTTAATATTATTGTTAAAAAATTATTATTATTAAATTAAATTATGAAATCTGATATTAATATAAAAAATTTAATATTAATATATTTTAATGTTAATGCTAAATATATTAAGTTTGGATTAATATAATATAAAGTTTATTATATTATAATATATACTGACACAACCACATTAATAAATGTGGTTGGTATATGTTGTAGGTGTGAGAAAAAGAGTCATTAATAGAAAAATAGTCATACAAGTTGACTCGATATGTTAATTTTATTTAACCTATTTTTTATAAATCTAAAATAATAAAATATATAATATTTTTAAAATCGTGAAGCAATCATAACCTAAACGAAACCTAAATAATTTCAATTGGAAGACATGAAGTGCTCTATGTATCTCTGATGGAGGTAGCTAAAATATTAATATTTTGGAAAAATTTAGATAAGATTTCCATACGAAAATTATCATTTTCCCTCTAGGTGAATGTACAACACACATTTTAAATCTTGCATTTTAAATATGTATTATATAAAAAGTTAAATTGTTGTTTGACATCAAGATAAAAAAGTTGTTTAAACATAATATTTTAATTGTCAAAGTATTTTAATTTTTTGAAATATAGAGGAGAGGAAGTGGGAGAGAAGGGTAAGAGAGGGAAAAAGGGACACAAAGGTATATAGAGGGAGAGGAGGAGAGAGTGGAGGAGAAGGAGAGGGAGCTCGAGATATGGAATTGGAGGAGAAGATAGGGAGGGAAGAAGTTCAATACATGTAGAGAGAGAAAGGTGGAGAGAGAGAGAGAGAGAAGGAGTGACAAGGGAGAGATGGAGAGAGAGTGTGTATGTTTGGGGGTGAGATAGAAAGACAAAGAAAGAGAAATGTAGAGAAGGGGGAGAGAGAATGAAAGAGGGAGGGAGAAAGCCAATAGAGTTGTAGGAAAAATCTTGAGAGAGAGAGAGTGAGTGAGTGATGAGGGGGAGGGACATAGCGAGGTGGGAGAGAAAGTAAGAGAGAGAGGACTTGACAGGTTGGGAGAGAGAGAGAGATGGAGTTGGAGGGGGAGAGAGAGGGGTGTAAAAGGAAATACGTATAGAGAAAGAAAGGTAGAGAGAGAGAGGGAGTGACAAGGGAGATGGAGAGAGAGGGAGAGAGAGGAGAGTAGGTGGGAAGAGAGATAGAAGGGGAGTCATAGGGAGAAAAGGGGAAGATAGAGAGATGGGGAGAGGGATAGGGAGGGAGATATAGATAGACATGGATAAATAATGTGTATGTTTACAAGGTGATATAGAGATATAGATAAGGAGAGATAGAAGGAGGTATAGATATAGATGGTAGGGGGGCAGAGGGAAGAAGAGAGAAATAGAGGGAGGGAGGGAGAGATAGATAGATATGAAGAGAAAGAGGGTGTGTATCTCAGGGGTGAGATAGAGAGATAAATAAGGAGAGATGGAGGGAGATATTGATAAATATGGAGGGGGGATATAAAGGGAAGAAACTTTCTTGCACTAGATGCATTGATTTCAGTGTATAAATGATGATTTATAATCCTATTTGATTTCTTGCATTAGTTACATTGATTTCTGTGTAGATGTTGATTTCTAACTCTATTTAATTGCTTGTATTAGATGCATTAATTCCATTAAATATGTTAATTTCTAACCTTGTTTGATTGAGCTTGCATTAGATGCATTTATTTCAGTGTAGATGTTGATTCCTAATACTATTTGATTGCTAGCAATAGATGCATTGATTCCAGTCTAGATGTTGATTTATAATCCTATTTGATTGCTTGCAACATTAGATGCATTGATTTCAGTTTAGATGTTGATTTATAATCCTATTTGACTATTAGAATTAGATGCATTGATTTTAGTGTAGATGTTGATTTCTGATTTGATGAACTAGCTGTATGGTGTACATTAATTTCAAGGTAATTAGTTTAACATTGTGCATTGATTTCAGTGTAAGCACGATAAAATTATTGATAATGTGCATTATCACTAAGTGTTTGTAGATAACATCAAACAAAATAAAATTGAATAAATCTTGTATTTGTAACTTTTACATATACACATATTTTAAAATTGAATAGAACTTATCTCAATCATATTTGAGTTTTTAAAAATTGAATAAAACTTATTTCAATCATAAGGAATTGATGGAGATACTTTCACAACTACTTGTCAATTTAGGAAAGTTGATAACATTATATAAAATTATAGAATGTTGTCATATATTTCTTTTTGACCTATATATTAAATTTCAATACAATTTACTTATATCCTGTTATGACTAAGCTCTTGTAGATAATATCAAAAGAAATAATATTTAATAACACCTATTTGTTGTTTACATGACATATTTTAAAATTGAATAAAACTTACTCCAATCCTATTTGTGTTTTTTAATTGAACCTTGAGACAAGAAATTTCTTGAAATACTTAAAAAAGTTGGTGGGTCACAAACAATTATATATATATATATATATATATATATATATATATATATATATATGGATGTGAAATGAACATGAACAATGTAGTTACTCTAATGTAATAAACATATTTTTATTGATAAATAAAAGTTGGAATTTACTTGGGAAAGAAACACTAGAGTTAAGAGATTCTTGCCAAGATTTGGAAACCATTATTGGTGGATGAGAATAAAATAAATCTTCCCTTAAATAACTCCTAAAAATCCCTAGGAGGAAATAGATAAGATTTAATATGATGGGAGAGAAATATCTATTAAATCACTTGGTTGGAGAAAGACACTAAGTAAGGGTGGAATAAAGCGCCATGGGAGAGAAAGGAAGGCTTAGAGAAAAAGGAAAGAACCTTTTTTGGAAAAGAAAAAGAAGAAAATAATGAAAACCTAGGCAAGTGGGTTGGCAGACCCAAAAAGTAGGACATTGCTAAACATCTTCTATGAAATTTAGTAATTGGGAATCTAGAGGGTTTTTGATCCCAATGGCAAGCATATCTCAGCTCAAAGGGAACAAGTGGATAAGTTCATGGTCAAGAGGATAGTGGTTTTTCCCAAGTGTAGTTCCAACATTGAACATGGTTAGAACATATGTGTACATTTAAGTTCTGAATATATTATTTGATTATTGGTGCATATAAAAAATTTAATTTCATGCATGTCTATGAATATACAAAAGTAGAGTGAAGGCATGCATGCGATATATGAATATGCTTGATGTTTTGATTTAGTTATTTGTTTATTTTTATACTTGTGATTTCTTATCAGATTATTTCTCCTATATGCATTTTGGAATGTTATGATTATGACTGTGTATATTTAGTAGGAAAAATATGTAGATATTGATCGTTACTTGGTTATAAAGTAAAATCTTGTATAATATATATATTATCCTTGAAAGGTGAGAAGGTTTGATTCAGAGTGGAAACACCCAAAAGTGGTGTAATTGTAGAATGAGAAAGTAGAGAGAGACTCACTATAGTCCATATATTATTCCTTATGTTACATTAATTACCTTGGAAATGTTATTGTACCAATTCTATGACATGAGACATAGTGGAATAAATCCAATCGATCATAAGTAAGTCAATATAAGGTGTTAAAACAACCCAAGTAGACCAGAATACATATACAAAGTATAACTGAGCTAGGATCAAGAAGAGATTTTAGGGACTCCAAAATCGACTTGTTTAGTAAACTACCTATTAAGTGGGTTATTAATGCATATGAATAAAGTATTACTATGATGAATCATTTGAGAGAAAACTAAGAACATACATTTTCTATCACATTAATGACCATATTATTATACATTTTAATTGCTTCTCACTTTAGATTTGTGGGGCTAAGGAATTAACCTGAGCACAATAAAATAGATGAAATTGTGTGACATAATCAATTTAGATTTTAACCAATTAAGAGAAATTTTAAACCCAACACATACCCGTTTTAATAAGTGCAATTGACTAAAATTCCATAACTAAAGAGTAGTACAGAATTCAACAGGAAATGCCTAAGCTATTGGACCTTTTATGATGCTAGAGCATTAGACTTCTAGACCAAAGAGTGAATCTAATTAGGTTAAAAATGCGATAGTTAGAGTTGGAATTGAAGCATGGTATGCAATGTTTCTTTACAAGTAGGAAATTGAACAATAAGAAAACTGTATGGAAAATGCTTCTCTGAAGCGCTAATTATTTCCTAAGTTGTGCACGATAATCACACATAGGTAACTAAAATGGTGAAGAAGATAATTTTTTTCCCTAAACTATTGACACCAAAACTGAACGATAAGTATTGTATAGAATTGTCACCTAGAATACGTGACAGTAAAGAAATCATTACCATTATTCAAAGAATCATAGTAGAAAATGGAGAAATTTTATAATCTACGAGATTTTTCAGAAAAAAAATAAGATACACAATCTACTAAGAATGATATATAAGAAAAACTAAGAGCGGAACTATAAAGAGAAGTATTCTCAAAAGGGTAATCACATTTAATAGAATAAGATACTCATTTCATTTTTATATAAATTCTTTAGTCCATATGGTAAAAAAACAAAAAGGTAAGGAAAATAAATCCCTGAGGGTTTACTTCAATAGTATTGTTCTACTACCCCACGAGTGGTCTTAGGTTTTTAACCATTAATTCATACACATTATATAGGATTGAAATCATAGAATACACACCAAACAATGATGTTAAATTTATAGTTTATCTGTATTAAGAGTAACATCGAAGAATGGCGCTCCAGGTCTGGACTAAAGAAGATCTCCCATCCATGGACAATGAGCATAACATTCTAAGTAATTGGCAGTTGCAGATACCTCAAGACTCTCTGAAGATCAGCACTCCTAACAGCAACAGTAAGAACGTCTGCCATTGGAAAGCACCCCCCAAAAATTCATACAAGCTGAATTTTGATGGGGCTTCCAAAGGCAATCCAGGAGCCGCTGGATTCGGAGGAATATTCAGGAATCATGAAGGCACTCCTATGCAAATCTACTTTGGGAACATAGGGTGGGATACCAACAACTCAGCAGAGTTGGAAGGGCTTTGGCAGGGCCTTCAGCAAGCCTGGAATCTCAACCTCCAACCCTTGATCGTCGAAGGTGACTCCCAGATTCTTATCAACATGGCTACTCGTATTCAGAATGGCTCGCAAGCAAGGAAAATAGCACCCAGTTGGAGGCTAGAAGCAAGGTTAAATGACATAGCACAAAAGCTCAGTAACACTAGAGCCATCTCATTTACACATACTAAAAGGGAAGGCAACAAAATCGCAGACCTTCTGGCCAACATTGGAGTAGAGACTGATCTACCCCTGGTTTTTGGAAGCACAAACATCATCCCCAACAGGCAACAGCTCCAGGAATGCGAGAGCTTGATCCAAGAAGAGGCTGTCGCCCCGGATGCGGGTGCTATCTTGCCAGCTCAGGGAGAGCCACTTGCCCAGCACGGGCTGCCACGTGAAGGCTGGAGGTCTTTAATGCCTCTCGCCGCCAACACTCCAAGCCGGGAAACGCAGAGTAATTGCCTTAATGAAGGCGCTGGGAGCGATGGAGAGTACGCAGAACGCATTCAATGCGAGCGAGTTTCAAAGGAATGTTGATGGGTTTAAGAAGGTGGGAATGTTGGCGTGCGGAGCTCAGTTCGATGTGGAATTTGCCCAGATCCCTGAGCAAAGCTGTGTTATTGCTGTTAAGAGCTTGGGCGAGGCTTGCCCCTTGCTGGTTATTCCCGGTTCTTGCCTGTGTTCAATTGAGCTCTGTTTCGAGCCAATTTGGAGGGGAAAATTATTTGGGGAGGAACGCGGAGAAAGCAGGCCCTCATCCGCTTTGGAGAAAGTTAAGGAAGCCGAGGACAGCATGGTGCGAGAGAGGATGCCTAGCAGAAGAGGAAGGAGCTCAGGGCGTGGTAATTCCTCCCGCTCACCTGCAGCGGACACTCACCACCACTGCTGCTGCTGTTATTGTCATCGAAGAGTGGGAGCTTCCCCTGTTCAAGCTAGTCAGTTTATGGAGGCAGGTGGATCCAGTGATGGTGCGCCTAGACTCCCTGCGTTCGGATCAGTTATCTTCACCTTGGGTAGCTCCAGGGACAACGCCGGCATTAATGCCCACATTTCAGTACTATTTACCAAGGTCCCTGAGGAGAGTGAAGAAGGAATGCAGCGGCTCCCTGCTGAGGAAAATCAAGAGGTTGACAGAGGGAAACGTCCAATGGGGGAGTCTTCGAGTGCGGGGGGCAACTCACTGCAGGGGCCTCAGCAAGCACCTTCCCGAGCTCGTGAACCAGAATTGCCAGCCCCAGCGCATAATCCCATGGCAATGTGGGATGGATACCCAGAGGGACAAGGCTGGGCTACAATCGTGGAAGAAGAACCAGAGGAGTAACCCCCAGCGGCACTCCCTCGCTTTTTTCGGACGGATATGGGATCGCGGTTGGTTTCTGATTTACACCTCTTGTCTTATGTCTTATGTCTTTTGTCTTATGTCTTAGGTCGATACTTGTTTCTTTCTCTGTTTTGGGTCATGTTCACGGCCAATGTAGTCTTTCTGTTTTGGGTCATGCACGAGGCTTATATAGACTTCTGGGTCATGTGTCATTTGAAGGATGCCCCTGCGTGGGCTTTTTTAGTACTATATGGGATCATTACTGTGCAAGAGAATTTTGAGTCAGTTAGAGAATTTTGAGTCAGTTAGAGCTGCCCACGGAGCCACAGTTGGACCTGGGCAGCCAGTCCTCTTGAATGTAAGTTTTACCTGTACATATTAATATAAAAGTAGTTAGTGTTGCTGAGAAAAAAAAAACATCGAAGAATCATCATCCATTTAACTATTAAAGACAAGAAGTGCAAGCCAACTGATTATTGCGCCGTAAGAAGAACCCCTAAAGTATGTGTGGAACACCGACTTGCAGGGAAAGAAAGGAAGAGGTTAAACTTTGGAAGCCGACCTCATTGGTTAGAAACTCAGTGAATTCCAGTTTCCATCATACATGTAATGATAAAATTAAACAGGGTGGTAAGTCTTATAATTTTTGAATATAATGATAGAGTATCTCATACTTAGGAAGAAGAGAAAAACCATAAAACGGTGCAATATACCTGTGTATGGAAAACAAATCAGATACACTTCTCCTAAATCTTGTTCATGTGACCTTTAAGGTCAATGAAAGAAATCACATTGTTGTAATAAATTTGGAAAGGAAAAAACATGTAAATAAACACACTCAATAAGGGTTCGAGCCTTGAGGTAGACATAAATAGTGGGCCGAACTAACTAGCACTTTAACGATAGCATTAAAAAAATGAAAAAAAGATAAAATTAAGCTACTTATCATTACCACTTGAAGGAGGAACTCTTTCCCCAAGTAATCTAACCCTACCCTGTATTGGAAAAGGATGGGACCAGAAGACCATCAAAACCTTGGAATCGAAGGGACAAGTAATTAGATTGGTGAGGGTTTGAACCAAAATAATCCAGAATTGGGAAACCCTTGTTTGTGTTTGAATACAACTAGATGGAGGTGCTCACATCACAAAAAGAAGAGCTTGACGGGTACCGAATGCCAACATCATAAACTTTCTTTTAGCACCACACTAATGTATGTGGAATAGTGATAGAAAAGGAAACACAAACGAACCAAAGATTAAGGAAACTCAAATATACAAGCATATAACCGAAAAGTCCACATAAGGTTGTTTTAAAATCTTACCATGTATCTTGTGGGAAATTTCCCAAGAATTAAGAAAGTATGTGGCTATCACGAAACTCTGTTGCAAAATATAGCTGCTAAAATGATAGAAAATGCCCTTGGAGGGAGCCTCAAGTCATGACAACCCTCTAGAGCGACCAATAGACCAAATGAGGTAGAAGGGAGAGAAAAGTGAAAGGATAGGGTTACTAAAGAAATTCTCACCATTGGAATACCCACTATTCGCATCACCATCATACCAATAGTCATGTGAACATCAAGTGATACACCAGGACTTGGCAGAGTTGGTATGGTCACAACATTCAATGAATTGATCATCTAATTATGGAATCACACTTTGCATTCCACTATGGGAGGAATGGATACCTTTTAGAAATTCATGAAAAACAAAATGTCAAGGTGAAGCGATAAACCCCTTCTAGAATTTTCGAAACCAAGTGCTTAGGTATCAAAGTGATTAGGTGTCCACGCGCTTATGTTTATAGGGTATACATATAGTCAAAACTATACAGTGAATTGCATAAATTCCAAAGCCTTAAAGACGTGGACATAATAAATAAAAAGGTACATAAAATATCCATTAACCTTGAATGTAAATATAAGCATTAAAGTTATTTTGATTTCTTACAAAATAAATTCGGTTAAAAGGGATACCCATTAGGGATTAACAATTTATGTACCTAAGTGAAAAACGTAGGTGGGTTAAGGCTTTATACATAAATTATCATGGTTCTTGTGGTAAAGTCTGAAGAAAGGAATTGAATTACATATAAAAGATATACCTCAATAATTTATTCTTCACCACTACGGAATAGAGGAAAGGAGTTCCTTGGCAGATTGTTGAAATGATCTTTTAAGTAAATATTAGTAGGAAATGTTATTGTATCAACTGTCATGAGAGGATTTATGTACATTGTTGGGCATGGAATCCCCCCACAGCATGTTTTGGGGCTTAAAGCCCAAGTTTTGGTTGAATTTATTTTAAAACTTCGCGAATTATGGGCGCAGAGTGCGAAGTATAGGTTGAGTCATAGGGTTGTCCACCCTAAGTGTTGTATGACAATGTAATCTCATGTTGGCCTACTCATGGTCCGCGTACCATGGGATTGTATAAATAGAGCAAGGCTCTAAGTTGTAAAGGGAGAGAATTGGAGAAATAGATGAATATGAATGGTTTGAGCATAGAGTAAGAGTCTAAGTGTATTGGGTCATAGTAGTAGGAAGAGGCTTTGTAGTTGAGTGCACAAAGGCCTAGTAGAGTCCACAGCTGAGTGCGCAGACCTCTGCAGCTGAGAGCGTAGGGCGATGTCGAGTCTGTAATCTTGAATGAAGAATAATAAAGAGAAGTTGATTCCAATTTCTGTGCATCTGCTTGTGTATTGCCTTCTTTACATTTGTAATGTTTTGTTTATGACGTGCACTTATATGATTGTTGGATATATTGTTAATTATCACTAGGCTTACACAGATAAGTTAAGTAATCGAGTAATAACAGGTTAAATAGTAAGGAACTTGGGTATAATATGGATCACACCCCGAGTAAGGCTACACAGAGGAAACACCACAGGTTGTGAGGGTGATATGATATTCACCCTATGAGTGCCATCAATTAAATATTTATTAAAATAAAGGTATTACATATTCATGTGCCGGTGTGTGTGTTTTGTGTTATTGAAACAACAGATTAATTAGATTGCCAATACACAAAAAATGAAATGGAAAGACAACAGAGAAATGCAATAAGCAACACAAAGACACAAACAATTTTAATAAGGAGTTCACCCTATTCTCTAGGGCTACGTCTCCGGTCTAACTTCAGTGGTGGCCTTGTTTTATTGTGTCTTTCAGCAGAGAAATTACAATACAAGGACTCAATATGAGTTCTCCTGAAGCAGATTTTGCTTGGAAGGGTATTTCTTGGATTCCCTAAGCCACTTGGAGTACACGGACTCTTCTTCTTCCTACCAGCTCTGTGACCCTTGGTCTACAGTGGAAAGAGCCAAATGTGATGCTTAGTCTAGATAGATTCCTCTATGGGAAGGCTTGAATCTTCAAGCTCTCTGGTGCTTGACACTGCTTGTGGTTAGCTCGATCCTCTATCTCTTCTGCTTGGCTTTACTGTTCTCTGTGTTCAGTCCTCCTCTTAGGGTTCACTATTCACTGTCTCTCTTGGTCACTTGGACTCTCCTTAATTCGGATTCCCAATCAACTCTAACTAGTTTGACTGTCTCTATTCATGGCTTTAAACATTCGATCCCTATGCTTGTTCAGTTCCTCTTCTGCCTGTGTCGATTCACCTTCTGCAACTGCGCTTGGAGTTCCTTGCGTTCGACGTCATCATGAACGCTCAGGGAGTGGCCACTTGTCATCTTCTAAATGGTGCCAGCATGCTTCGTCAATTCGTTTCTTCAATTATGCTGTGGATGTGTTCTTCCTCCACCGTGGTGGTCAATCAAATTCCAAATATCTTTAGAACGTGGCTTTATTCCCTGTTGATTTCACTTCTTTCCATCGGGCACAATCTCAGCCGTCCAATCTGGGCCCTCTAGATCTAATGCCATACACACGTTTCATGCGGTTGACTTGCTCAATTGATAGCACACGATCAACGACAGTTTTCTCTCACCTCTACTTGCCATGCATCGATCAGTGTATGGAATTGCTCCGCTCCTGTCCAAAACCTCTTACCATTCAAGGGCACCCCGATCAAGACCGCCGGCTTCTAGAGCGCGGGTCCTACCTTTGTGCTTTAGGGCTTTTACCTTTTCCCACCTGTGGTCCTCCAGTTCCCCCACATGACTAGGTGCTCGAGCTTTCACATTTTGGCCCTGTTCGCTTAGCGATGCGCTAATTGTGCATTAAAAACTTCACCCTTTTTCCATTCCGGGGCTCCCAAGGGCTAGTTTGGCCTCTTGTGCGGTCTCCATGGGCCTCAGTTAGCGCGCTTTGACCAAGGGTCCTCGTTGTTGCACGTCAGCTGCCATGGCCACTGGTTCCAGTGTGTTTTTGATATAGTTTTGGATTTCATTAGAGATTTGTTCGACCTAATTCAGTCATGGTTCTCGACAGTCTTTCTATGGATCCAATTTGGATCATGGCCTCCCTACTGAAAAAGCTTTTGGACCACCAAAAGTTGGTTTGAAAGCATTGACTAAGTGAGGATATTGTTTCTTCACTTGTCCGATCTCAATCCACTTTGTGCTGCTTGGCTTTGAACCTTTGAGCCCAATCTTGAGGTACTCAACTTCTCCCCTGCGCGTTGTCCTCACCTTCCTATCTAGAACTATGTCTTCCTGCAACTCATTGAGGTATTCAGGTAGTAGGTCATCAATAGAAGGTAATTGACTTTTCTCTTTAGGGTCCTCAATCGTTGAAGGTTCAAACAATCTCAAAAAATCTGCATTTATGACTGAGTAGATGTGCATGTAAGCTGGTAGATCAAGGCGAAACACATTTTCACTAATCTTCTCAAGCATCCTAAAAGGTCCATACCTAATAGGATTTAGCTTTTTACCTTCACCTTGCATCCTATCCTTGCTAATATACAGCCAGACTTGGTCTCCAACTTGAAAACTATGCTCCATCCAATGCTTATCATGCCTAGCCTTATACTTGGCCTGACTCTTTTCCAAATGTTCCTGTACTGCTTGATGGGTCCCCTACATCTACTCAATGAACTTGGTTGCCTTATCCACATCACTGTGCCCATCAACCATGGTATCTTTACCAAAGACAAAATCCAAAGGAGACCTTGGTGTGAAACCAAAGCAGGTCTCAAAAGGAGATCTCTGTGTAGAAGAGTGTTTGGCTCTGTTGTAAGCACGCTGCAAATAACACAAGTGTTCATCCCAAAGCTTAGGATGTTTACTGCAATATCCTCTCAGTAACTGGATCACAGTCCTGTTTACTACTTCTGTCTGGCCATCTATTTGTGGATGAAAAGCTGTGCTTTTCTTTAACTTGGTGTCCATCAGTTCCCACAGACTAGACCAAAACTTCCCCACAAATCAGGTGTCTCGATCAGATACAATGGAAGTGGGTAATCCAAAATGAACCCATACATGTTCAAAGAACAATTTTGCAGTCTGTTCAGCTGTGACCTGTTTACTACAAGGTATCAAAATGCACATTTTGCTGAACCTATCCACAACAACGTATAGATAATCATGACCTTTCCTAGATTTAGGCAGTCCTCCTACAAAATCCATGGAAACGCTTTCCCAAGGGTGAGAAGGAACTAGCAATGGAGTGTACAAGCCTAGTTTTCTATTGTTGGGCTTGCTTTTAGCACACATGGCACACCCTCTTACATATCTAGAAATTGTCTCATTCATTTTTGGCCAATAGCAGAATCTTTACAGCTGTGCAACCGTTTTGCTTACCCCAAATTGACCTGATATCGGAGAAGTGTGTGCTTCCCTAATTATCTTTATCCTCTCAGTTTTTGGAATGAAGAGTTTCCCACAATGGTATAAGAGTCGGTCCTTTAAACGATAGTCCAATTCTTCTACTCTTTTGCCTTGACTCAAAGTTGCATATATACATCTTTAAAGTCCATATCCTGAAAATATTGTTCTATGTAGCTTTAATGTAGTACAAAAATATGCTTAAGTATGGTAGATGCATTTATAATTGGTTTATATAACATGTCCGTAACCTTGTTATGTATGCCCTTTTTATATTTGATGACTAAGTGAAACTGTTGTAGAAAACCCATCCACCTGTAATGTCTTGATTGTTGCAACTTAGTTTGGGAGTGTAGATATTGGAGTGGCTGGTGATCAGTATGTATTACTATCTCTTTTCCCATTAAGTAATGTTTCCACTTTTTCACACTCTGAACTAATGCATACAATTCTTTATTGTATGTAGGATAGTTAACTACTGCAGGATTAAAAGTCTCACACTGATAGCATATGGGTTAGCCATGCTATGTCAACACTGCTCCCATTCATAGTCACTGGCATTAGTTTAGATCTCAAATAGTCTTTGCAAATCTGGCAGTGGTAGTACAAGTGTTGTACTAATTTTCTCTTTCAAGGTGTCGAAGGCTTTTTGATGTTTGCCTCCCCACTGAAACACCTTATTCAATCCTATTAAAGCATGTAAGGGTGATGCAATCATGGAGAAGTTAGAGATGAAATTCCTCCAATATTGTGCTACTCCTAAGAAGCTTCTCACTTCTGTAGTAGACCTGGGTTTAGGCCAGTTTACAATGATTGCCACTTTAGAGGGATCTATTTTCATTTCACCCTCCCCCCCCCCCCCCCCCCCCCCCCCCCCCCCCCTACTATGTGACCCAAGTAGTTTAGAGATGTTTTGCCAAATTCACATTTTGAGAGTTTAACATGAAGTTTCTCTCTTTTCAAAACATCTAATGTTTTCTTAACATGAATTAAATGTTCTTCCCACATTTTACTAAAAATAACAATGTCATCCAGATACACAATAACAAAATCATCAAGAAAAGGTCTGAGTACATCATTCATTAATCTCATGAAAGTGGCAGGAGCATTAGTTTAGCCAAAAGGCAAACTAGCCATTCATATAATCCCTGCTTTGTTTTGAAAGCAGTCTTCCATGCATCTTGCTTTGCAACTCTGACCTGATGGTATCCACTATGCAAATCCAGCTTGGTGAAATAAACTGCTTCTTTTAATTGATCTAAGAGATCATCTATGCGAGGAGGGGGATAACGATTCTTGATTGTTATCTTATTCAGTGCTCGATAATCAATGCACATTCTCCACCAGCCATCTTTCTTTCTCACCAAAATGATTGGTGACCCACATGGTGATGTGCTAGGCCTAATGAAGCCCTTCTTGATCAACTCCTGCACTTGCTTCTTGATTTCAGTATACTCTAAAGTAGACAACCTTTTATACCTATGGTTGCTATGGTTATTTCATCTCCCGAGTCTGACCCGAAATCTCTCTGAATAGTTGCAGCTGTCTTCTTCTTCTTGCCCTCGGACTTCTTAGGTCTTAGCTCTAGATGCAGAATCCAACAATGCTCATCATCATGCCCCTCCTTTTTACAGTGAGTGCATGAAGCTTTGGATTTCTGTGCAGTGTTAGCCTTATTTTCTTTCCACTTTTGTTTTCTTTTCTCCTTGCTCTCACTTACAGTGGGTTGGGATGATCCCCCAACTTTTGGATTCCCATTCTTTCCTCTAGCCTCTAGATGAATAGCTTGTACAGACACCTCATCTATACTAGTGGGATTAAACATGAGGATGGTATGCCTCATGTAGCTGTGTAGACCACCAATGTACTTTAAAAGAGTCTCTCGTGAGTCTAGTGAGATACCCAACATCAATGCTCTCTTTCTGAACTCTTGAGTATACCCTTGTACACTTTTCCCCTTCAACTGCTGAAGAGTTTGCCAACTCATCATGGCCTGCTGCATGTAGGCCAATGGATAGAACTGTTTCCTGATTGCAGAAATGAAGTCACTCCAGACAGAGATGGTCTTACCATGGCTTCTCATATGGGTTCTACCTTCCCACCAAACCAAGGCAGTTCCTCCTAGGCATAGGCTTGCCAGCTGAATCTTACTCTTGTTCGAGTTTATGTTCTGTACCCTGCAATACACATCAATTTGTCTAATCCAATTGTCCAATTTTTTAGCATTTAGCTCTCCATCATATATAGGCAAATCAAATTTAACATCTAACTTAATCAAAGATGCTTTCTTATTATTATAGGGCTATTAGGAGGTGTGAGAAAGTTTTCCTCTTTCCCTATTCCTTTGGAGTTGTCATGGAAGTGAGACTCATTTTCTTATTTGTCTTGCTTAGAGTCTGATGCATCTTCCACCTTTTGATTTCTAAAGTCTTGGTACATTTCTTCGACCATGGACTTCATAGCTAGGAAACTATCTATGAATTGAGGGTCTGGTCCCATAGGACTTTCTTCTGTCATGGTCTTTTGAGGATAGAATCTCCCAATTTTAGGATTAGTTTCCACCAACTCTCCTTCTCCTAATTTGAGCTTTTATCTTGTGAGCATTCATAGCTATACCAACACAAGATTGTTTAACCTTACAACCTTACACTCTGATACCACTTGATCTGATATTCACCCTATGAGTGCCATCAGTTAAATATTTATTAAACTAAAGGTATTACAGACTCATGTGCTGGTGTGTGTGTGTTCTATATTATTGAAACAATGGATTGATCAGATTGCCAATACACAGAAAATGAAATGGAAAGACAACAGAGAAAAACAGTAAGCAACACAAAGACACAAATAATTTTAATAACGAGTTCACCCTATTCTGCAGGGCTACGTCTCTGATCCAGCTTTAGTGGTGGCCTTGTTTTATTGTGTCTTTCAGCAGAGAAATTACAATACAGGGACTCAATATGAGTTCTCCTGAAGCAGATTTTACTTGGTAGGGTAGTTCTCGGATTCCCCAAGCCACTTGGAGTACACAAACTCTTCTTCTTCCTACCAGCTTTGTGACCCTTGGTCTATAGTGGAAAGAGCCAAATGTGATACTCAGTCTGGACAGATTCCTCTATGGGAAGGCTTGAATCTTCAAGCTCTCTAGTGCTCGACGATACGTGTGGTCAGCTTGACCCTCTGTCTCTTCTGCTTAGCTTTACTGTTCTCTATGTTCAGTCCTCCTCTCAGGGTTCACTGTTCACTATCTCTCTTGGTCACTTGGACTCTCTCCAATTTGAATTCCCCATCAACTCTAACTGGTTCAACTGTCTCTGTTCATGGCTTTAGCCATTCGATCCCTATGCCTGTTCGGTTCCTCTTCCAC
Source organism: Pinus tabuliformis (assembly GCA_031772625.1). Classification (NCBI taxonomy): domain Eukaryota; kingdom Viridiplantae; phylum Streptophyta; class Pinopsida; order Pinales; family Pinaceae; genus Pinus; species Pinus tabuliformis. Next base: position 993,976,764 of record CM062812.1, on the reverse strand, counting down.
CTGTGTCGATTCACCTTCTACAGCTATGCTTGGAGTTCCTTGCATTCGGCATCATCATGAACGCTTAGGAAGTTGGCACTTTTCCTCCTTTAAATGGTGCTAGCATGCTTCGTCGGTTCATTTCTTTAGTTACGTCATGGATGTGTTCTTCCTCCATCGTGGTGGTCAATCGGATTCCAAATCTCTTTAGAACACGGCTTAATTCCCTGTTGATTCTGCTTCTTTCTGTCGGGCGAAATCTTAGCTGTCCGATTTGGGCCCTCTAGATCTGATGCCATACGCACATTTCATGGGGTTAACTTGGTCGACCAATAGCTCGCGATCAACGACGGTTTTCTCTCACCTCCACCTGCCATGTGTCGATCAGTGTATGGAATCACTCCGCTGCTGTCCAAAACCTCTTACCGTTCAAGGGTGCCCCAATCAAAACCGTTGGTTTCCAGAGCGCGGGTCTCGCCTTTGTACTTTAGTGCTTTTACCTTTTCCCGCTCGCGGTCCTATGGTTCCCCCACGTGACTGGGTGCTCAGGCTTTCCCATTTTGGCCCTGTTCACTAAGTGATGCACGATTAGTGCTAAGCGCTAATCGTGAATCATAAACTTCACCCTTTTTCCATTCCGGGGCTCCCAGGGGCTACTTTGTCCTCCTGCGCGGTCTCCATGGGTCTCAGTCAGCGCGCTTTGACCGAGGTCCTCATCATTCCACATCGGCTTCCATGGCTACTGGTTCCAGGGTGTTTTTGATACTGTTTTGGATTTCATTAGAGATTTCTTCGACTTGATTCAATCATGGTTCTCGACAGTCTTTCTATGGATCCAATTTGGATCAGAGGGACTAATAGGTGTGCATAGAAACGTGTGTGCAGGGTCAAATTGCGGACAGCTAGAAGCTCGTCAGATATCCCCAGGGTGCGGAAACCTGGTTCTAGCACCCTCCCATACTACTTTGGGTGAGACCTCAGTCCGCGCTCTGTGGACTGTTGCCAAAATGGCCAGCAGTACCGGGATTTGCTTGGATAAATCACCTTTATAAATAAATAAAAAATTGTGAGGAGATGTGGTATGTGACATATGGTATCAGAGCCATGTTTCAAAATTGGGCTTGAAGGGAACCACCACAAAAATATGTAGTTATGTGCATAATTAAAAAGTTTATTTAAATATTGAGATGCTAATACTATTTTGTGTTGACCATAAGTTACTCAAGTGAAGTAGGTGTTAGAAATAATACTGAGAGGGGGGGTGAATCAGTATTATCAAATTCCTTTTTAATTTATACAAAGATTTGAAGATCTGACTAATGAAACTTGCATATACCTTCCAGACTTATAATTGAATTTATTATTCAGATGTTGATCATTAATCTATGTTTCAGAACCATATATTAGTAAGCAGGAATAGAAAATTAGAGCAGACAATCACACAAAATAACACAAGATATAAGGTGGAAACCCAATTTGGGTGAAAACCACCTGCTCCAATATGTCTCTATCTTCTTTCAATTAGAAACTTCTTTTTACAATGATTCTGTATTGGTGCAGTCTTATACCAGCACGCAGGCTTCAACCTACAGAAGGCTACAACCTTCTCTCGTTCTCTAGACTCTTCTGGAAGGGAGCTACAACCCCCTTAGCTCTTGTACTAGCTGAGGTCCTAGTACGTAGGTACTGACCTACATAAAACTTCTCTTTTCTTCCAGGGACCGTGTTTCATAAATTTTCAAACTGGATCCATGAATATCAATCAAACATCAAATAGATCTGTAATCAACCAACTTCCTTGTACAAATACTGAATCAATAACTTCTCAGAACACAGCAACCAGAAACCAATTCAAAACCCTGAACACTACAGTAATAGACAAAAGTAGCTAAAAAATATTTCAAGAAAAGTCCGCAACTTCACCAATAGTAACCTACGAACATTCGTGCCTTCTCCGTGTCCAACCTATGGGTATCCGCACCTCCACTGTGTTGGTCCTATGGACTTCGCACCCGTGCTATGTAAAACCTACGGATATCTGTGCCTGCACTGTGACGAGCCTGCGGATCTTCGCGCATGTGCTGTGTAGGACTTGCGGGTATCCGCGTCTGCACTGTCTCGAGCTTGCGGATCTCCGCGCCTATGCTGTGTTGGACCTGCGGGTATAGATAATTTATCAGACTTCAGTTATACCCCAGACTATCATATTTATAGATTTGATCATGTGCCAAAGAGATCTCGACCCATCAATAGATCCTTCTTGTAATGTTCATGTTTCTCCTTGATTTAGAACCAGTTATAACTCACCAACCGATCAAAAAATTTCAGATCTTACTCTTCTTAAGATATTCAACGCATCGGTGCCCAAGCCAAATGATCTCCTTTCCTTTTTATAATCTAGGCCTTACTCAAACCATGGTCCAAAACCATAGAGATCCAATACTAGGGACCCAATACCTGGGTTCAATACTTTAGATGCAAAATGACAGACCAAAACCATGGGATCAAAAATGTCATACTAAATACCATGGACCAACCATAAGATTTCCCATGTGCATGTGATTTTCTCCGCATGAAAGTGCGTGTACTTTATATCTTCACTTTTTTTCGGTACACCTGCGAATATGTCCACACCTTTTGTTCGGCGCACCTACGGAAACTGCGGATGTCTGCAGCTTTGTGAACAAGAACCTGCGGGTATCTCAATTTCTACTATTTCGAGAGCCTGGACTTGTGAGCTACTATTTGAGTGAGTTTCCATCAAGGACAACACTTATGTCATCGAGCCAAGCCTGTGCCATAATGCCAACAGTAGGTTACAACCCAGAAGGGATGATGGTCCTACTCCACCTACACTAGAAGGAGAGGAAATATATGTAGAGTTAGGGGAAGGAAACACCCCACCAACAACTCAATTTATGGATGTTATCAGAGGTATACAACAAGAGTTATCCCATCTAAGAACAATCAATGAATGTCTTCTAAAAGAAAGTGATGAGAAAGAAAGGATGATCAGGGAATTAATTGAAAAGTCTAGTCATAAAACAATAGAGACAAAGGAATTGAAAAGGAAGAATGGGGAGACAAAATCAGAATCAGGAAGTGGAGCTTATTCAGACAAAACTTATCCAAACACACGAAAAATGAGGAACAAAGTGGAATTGCAAGAATAATTCAGAAAAATAAAACCACCTACTTTTGGTGGGGGAAAGGACGATGATGCAGAAGCATGGCTCCTCAATAGGACTAAGTATTTCCAATTTTATGAGTATGAGAGCAATCTAAAGGCCAGATTGGCCATTTATCAGCTGCGAGGAAACGTCTCTCTTTGGTGGGAAGAGGTAAAAAGTGTGTATACGTTGGAGGAAAAGAAAGTTCTTGGGAGGGATTCTAGAAATGGTTTAAGTCCTGGTACCTAGATGAATGATATTATGATGATTGAGCAAATGAGTTACATGAGTTAAGATTGGGACACTTAACTATGGACACATTTGTGGCTAAATTCACGAATTTTTTGTGGTATGTCCCTTATATTAAAGAAGAGAAGCCAAGGCACAATGATTTTTGAACCTCCTACTAGTCCCTTATAAGCAGAGGGTTGAGTTCGAAAATCCTAAAACAATGGATGAAGCGGTAAGAAAAGAAAGACCATGTTATCAACAATTTAAGAATAATGGAGAAGGATGAAATGCTTAGCAAGGTAAGGAAGAAAACAAATTTGCAATGGGGTCAAAAAGACATAAACCTACTTATCTTCAAATTTTGGAAGGGACCACCAATGAAAGAAATTTAGTAATGGAAATTCAATCCAGGCAGCACAATCTCAAACTAGGTCCAAACACATGGATTTGAACAATAAAAAGACAAGTGGGGTCAAAGCGACAAAACCATTAAATTTTTGGGGGTGCAATGAACCCCATTTGTTGAGAGATTGTTCGCATAACCACAAATCTATTTAAAACATTTAAGTTGTCCATGAGGGAACAACTGTGAATGATATTTCTAGAAACATTTTGAGAGTAAGTGGAACAATGGAGGATAGACATGAAACACAAATAAACCATGATCGAGATTGAAGGTACCATTTCAAAAAATTATGTTTTTGTATTAATTGATCCAGGGGCTAGTTTAAGTTACATTAGTCTTTAGATTGTGGAAAAATGTAAACTAAAAAGTGAAAAATTTAGATTGCATGTTTGGTATAGTTAGAAAATGACACAATGAGGAGGGTAACTAATCAAAGGAGGTAGTGTCCCATCAATTTAAATGGTTATTCCATAGAAGTAAATTTAAATATCCTTCCCTTAGGATCATACGATGTACTAATATGCCTGGACTGGTTGGAAAAACATGGAGTTGTCATAAACTATTTAGACAAAATAGTAAGTTTTGTAAGATAAGGGGGAAAAATTCAATTAATAAAAGGCATATTGAAACCAATATCTATTAGACATATTTCAACTTTACAAATAAAAAGTAGTGCAAGAAAAGGGTGTCAAATATTCGTGGTACATATTGAAACCAATGAAAAACAAACAAAAAAATAAAAGTTAGAGGACCTTCCAATTATTAAAAATATTTTGGATGTTTTTCCAAATGAGATTCAGGGTTTACCCCCACAGAAAGGTATATATTTCTCCATTAATCTGATACCAGGTGAAACCCCAGTGTTTGGAGCCCATTATAGAATGAGTATACCTGATCTACTAGAGTTGAAGATGTAGACACAAGAACTACTAGATAAAGGATATATTAGACCCAATGTCTCATCGTGGGGGGATTCGGTGTTTTTTTAAAGAAAAAATATGGCACATTTAGAATGTGCATCGATTATCGACAATTAAAAAATCTAACCATTAAAAAAAAATACCCGTTTCCTCGTGTTGATGATTTTTTCGATTAAGTAAGGGAGGGAACTATATTCTCAAAATTTGATTTGAGAAATGTGTATCACCAATTGAGAATAAAGGATGAAGATATTCATAAGACAACTTTTCAGACTAGATATGGTCACTACGAATTTGTAGTGTTACCATTTGGCCTTACTAATGCACCAACAACATTTATGTGCTTCATAAATACTGTACTCAATGAGTACCTTGATAAATTTGTGTTGGTATTTATAGATGACATTCTGGTATATTCCAAGAATGAAGAAGAACACAAGGAACATTTAAGATTGGTACTACAAACTTTAAGAGAACATAAATTATATGTTAAGTTTAGTAAATGTGAGTTTTATAAGGACATAATACAATATTTGGGCCATGTTATTTCGAAGGAGGGATTTCTGTTGATCCTGAGAAGGTCAGGGCTATTTTGAATTGGCCCACACCTAAGGATGTGTCAGTTATCCACTCATTTATGGGAATCACATGATATTACCAAAGATTCATAGAAGGGTTCTCTAAACTAACCTATCTTATCACATTGTTACAAAAGAAAGGAACAAAGTTTGAGTGGAAAACTAAATTCTAGGAAATATTTTACAAATTGAAACATTTGCTTATAGTGGCCCCTATTTTAAAAATTGTAGACCCAGATAAAGAATTTGTTGTTTGCACAAATGCTTGTTTGGAAGGTTTAGGAGGAGTTTTGATGTAAGAAAATTTAATAGTGGCTTATGAGTCTAGAAATTTAAAACCACATGAAAATAATTATGTAGTATATGATTTAGAGTTGGTGGCTATAACAAATGATTTAAATATGTGGAGACACCACCTTCTGGGAAATAAATTTACGTTGGTATTAGATCATATCAACTTGAAATATTTGTTTAGCCAAATAGATCTTAATTCTAGACAAGCTAGGTGGATGACCTTCCTTAGTGAATGTGAATTTGATATCAAACACATAAAAGGTAAAGAAAATAAAATAGTAGAGGCTTCAAGTAGTCATGTATATGCTCTAATGAAAATATTTGTTAGCAATGTTAACATAGATTTCATGGAACAAATTATAGAAATTCCTTGTAGATTCAAATTGCATATGTAATTTTCTAAAAAAAAAGACTTGAATCAACTCTACTCATCAACGGAAATAATTAAACGATTGAAAAATCACAAAACATGAGACAATGTTCAATCACATATGATCAAAGATTTATCTAAGGGGAAATATTGCTTCTCAAAACCCCTTTCTATCTCTATGCCTAGAGACATCAGTAACGTTTAACATTTCAAAGGAAACAACAACAGAGGGTTTAATGTTGACATTGGCCAAACTATATGAAAAACCCTTGGCCTCAAATAAGGTATTTCTTATGAGGCATTTATTTAATATGAAGATGTCAGAAGGTGGATTTGTTGCAGACCATTTAAATGATTTTAATACAATTAGAAGTAAATTAAGTTTTGTAGGGGTAACTTTTGATGATGAAGTTAGGGCTCTTTTATTTCTGTGCTCATTACCAGAAAGTTGGAATGGTTTAGTTATGGCCATTAGTAACTCTGTCTCTGGATCTAGTACTTTAAAGTTTGATGATGTTGTCGGTGCAATCCTTAGCGAGGAAATGCAATGGAAAAGCTCATGTGAGACATCAGGTAATGCTTTGACTGGAAAGAGGAAAGAGCCCAGGATACCGCAGTAAGTCAAGAAAAGGCAGATCCAAGTCTAGATCGAGGATAGTGTGCTGGAAATGCGGGAATAAAGGACACCTGAAGAAAGACTGCAAGTCTCGAAAGGGAAAAGAAGGAGACGCACATCAAGAAACTAATCATGAAGCGAATGTAATAGGTGATGTGTTGCAAGATGCTTTGATTCTTTCATTAGAAAATATTATTGATGTCTGGGTGGTAGATTCAGGGGCCTCATTCCATGCCACACTTGATAGGAAACATTTTTATGATTATGCTCAAGGAGATTTTAGACAAGTTCGATTGGGTGATGATAAACCCTATAAAATCATTGGAATGGGTATAGTTTTCATAAAACAAAAAAATCGAAATCAGTGGATATTGAAGGAGGTAAGGCATGTTTTAGATCTAAAGAAAAATCTGATTTCAACAAGGCAGTTGGGAGGTGAAGGTTGCTTAACTACTTTTGAAGATAAAACCTGGAAGGTCACTAAAGAATCCCTGGTAATAGCGAAAGGAGGAAAGGTTGGTACATTGTATTTATGCAATGGTATTTATAATTTTTTTAATGCTTTAACCTCTACAGGAGAAGATACAACATTGTGGCATCATAGGCTCAGGCACATGAGTGAGAAGGGGATGCAGATTCTTCACTCAAAAAATTTGTTGCCAGGTTTGAAGCATGTTGATTTAAAATAGTGTGAGAATTGTGTTTATGGAAAATAGAAGAGAGTCAGATTCCTTAGAGTTGGGAAAGAAAGGAAGAGCGAAAAGTTAGAGCTTTTGCATACAGATGCATGGGGACTTACTCAGGTATCATCTCTTGGTGGATTTAGTTATTATGTTACTTTTATTGATGATGCAACCAGGAAAACCTGGATTTATTGTATTCGAAATAAATCTGATGTATTTGATACTTTCAAGAAATGGAAAGATTTGGTTGAAAATGAGACAGGAAAAAGGTTGAAGTGTCTCAGATCAGACAATGGAGGTGAATATTGCATCAAAGAGTTTGATAGGTACTGTTCAGAGAATGGAATTCATAGAGAGAAGAAAGTTCCAGGAACACCACAAGAAAATGGTGTGTCAAAAAGGATGAACAGGAAAATCATGGAGCATGCAAGGTGCATGAGATTGCATGAAAGATTTCCTTTACAATTTTGGGAAGATGATGTAGATACTGCTGTTTATATAATAAACAGAGGGCCTTCAAGTTCCTTGGATGGTAGTATTCTAGAGGAGGCATGGACAGGTAAAAAGGTAAACTACTCTTTTTTAAAGACTTTTGGTTGTGAAGCCTTTGTCCATATTAATAAAGAAAATACAACAAAGCTTGAGGCAAAATCAAAGAAATGTATCTTTATTGGATATGGTGTTAATGATTTTGGTTATCGCTTTTATGATTATGAAAAACACAAAATCATTAGGAGCAGATACATTATATTCAATGAAAAGGTTTTGGTATAAGGATCAGCTACAGGAAAAGAATCAGGAAAAAGAAAATATAGAATACATAGTGCTTGATGATATCACATGAAAAGTGATGGCACCTGAAAATCATAATGATCAACAGCCAGAACAACAACCACAACAACAAAAAGCACTTCAAACACCTAAAAGTGGTGTTAGAAGATCTACTAGGATAAGTAGACCCCATGAACGATACTCTCCTTCATTATATTATGTATTGTTGACTAATTCTGGTGAACCAGAATGTTATGAAGAAGCAGTGCAGGTAGAAACTAGGAAGAAGTGGGAGCAGGCCATGAAAGAAGAGATGGACTCCTTAGCATATAACTAGACTTGGGACTTAGTCGAGCTGCCTGCAGGTAAAACAACATTACAGAATAAATGGGTTTACAAGCTGCAGGAAGAATATGGAGGTAGAAAAAGGTACAAAGGTAGACTTGTGGTGAAGGGGTTTGCATAGAAGAAAGGTATTGATTTTGATGAAATATTTTCTCCTGTTGTTAAAATGACTTCAATCAGAACTATTATAAGTCTAGTAGCAGTTGAAGATTTGCATCTTGAGCAGTTAGATGTAAAGACAACCTTTCTCCATGGGGATTTGGAGGAAGAGATATATATGTAGCAACCACAAGGATATGAGGTAAAAAGGAAGGAGAAACTAGTGTGTAGGTTGAAGAAGAGCTTGTATGGCTTAAAACAAGCTCCAAGGCAGTGGTATCTAAAATTTGACAAGTTTATGTTTGAACAAGGTTATATTAGATGTCACTCTAATCATTGTGTTTATCTGAAAAAGAAAAATGATGGTAGCTATATTATATTGTTATTGTATGTAGATGACATGCTTGTTGCAGGGTTTAACATGCAAGAAATGAATGTGCTCAAAAGAAAATTACAAAATTCATTTGCAAAGAAGGATTTGGGAGCTGCAAAAGAAATCCTTGGTATGAGAATAACTAGAGACAGAAAAAATCGCAAATTAACATTGTCTCAGAATGAGTACATACAAAAGGTGTTGAAAAAGTTTAATATGCATAATGCAAAACCAGTTAGTACACCTTTTGCTAGCCATTTCCAACTTAGTAAGGAGATGTGCCCAAAGACCCAAGAAGACATGGATTATATGTCTAAAGTTCCATATGCATCAGTAGTTGGAAGCTTAGTGTATGCAATGGTCTGCACAAGGCCTAATATGTCACATGCAGTGGGAGTTGAAAGCAGGTACATGAAAAATCCAAGAAAAGAACATTGTATGGCAGTGAAGTGGATTCTCAGGTATTTGAGAGGTACTACAAATCAAACATTATGCTTTGGTGGTTCAAACATTTCTCTACAGGGATATGTTGATGCAGATATGGCAGGTGATAAAGATAACAGGAGGAGCACAACAGGGTATGTGTTTACTGTAGGTGGAATGACTATCAGTTGGGTCTCAAAACTACAAAGTGTTGTTGCACTCTAAACAACAAAAGCAGAGTATGTTGCTTCTACAAAAGCTAGTAAAGAAATGATATCATTACAAAGGTTTTTGGATGAATTGGGTAAGAAGTAGGAGTTGGGCAGGTTATACAGTGACAGACAGAGTGCCATACATCTCGCAAAGAGCTCTGCATTTCATTCCAAGAATAAGCATATACATCTCAAGTACCATTTCATACGGTCAGCATTGGAAGATGGACAGTTGAAACTGGAAAAGATACACACTAGCCAGAATCCTACAGATATGTTAACAGAAGTTGTAACCATGGAGAAACTGAGAATCTGATCAGTTTCAATTAGTCTTCAGGTATGATGAAGAAGATGAGAAATAGCTAGATCCAAAGTGGAGTCATTGTCTAGTGAATGAAGCAGTGGTGGAGTTGCTATAATCAGTCTCCAAGTGGGAGATTGTTGGGTGTGGAGCTTGCTTATCTTCTGTATTCTAAGGTATCACCGCATTGGACCCTAGTTTGTAATGGGGTAGCAACGCTGCCTGTAAAATATTCGCTACAGGGGGGGTCTAGGGGGGGGGGGCTGCGACTTTTTGGGAGTCCCCCCCAACAGGGGGATCAGGGGCAACGCTCCTAAAGCTAAGAATATATGTAAAATTGCCTTGTAAAAGTATAATAATTTCTAGATAATCTGGGCTATTCATTAGGCGGATGATATGCCGGTAGAAGATATGTTTAGTTTAGGGTTTTTTCCCTAGAAGGCAACCCCTCACTATACATGAGGGAATTGTATTGCATCTATGTATATCTGTATTCTAAGTGAGGAAGAGAGAGGAGATTGAGAGGGAAGAGGGAGTTACAGCGGATCTGCTATAGGTTGTATGTCTTCAGTTTGCAGGATAATATAAAAAGAAGGACTGGCTGTTTCTCCGTGGATGTAGCTCAAACTGGGTGAACCATGTATATCCGTGTCTCTCTTGTTTTATGCATTTTCCGTGTTTATATTTCTGCAATATTTTATGTGTTCCATTGCTCTGTAATATATAATTTTCTAATAGTTTCAAGACTATGTGGTCTCTCATACACCCCAGGATGATCCTCCTGGCTCTAGCTACACACTTCTTCAAATCCGTTAGATTCTGACCATCAACTATTGCTAGTTTCTGGATATCATTATCAATGAATTCCTTCAACCCATTATCTTCCAACATTGCCTCCATGTGGTCCTTCCATGAAACATAATTCAAGATTCCCTTAAGGGCACGCTCAAGTCTTAGTCCATAGAAATCCATCCCGATAGCTTTGAATTAATGATCCTGCAAGTTTGATCCTCCTGCAATAAAAAGTTCAAAACCTTTTCTCTATTGTGAAACTTTCTCTATAGTGATTCTAGCTATGATACCATGTATAAATTCCTTGTAGATTCAAACTGATTATGTAATTTTCTATAATAAAAGACTTGAATATACTCTACTCATCATTGAAAACAATTAATCGATCAATAAATAAATAAAAATGAGACAAGATTCAATCACATATGCTTAGATATTTATCTAAGGGGAAAAATTGTTGTTGAAAAACCCTTCCTATCTATATATTGCATTAGATCAGAAAAAATAAAGAATAAAATACAATGATTGTTCAACCTGAACAATATTTTCACAAGTGCAATCTATTTCACGGCCTCACAAGCTGACTCTAGCCAATACTTATCCAATTATTCTACCTTCCAATCTCCTATTTTCTTGCATTGTTTCTCAAGGAATTAACCCTCTATTAAATAGTAAATTCCTCATCTAGATCTCTGCAATCCCTATAGGCCCTTATTTGATTGCATGCACCACCTATACAACTTGGATAATTATACAACTGATAGTACACTTCCCTTGAACTCCAATCTCAACTGGGTAACTCGTATTTCATGCATGCATGAGTTAATTATGGCTGATTTATTAGTTAATTGGTTAAACATTGAATTTGTACTGCACTGCTAGGCCTCCTACTAGTTCCTCCAATAGTTGGAACTAGTTTAACTGACATTAACTCAGTTTAACTAAATTAAACTATTACAGCTCTAATTAAACTCAACCTAGGCTCCTAAAATTTAGGTACCACTCTACATGACTCAGGCTAGGTCCTTATCTCAAATTAACTAAGATAACTAAGTGATACTAACTCAGTTAACTCATTCAAGTTGTCTTGTGATGTGGAATTACAATATTCTCCTAATTTAATTCAAGGGAAAATTAATTTAGGAATTTCTTGCTACATTTGCAACAAAGGTCAGAAATTCAATATAGGAAGATCATAATTATCTATAAATTCAACAAAAATTGCAACAAAAGAAATTTCTAGGTTATGCTAAAAATTCAGAAAAAGTTTCTAACTTGTAGAAATAATTGTATGTTCCAAATTTAAATCCTCTAAAACATATAATATTAGATGAATATCATAAGAAACCATATGTTGGACACCCAGGATATCAAAAGATGATAACTACAGTAAGGAAGGAATTCTACTCGTCTGGCATGAAGAAAAAGGTAGCAGAATACTTCTTTAAATGCTTAGAATATCAACAAGTGAAGGTAGAACACCAACAACCAACAAGACTCTTAATCTCACTACACATTCCTAAATGGAAATGGGAAGTGATATCATTGGAATTTATTACAAAAATGCCAAAAACAAGACGATAACATGACTCCATCATGGTAGTAGTATAGACCCTAAGTACAACAACACACTTTATACTGGTACAATCTACATATGGAACAACTCAGATTGCCAATATTTTTATGAAGGAGCTATTCCGACTACATGGAATACCAAAGATGGTAGTTTCTGATAGGGATGCTAAATTCACTTCTAAATTTTGGAAACCCTTATTTTGAGGCATGGGAACACAACTAAATTTTAGCATTGCATATCACCCCCAAACTGATGGGTAGACAGAGAGAACCAATCATTTTTTGGAGGACATGCTAAGAATTTATGTCATGGACATACTTGCTAAATTAAAAGACTTCATACATTTAGTAGAATTTACCTACACCAATAGTTACCAAGCTTCAATAAAAAGCAAGTCCCTTCGAAGCTTTGTATGGTAGAAAATGTCACACACCTCTCAACCGGAGTTAGCTGAAAAATAGACTAGTATTGGGACCAGATGCACTACAGAAAATGGAACAAGTGGTATGGAAAATTAAACAAAACATAAAAACTGCACAAGACAGAGAAAAAAATTATGCTGATAAAAACATCACTCATAAGGAATTTAAGGTTGGAGATCATGTGTACCTAAGAGTTAAACCGAGGAAAATTACCTTAAGGGTTAGAAATTGTAGCAACTTGGCACCACATTTCTGTGGGCCTTTTGAGATTTTGGATAGAGTTTGGCCAGTAGCATATCAGCTGGCCTTGCCTAGCCATATTAAAGTGCACAATGTTATTTACATATCTTTGTTAAAAAAGTATGGCTGTGATAAATATAACATAATTGATTGGAATTTAATACAGGTGAACCAGATGGAGACTTGTTAGCAGAGCCACTCTGCATGCTACATCAGAAAGTGATCTTGCTCCATAATCGAGCCATTTCTTAGGTTAAAGTTCAATGGAAGCACTTTACCTCATAGGAAGCTACTTGGGAGATAGAAATAAGATACGAGAGACCTATCTAGCACTATTTTAGAAGGGAAACAATTGGACAATGAACACCAAGGATGGTATTGAATAAAAAGGGGGAAGATGTAATACTCCTCTGTTCTTATTTTAATTTCTTGCTATTTTTAGACCTAGACTATTCTTATATTTGATGGATGGAAAGCCATGTCAGAAGTGAAATGAATGTGAACAATGTAGTTATTGTGATGTAATAAATAACTTTTTCTTAATAAATAAAAGTTGGAATTTACTTGGGAAATAAACACTAGAATTAAGAGATTCTTGCCAATATTTGGAAACCATTATGAGATCAAAATAAATCTTCCCTTAAATGGCTCCTAAAAATCCCTAGGAGGCAATAAACAAGATTTAATATGATGGGAGAGAAATATATATTAAATCACTTAGTTGGAGAAATACACTAAGGGTGAAATAAAGTGCCATGAGGGAGAAAGGTGGGCTTTAAATAAAAGGGAAAGCACATTTTTTTCAGAAAAGAAAAAGAAGAAAAGAAATAAAACCTAGGCAAGTGGGTTGGCAGACCCAAAAAGTGGGCACCACTAAAAATATGTTGGGGAAGAAGATTATAAAATATAGTACTTGGGAATCAAGATGGTGGTTGATCACATTTGCAAACATATCTCAGTTCGGGGAGAAATGGTGGATCAATTCATGGTAAGGAGGATAGTGGTTTTTCCCAAGTGCATTTCTAGTAGTGAACATGTTTAGAACATCTATGTACATTTAAGTTCTTAATATATTATTTGATTATTGGTGCATATAAAGAATTTAATTTCATGCATGTCGATGAATATAAAAAAGTAGATTGAAGGCATGCATGTGATATATGAATATGCGTGATGTTTTGATTTAATTACTTTTTTGTGTGTATACCTCTGATTTCTTATCAGATTATTTCTCCTATATGCATTCTGAAATGTTATGATTATGACTGTGTATATTTAGTAGGAAAATTACATAGATACTGAATGTTATTTGGTTATGAAGGAAAGTTTTGTATAACATATATATTCTCCCTAAAAGGTGAGAAGGTTTGATTCAGAGTGGAAGCATCCAAAATTGGTGTAATTGTAGAATGAGAAAGTATAGAGAGACTCACTCTAGCCCATATATTATTTCTTATGTTACACTAACTACATTAGAAATGTTACTGTATGAATTCTATGACATGAGACGTAGTGGAATAAATACAATTGATCATAATTAAGTCAATCTAAGGTGTTAAAATAACCCAACCAGACTAGAATACATATACAAAGTATAAATTAGTTAGGCTCAAGTAGAGCTTTTAGGGACTCCAAACTTGACTTGTTTAGTAAACTTACTATTAAGTGGGTTATTAATGCATAAAAATAAAGTATTATTGTGATGAATCATTTGGTAGCAAACTAGAAAAAAAAAATTCTATCACATTAATGATCGTATTATTATACATTTTAATTGCTTCTCATTATAGATTTGTGGGACTAAGGAATTAAGCTAAGCATAGTTAAACAAAGGAAATTGTATGACATAATCAGCCCAGATTTTAACCAATTCAGAGAAATTTTAAACCCAATGTATATATGTTTTAATTAGAGTAATTGACTAAAATTCTAGAACTAAAGAGTTGTAGGGAATTTGATAGGAAATGCCTAAGATATTGGACCTTTTATGATGCCAGAGAATTAGGGTTTGGCCCAAAGAGTGAATTGAATTAACGTAAACATGTGATAGCTAGAGGTGGGATGGAAACATGGTGTTATCACTAAAAAATTTCCATGGTTGTGGAAGTAAATAACCGAGGTAAACTCTAACCAATCACTTGAATTGAAAGCTAGCACTTTCAATCCGAAGGGGGATCACTTCTATAACTTAGTCAAAATGATTGGTTATGAGCTTAAAAAAATGACTAGGTATGTTATAATAGGGTTTCAAAAATGTTCTAGGGTTTGATAGATTTCCATTTGGCTTAACAAGGGAGCAAACTAAAACCTTCATAGAGGTAGGGTAGTTGAGATAATTTGAAATTTAAAAATGTTGAGATGGAATGAAAATAATAAGGCAATGGTATACTTATAAGATCACCAAAAGGACAAATTCTGTAAAGCATAAGTCACAAATTGTGAAAGATTGGTCATATAAACAAAGCATAATAAATATGACTTCTGTTTATTTACATTTATTAGTCATAGAAGAATACACATATAACAACATTGAAGGAAAACAAAAAGAAGAAAACACATATCCAAAATCTCTCAATGCAAGAATATTTGCTGAAAAATTATCCTTCCTTTATTAAACTTTCAGAAAGTACACCAACTACAATAAGTTTCTGACAAAAAAACAGTCCATGTTCATTAAAAAATGATAGTCTTTGTAGACTATTTACAAAATGTTCAAGATCCAAAAATAATGGATCTAAAACCTCTTCATGTATCTATATCTTAGTAAATCAAATAATCAAGGAGATAATATTTGACCCCGAGTCAAATTGATGAAGTGGTTCTCCAACTAATTGGGAGTTTTTTCTAAAAATATAACAAATTAATTTTGGTGAATTCCTGAAAAATGGGCTTCAAATATCCATTCAAAACTATCAAAATTTGATATATTTACAATATGTGAGATAGGTTTTTGTTAATGGGGTTGTTTTTACTAAAAACCTATTTGGGTTTTCAAAAATTCATCCTGAGTTGTTCAGAAACTGATTTTTTAAACAATGGCTAAAATAGGAAAAAAAAGAATTGCAAAATCCTTAAAAATAAGCTTC
The DNA here is from genome assembly GCA_031772625.1 of Pinus tabuliformis. Classification (NCBI taxonomy): domain Eukaryota; kingdom Viridiplantae; phylum Streptophyta; class Pinopsida; order Pinales; family Pinaceae; genus Pinus; species Pinus tabuliformis. The sequence goes on along the minus strand of CM062812.1, from coordinate 993,960,877 downwards.
AAAGATCCTTTCAAATCTCTTAAAGAATTACACCTGTGTAAAAATTGAAAGAGTTTTTGTTAATGGGTCCGTTAACAACAAAATTTTGTTTCATATTTGGAAAATTCGTTTCCATATGTTCAGAAATCGTGCTCGAAGTTACTGTCTTTACATGAAAAAAGTATAAAAAACAAAGTTTTTTCAAGTGAAAACAAAACATGCTTTGCAACATTTTCCTTTTGACTGTTGAGTTTGGGTCATTATGTTTGAAATAGTAACTTTTCCATGAATCTATGGCCAAATCGACCAAAATAGGATTCATTTATTTATCCAATACTCGCTTGATCACAGTTTCAAATTAGCGTCGATAATCTAGTTATTAGCACTTTAATCCTGTTTTTTACAAATCGGCGTTGACACTGAAACTGTCAGCGATTTAACACTAATTTTTACAAATTGGTGCTGACACTCCCATTTTCAGTGCTTTAAAAATTATGAACTAAAATTTTGATAACACATGGTATGCTATGTTTCTTTATAATTATGAAATTGAATAATAAGTAGATTGTATGAAACTGAGTCTTTGAAGAGCTAAGTATCTGCTAAGTTGTGCGCGATAGTCATGCACAAGTAACTAAAACAATGAAGAATATATTTTTTCCTTAACTATTGACACCATAACTGAATGATAAGTATTGAATAGAATTGTTACCTAGAATACACAATAGTAAAGAAATCATTAACATTATTCAAAGAATCACAACAGAAAATGGAGAAATTTTCTAATATATATGAGATTTTTCAGAAAAGAATAATAAGATACACAATCTACTAAGAACGATATACAAGAAAAACTAAGAGTGAAATTATATAGAGAAGTATTATGCAAAGGGTAATCACATTTAATAGAATAAGATAATCATTTCATTTTTATATAAATTCTTTAGTCCAGATGGTGAACAAACAAAAATTGATGGAAAATATACCCACAAGGGTTTTACTTCAATAGTATCATTCTACTACCGCATGACGGGTCTTGGGTTTTTAACCTGGAGTTCATACAAGTTGTTCAGAATTAAAGCTAGAGAATACACACTAAATACCAATGTTCAACTTATAATCTATCTCTCTTAAGAGTAACACCAAATAAATACCATCCATTTAATAGTTAAAGACAAGAAGTGCAAGCCGAATAATTATTGCGTTGCAAGAAGAATCCCTAAAGTATGTGTGGGAGACCGACCTATAGGAAAAAAATGTGGCAGAGGTTAAACATTGGAATTCGTCCTTGTTGGTTAGAAACTCAGTGAATCCTAGTTTCCATCATACTTGTAATCATCAAATTAAATAGAGTGGTAAGTCATATAATTTCTGAATAGAATCACAACGCATATATTACTAAGGAAGAAGCAAAAACCCCATAGAACGATGCAATATAATTGTGTACAAAAAATAAATCAGATACCGAATTCCTAAAGCATGTTCATGCGACCTTTAAGGTTAGTGAATGACTCACGATGCCATAAGAAATTCGGAAAGGAAAAAAATGTAAATAAACACACTCAATAAGGGTTCGAGTCCCAAGGTAGACATAAATAGTGGACTGAACTAACTAAAAATCTAACCAATGTGTTAAAAAAAATGAAAAAAAATCAAATTAAGTTACGTGTCATTACCCCTTGAATTAGGATCACTTTCCCCATGTAATCCAACCCTACCACACGTTGGAAAAGGATGAGACCAGAAGACCACCAAAGCCTTGGAATCAAAGAGCCAAGTAATTAGATTGGTGAGGGTTCAAACTATAACTTTTTCAATAATTGGTAAACCCTTATTCCTATTCAAATACAAGAAGATGAAGGTTCTCACATCACATAAAGAAGAGCCTCACGGGTACTGGACGCCAATGCCATAACCTCGTTGTTTACACCATAACATAGTATGTTGAATAGTGATAGAAAAGGAAACACAAACAAAACAAATATTAAGGGAACTTGAATGTACAAGCAAATAACCAAAACATCCACAGAAGGTCGTTTTAAACTCTTACCATGCATTATGTGGGAAATTTCCACAGAAGTCTTAAATCCAAAATCATTTCCCTATGCGGAGGGGATACATGGAGTGAAATTGTTTTACTCGACAAATTTAGGGTGAAGATAGCAAGAAGAGTTGTAGACCTTCAATTAATCAAAACATCTTACCTCATAACTATTTATATCTCGCAATTGAGCTCTTCTACTGTGAACATTCAATAAGAGTCTTGATGATGGATCCCTGTTGGGATTTGAAACGTTGACAGAAAAATGGTTTTTACTGTGGGTTCTCCGGTTACTAAATTAGAAGATATTAACCACAGAAGTCTTAAATCCAAAATCATTTCCCTATGCGAAGGGGATACATGGAGTGAAATTGTTTTACTCGAAAAATTTAGGGTGAAGATAGCAAGAAGTGTTGCAGACCTTCAATTAATCAAAACATCTTACCTCATAACTATTTATATCTCGCAATTGAGCTCTTCTACTATCAACATTCAATAAGAGTCCTGATGATGGATCCCTGTTGGGATTTGAAACGTTGACAGAAAATGGTTTTTACTATGGGTTCTCCGGTTAATTAGAAGATATTAACCACAGCAGTCTTAAATCCAAATTCATTTCCCTATGCAGAGGGGATACATGGAGTGAAATTGTTTTACTCAAAAAATTTATGGTGAAGATAGCAAGAAGAGCTACAGACTTTCAATTAATCAAAACAACTTACCTCATAACTATTTATATCTCGCAATTGAGCACTTCTACTATCAACATTCAATAAGAGTCCTGATGATGGATCCCTGTTGGGATTTGAAACATTGACAGAAAAATTGTTTTTACTGTGGGTTCTCTGGTTACAAAGGTAGGAAATTAAGAAAGTATATGGCTGCCCTAGAACTCTGTTGCAAAATCAAGCTGCTAAAATGATGAAAATTCTCTTGGTAGTAGCCTCCAGGTGTGACACCCCTCTAGAGTGACCAAAAAACCAAATGAACCAAAAAGGAGAGAAAAGTGAAAGGTTAGGGTTACTAAATAAATTATCACCATTGGATTTTAGGAAACCATCCCCACCTTTCACATCACCTTCATACCAATAGTCATGTGAACATCATGTGATCCACCAGGACTTGGCAGAGTTGGTATGGTCACAACATTCAATTAACTGATTATCGAATTATGGAATCACACTTGGTGTTCCACATCGGAGGAACCAACACCTTTTACAAAGTCATGAAAAACTAAATTTCAAGGTGAAGTGATAAACTTCTTCTAGATTTTTCAATACAAAGTGATTAGGTATCAAAGTGATTAGGTGTCCAGGCGCTAATGTATATAGGGTATACATAGAGTCAAAACTATAATGTGAAATGCATAAATTCCAAAGCCTACAAAAGCATGGACATAATGAATAACAAAGTATATAAAATATCCATTAACCTTTGATGTGAATATAAGAAGTAAAATTATATTTAATTCTTACAAAATAAATTAGTTAAAGGGAACAAAATTCTATCAAAACTAGAGCCATAAGGCTTTCATTAGAAATAAGATATGAAAAACTGGAAAAACATACTCGATGCACAAAATCTATCAAAACTAGAGCCGTAAGGATTTCATTAGAAAAACTACAACATAAGCCTTATTACAGAGTGAAGAGTCTTGGCATCAAAAGCCAACAACAATTACTTCAATTGATGAAGTATCTATACAAATTCTAAACTAAAATATCTTGAAAAAATATCACGATTTGTTTACAAATATATTAAATTGTTTTACACAAATAGAACTGAAATATAGGACATTAAAAACTAATGTATCTACTTGAAACTATCATTATGCATTTCTGTTTACAAAAAAAAGAAATTCGAATTGAATTGCAACTCTTAGTTGAGGAGCTGGCCTAATTGTCTTTGAGCATCTTCCTCCTGAAATCCTGCATAATAGGGTCCAATAATTCCTTTGCATATCTAAATCCGAGATAGTTCTATAAAAATTGAGAGAGGTAATTGTATATGAATATGTTCTTAAGAGAAACCTCTCTCAGTTTCCCAAACTTTGGCTCCAGTTGTTCACAATACTTTCTTCAAATAGATGTCTAAAAAGGAATTAACACAGTCTGAAAAATAGGCTATGAAGATGTACTTGTATCTCTGATTATGTAATAGCTGAGTAAAATATGAAGTAGGTTATTGTATTTGAGCATCTTAGGAACACGAAATTCCTTCATTTTCTCAAGAATCATCTCTGATTATCCACAATAGTTTCTACAAAAAGGTGTCTTAAACATGACATTGCACAATCGGAAAAATAGGATAAACATGATGTGAGTGTATATACCAACCCCTGACACCTGTGTGAAACGTGAGATAGGTTTTTGTAGTATGGAATCATATGAACTAAAACCTATTCCATTTTCCAAATATTCATCTTTTGTTAGTCACACTATCCTCTACAAAAAGGTGACTAAAACAAGAAATTTCTGGAAAACACCCCTTCAAAGATGCATTTTCATCTCCCAATCTATAATAGATGTTACAAAAATAAGAGAGGTTTTTGTATATTAGGATGTTATAAAAAAAAACCTCTTTCATTTTTTGAAAATTCAATCTTAGAGGTTTGTAAACCATGTTTGAATTTACTTTATTACATCACATTAATCATGTTTAAATGCATGATTAACTAAATCAACTAGCTAATTAATCTTAAATTTACATTTTGAGGGCGCATGTACTCTTGCAAACCCATTTATTATTTTTAAACTACTAAAACCTATTATATCAGAAAATTTAAATTATCAAAACTAATCATGTTACAACATCGGCTCCAATGGGGAGTGCTTCCCCCTATGGGATGTAAATAACTAGTAGACTAGTTGCCTTTAGTGTTGGGCATGGAGTCATACCATAAAACCACCAGCCACTGGTTTGCCATCTTATGTAGAAATATAAACAATCCCCATGGATCAATGTTGTCATTTCAATACTTTGCTATTGCACACTACAACCTACAATTGTAAAGTGAAACCATATGCTTGCACTAATTCAGATACTCTTTCACACTGAAATCTGAAATTTGAAAACTACTGAAGTGAAACAACTGAAAATATAAGTGGAAATAAGTACAAGAGTGCCTAATTCATGGGCTATGGAGTTAATCAGTTAATCCCTTGGAAGTCATTGCTCTCAACCAAACCAAACTTAATACTGCAATCTTGAAATATAATTGAAACAATTGTAGATCTACTACACCCTGAATCTGAAAGTAGCTAATCAATCCCACACCTCTATCTAGCTAAACTGAAAAATTTTACATTGTTAGGTGTAATATGATTTCCAATGTAATCAAGTGTGGAGTGGATTTATTGACAAACCAAGTTGCCAGTAGCTAAAAATCTGAAGAATATATACAATATGAACATGAAATCCCATGGAAAACTTATACTCTCAAGTGTACTTTAAAATTTGCATCCTCTATAGACATTTTAGATTTCTGACCATGGCTAAGAGGGAAAGACATATACTATTGATTGCCAGTATCAATGAACCTTCCATAGCAGTAAAGGCAGCTGGAATTTCAAAACAAGAGTGGGATCGGTAATCTAGTGGAATTTCCATCCAACAAAGTGGAGTCACCGGGTGATAATAATGCAATCAATACAAATGCCTATTCCTTGTTCACCAGTGAGAAATAGATCTAAACTTTATCATTCCCCAGAGAAAGATGTTTGTTACTTTTCTCCCCGGCAGTGGCACCAAATGTTGTACCTATTTCTCGTAGGTAGTCCTTAGCTGCAAAAACTATGCCACGAAACCAACTCAACCAACCTTTAGGTTCAAGCTAGTCCTTGAACCAGAGGGGGCTCCCTCAGTTGTTACGAGGCTTTGTTTAACACTATTCACCTGTCACTGAACAACAAACTTTGAAGCACAATGGCTAGATTTATGGTTTTAAATGGGGGTGGTTGGCGATCAATGACAATCCCTAATCATGATTAAAGGCCTCTCTCATAGGGTTCCTTCTGAAAGTGTCAGCTTCCATCCTGATAGAATGACTTAGCTTTTTCAAGAATTATGGTAGAAGAATGTAAGGGGATTCCTAATAATTGAGCAGTCAAACTGACTACTTAACAAATAGGGAAATTTGGATGTGTGTAGAAGATCTCTACAACCCAACAAAACATATTCAGAGTATTGAAGAAGGCCAAACTGAAACCAATTCTAAGAGGAACTATTTCAGACAGATAGTCCAATAAGCTAATCCCTTTTGATGGCTATCAAAAGACATAAAGCAAAAACCAATCAAAGAGGAGTTATCTTGGAAAAATAGTCCAATAAGCTAACCTCTTTGTAAAGGTTATGATTTTGCAGACCTTCCTATAAACACATTTATCATGTGTATAAATAAGATATGAAAAACTGGAAAAACACACTCTAAGCACAAAATTCTGTCAAAACTAGAGCAATAAGGCTTTCATTAGAAAAACTATAATAGAAGCCTTATTACAGAGTGAAGAGTCTTGGCATCAAAATCCAACACCAATTACTTCAATTGATGAAGTATTTATACAAATTCTAAACTAAAATATCTTGAAAAAATATCAAAATTTGTTTACAAATATCTTAAATTGTTTACACAAATAGCACTGAAATATAGAAATTAAAAACTAATGTATCTAATTGGCACTATAATTATGAATTTCTGTTTACAAAAAATAGAAATTCAAATTGAATTGCAACTCTTAGTTGATGAGGTGGCCTAACTGTCTTTGAGCATTTTCCTCCCGAAATCCTGCAAAATAGGGTCCAATCATTCCTTTTTATATCTCAATCCAACATAGTTCTGTAAGATTTGAGAGAGGTTATTTTCGATTAATATGTTCTTAAGATAAACCTCTATCAGCTTCCCAAAATTCAGCTCCAGTGATTCACAATACATTTTGCAAAAAGCTGTCTAAAAAGGAATTTACACAGTCCGAAAAATAGGCTGTGAAGATGTACTTGTATCTCTAATTATGTAATAGCCGAGTAAAATCTGAAGTAGGTTATTGTAGTTAAGAATCTTAGGAACAAAAACGTGCTTCAGTTTCTCAAGAATCATCTCTGATTATCCACAATAGTTTCTGCAAAAAGGTGGCTTAAATAGGACATTGTACAGTCGGAAAAATAGGCTAAATATGGTGAGAGCATATATACTAACCCTTGAAACCTGTGTGAAAAGTGAGATAGGTTTTTGTATTTTGGAATATTATGAACCAAAATCTCTTCCAGTTTCCAAATATTCATCTTTTTTTAGTCACACTATCCTCTGCAAAAATGTGACTAAAATAGGAAATTTCTGGAAAACATCCCTTCAAAGATGCATTTGCATCTCCCAATCCATAATAGCTGTTACAAAACTGAGAGAGGCTTTTGTACATGAGGATGTTATGAACAAAAAACTCTTTCATTTTTTGAAAATTCATTCTCAGAGGTTTGTAAAGCATTTTTGAATTTACTTTATTACATCATTTTAATCATGTTTAAATGCATGATTAACTAAATCAACTAGCTAATGAAACTTAAATTTACATTTTGAGGGCGCATTTACTTTTCTAGACCCATTTATTATTTCTAAACTAATAAAACCTATTATATCATCAAATTTAAATTATCAAAACTAATCATGTTACAACATTATATACAATATACATTAACCTTTGATGTGAATATAAGCAGAAAAGTTATATTTATTACTTACCAAAAAAATTAGTTAAAAGGCATACCCATTAGGGAGTAACGATTGATGTACCTAAGTGACAGACGTAGGTGGGTCAAGGCTCTATACATAAATTCCCATGGTTCTTGTAGTAAAGTCCGAACAAAAGGATTAAATTACATACAAATGATATACCTAAATACTTTATTCTTCACCACTGCACAATAGAGGAAGGGATTTCCTTGGCAGATTGTTGAAATTATATTCTTAGTAAATATTAGTAGGAAATGTTAGGGTTTCAACTATCATGAGAAGATTTATGTACATAATATACTATAAATAAAAATATGTGAGGAGATGCAGTATGTGACATGTTTATTGCACTAAAAGACACTTTCTACGATCCAATATGAAGCATGATTGTAAAATGATTGATACATGATATATTTTAGTTCATATTAAGTATCAAAGTGAATTGCATCATAACTTAATATTGTACTTATTTTCTTAGTCTATGAAATTAGAAATCAAAATTGTTATATTTTCTAATAAAAGTTGTGGTATATAGAAAACTTTTTAAATTAGTGAAATAATTTTAATTGATCCATAAACTTAGAAAATTAATAAACATTCATAAACAAGATTAATACAAATCCATAAACTGAAATAGTGAATGTATCAATAAACTATCCATATGAAAATGTATACAAATTAAAATATCACATGAACATCCATAAAATGAAATAATAAGCATCCATAAACTGAAATAATGTTCATGTGCATCCATAAACAAATCATGTATGAAAATATTAATTACATGTGAATGTGCCCTATGAAATGAGCCCGGAAATAACAAACCATCCACTCTAAGTACCACTAGAATTCCTATGCAAGTTCTACCACACAAAATAAGTGTCCATGAGCTAGTATTGCAATATAACACATTCAAATTCAAACTAATTAGATAATTATTTGTACAAAATAAAAATACATAAATAAATGGTTTTTTAATTACATATACATGAATCTACTAACCTTAGTCGAGTCCAAATGCAAATAAGATATGATGGATTCTGATTAATCTGGGTTTGGTGCTCCCCTGTATGTGGCTCAATGATTGGGACTACATCGATGGACCCACATCATTAGTGCCTCTAACCCTAACATCCCACTCATGTATCAACATAACAATGACATTGACAAAACTCTACATATGGGCCCATGTACACAATGGAAAGGATAAATATAATCAACATACAAATTATTTAGCATATATATGTAACTTAAAAAAAGAAACTATTGAAATCTTAGGAACAAAAAAGTTAACCTCAACTCTTGGTCCATGTGGTTGTACATAGTGAGTCTCCTCTACATCAATGTTATGGGGTGGAGGTGGAGGTGGAGGAGAATTCATAGAAAAATGCTTTGGTGGAGGATGGCCTGATTGATCAACAACCCCCTTGGATGACCTCATAACCTCATCGATGCACTTTCATTGTGTCTACATGTTATCATGAACTTATTATTAAAAATGAAATCAAATATGAACTAGAAATTAATATAAACAATTATGCATAATTTGACAATACGAGTCAAAAGTTTCATATATATATGTACATGGTCCATGTCACACAAGTCATTCACCCTCCAAGGCTCACTAATGCCATCACACTACATATGTGCATATGTCAAAAAATGGTCAATGGCTAAAATCACAAGAAATGAATCATCATATAAAGGCATTAGCTAGTCACGAGGAAATGATGGTGGTCTCCAAATCTCTCTATGCAATGCAACATGTGCACTTACCAATAGCACCAGCATGCAATCTGAAATAGTCTCCCTAGTCTTAGCATTGAGTTGCGACAGCTCCTCTAGCTCTATTGATAATACCAAGCTCCATAATAGTAGTGGCAAGAATCTTAGAGGTGGTCGTACAGGCCTAGGGTCCTTGAGAGCCCATTGTGATCATATGTATGTACCATGCTGACTCCATAATAATGAGATCCAGTATAAGTGTTGATCCAGGTGGATCCAAAAATATAAGTGGCCTTGAAAATAACTAAAAAATAAAAGTCATCAGGTAGAAGTGAAACTAGGACCAAATCATAGTGCTCATAACCCTGATTTCAAGAGTGCGAATGACACTCAAATCTGAGTTTGTATGCTCAAGGTATAACTGGTCAAAGTTATGGTCAAACTAGGCCAAGTGGCAGCCACTAATGAGGCAACAATTTGGCAGAGCCCTGGCACACAAAATCTGGCCATCAGAATGGGTGAATTTGTCACCACTTTAATTTGTCTAATAAGCCTTAATTTCCGATGGAAGATTTTTAACTACATGGTTATAAAAAAACAATCTATATATATATATATATATATATATATATATATATATATATATATATATATATATATATATATATATATATATATATATATATATATATATATATATATATATATATATATTATATGGGTTGGTAGGATTCCACCCCCATCACCGCTCCCAATGGTATCATATATTATATGTATTTAAATTGGGTGGGCGGGTCACCCCTATCGAATCTTCTCAACCCTGTTGGAACCAAATTTACCAAGACCACCGACACGAATCACAAAATGGTTGCCATATTATATTAATCGCGAGTTAAAATAAAACATTTTCACATGTTAAACAATGACCAAACCTTTATGTGGGTTACAGGGATTCAAAACAGGAACTTCCCACATATGACGTGCCACCACCACCAACTGGCCAACGTCCCCACATTGGTGGCTCCGCCCTAGTTCATGTATAAAAACACTCAATTCATTTGCCCAACAGACCGATGGAGGGAGGACCAATGGAACTAGGAGTGAACAGAGGTGTAGAACCATGAGCAAGGGATCTGCCAAGATGTTGAAAAGATTCCCTTAGAGTAACAGAGGTGCCAGTGTCAGAATTTGACATGTTTATAGTTACTTTTGCATGGTTTTGTGCTAGGAATCCAACCATGCAGTTTGTTCCTCCTGTCGAGGTCTCCATTTTCAGGCCATAACATAAATGGAGGTATAAGGTGTTAGAAAATTATATATTGTGGAGAAATGGAACACATAAAATATTGCAGAAATATAAACACAAAAAATGCATAAAACAAGAGAGAAACAGATATACATGGTTCACCCAGTTTGGGCTACATCCACGGAGAAACAACCAGTCCTTCCTTTCATATTATCCAGCAAACTAAATAGATACAACCTACAACAGATCCGTTGTAACACCCTCTTCACTCTCAATCTTGTCTCTCTTTCTCACTCAGAATACAGATCTGCATAGACGTAATAAAATTCAATCATATATAGTGAGGGGTTGCCTTCTAGGGCAAAAAAACCTAAATTAAACATAACTTCTACCGTCAGATCTTCGCCTAATGAACGGCTCAGATTGACTAGAAATTACTATACTTTTACAAGGCAATTTTACATCTATTATTAGCTTTGGAGGCGCTACCCCCGAAAGCCCCTGCCAGGGGGGTCCTCAAAGGTCGTAGCTGCCCCCCTGTACCCCCTGTAGCGAATATTTTACGGGCGATGGCAGTGTTGCTGCCCCATTTCGAACTGGGGTCCAATGCGGCGATACCTTTGAATACAGAAGATAATCAGGATTCAAACCCAACATAAGGGTCATTTTTGTAAAGTTGATTGTAACTCATTTGTTTGCTACCACTTAATGAAAGAAGTCCTCCCCACTTTGAGCAAGGGCGCAGAGACATAGCCCACATTGGGTGAACTTTGTAATCAAATTGTTTTTGTGCCTTTGATCTCATGGTTGATTTATGATTTCTGCTTCTTTTTCATGTGTTAAGTTACTTGGTTAATATGCTTTGTTATATGCAATTATGTATGCATCCTTGAAGTTAAAAGATCTGGATCAAGTTTCATTCAGCCTCATATGTAACATGAACTTTTCATGCAAATGCTTGGAAAAATAAATGGCGACCTTGTCATGGTGGGAAAACTGGTCCCAAGATCTAATGAATCTATCATACACAAAAGGGGTTGCATCAACATTCCTAAACTATTTTAGTGGAATCATACCTCTCTGTCTAGTAAGGTGATCCAGAGGGATGTTGAAAAACTCCCCACAAACATCAATGTTCTTGGTGGCCTCTTTCACCACCTCCCAAGTATGTGGACCTCTAACCTTATGCCTCCTAATCCTCTGTAAGGACTATAGGAGGTGGCTTTGTGGGCCTGACCTCCGGTATGTCTCAATCAGCCTATTGATTCTATCCAACATCAAAGATAACATATGACTAGTCAGTGAACTGGAAGGGATGTTACGTAGCTCTTGTATGATCCAGGTATGCTAGGTCGTAACATCCTCCAATGTAATATGACTTATAGCATCATCCCACAGAGGGATTGATGCAGTCTAATCCTTGACTTCATCTTGATGAGGGCCTTCAAATCATAAATATAATTTAACATATATAATTAACAAACTAGAAGAATAATAACATATACATTGAATTCAACACATAAATTGAAGACAATTTAAAAATTAAAGACAATTTCAAGACATAAACACATAAATTTTAAAAAGGATTTAAAAATTCAGGATGTGTACCTAAAATAGGTGAAGAAGTTCCACTGAAGGTAGCATGATCATCAATAGAGACAAACACACTACCCATGACACTTCAACTAACATCGGAGTCAAGATATATGAGTGGAACGTGCCCTCTAGGTGGGCTATACGATCTATCATGATATCGACCATGTATAATAGATCCCCTCATACTATGATGTCTTGCAATTGGGGCGCATATATGGGATGTCTCTGCATATACCATATAACATATATAAACTAATCCAAGAAAAAAATGTTGACTAGACTATTACATATAATACATATTAACGAATCCAAGAAAAAATGTTGACTTAGAAAGAATGTTGACAAAAATACCATTTTTAAAATCAAGTTGAATAATTTATCCTGAAGACCTAAACTTTAGAGTCCATTTTTTGAGAATTTATCAAACAAAGTATTGAGTTCCATGTAAGCATAATAGAAAGAAGTGATCAAATTTACTTTCACACTTTTTCCAATTTCTAAATAATGCGTTTTATTCATAGGGCATAAATATGAAAATATATATCTAAAAATTTCAAATAAATCTATTTAAAAAACTAATAAAATTTCATGTCAACCAAATACTCTAATAGACTTTAAGTTCTTAATGTTTGACTTTGACACATGACATGCATTAGGTGCAAGCACATGAAGACAAAATTTCTCGTACAACACACTACATAATGAAACAATGTGGTACAAATTAGAAAAGAGTCAAAATGTTTTGATTCAGTGAACCAAATGCACTTTTCATGATGGATTTAATGCATCTATCAATAATGCATCATTGAAATATATATATATATATATATATATATATATATATATATATATATATACACCTTATGTTTTAAATGGTTATGCTATGATAAATGTTATAGTTATGCATAATACATTTTACACTATGTTATGTTATGAATTATCTAATTATAGTTATGCTATATGGTATGCTATGCTCTATATATAATTATGTTAAATAATTATACAACTATGTTATGTTATGTTATGTTATATATATATATATATATATATATATATATATATATATATATATATATATGAGATGTTATAACTAAGTTATTATAGTTTTTTTTTTTTTGCTAAATAAGATTAATCTATTATGTACAAAAAGAGCACTGTTACAACTTTGCCGAGTAGAAATCCTTCAGGCCTTTGAGAAAGGCTGATTGTTCATGACAGTTTCTAAAATGGAGAGCATGAAACTTATATCCCACGCAGGGGAGAACAGTATGGTGCAGGTAGCCGGAAACAGAGTATTGCACGACACAGTCATTATCGCCACACATTAGACACACAACAGACCAGACACAGGCATTATCGCCACACATTAGACAAACAACAGACCAGACAATAGACATTATGATAGGTACAGAAAAACTTGACCAAAGATTTGCAGACCGAACCATTGGTACGCTATTCCGTCGTTGCAGTGAGCCTTCAAAAAAGTGGAGGACTGGAACTTGGATTACTCGGGCGGCTTTTCCTCTACAATTCTACACCAGCCCTCTTCTGGTTCCTGCAAATCCGGCTGAGCATACGCCTCTGGCATGAAATTGATGGCATTGGCTGGCTGGGGCTGCCCCTGATTAGTTTCGGAAGTAGGCTGAGTAAAACTGAGATTGTGGACTTCCTCAGATTGGGGGATAGGAGCACTGGACTCGCCCTCGTTCTGAGCTTCCTCTGTGAAAAGAACAGACACATGGGCCATAATATGAGGGTGCAGGAGTGAGCAGTTGAAAGAAAAAGTTGCTGAGCCAAAAGCCAAGGAATTGTCTGATTCCTGAGTGTTCGAATCCAGGAATTGGCTTGGATAAGCAGGCGTGTTGATCCCCTGAGATGCGCTGGAGACTGAATGGACTCCGTCTCAGTAGGAGGCCTCGCCGGATTGCCGCGACCAGAGCCTCTGTGGCTCAATAAACATTGTCGAGGTCTCGTCATCTTGTGGCAATGAACATTAACTGCGATAACAATGTCACCAGCGGCTGATGGAGCTTTACCCTTTATGCTTCCACACGAAATGATGTTGGCCTCAAATGCAGAAAGACACCCCTCTTCGGCCACAGAGCAACCCCAGAGCCAGTCTTTCTCCCATCTCCCGGATATACCAAACAGAATTTGTCTCTGGTTCAACGATTCAGCATTGTGGGTATTTATTAACTGAAATCCGAACCCTCGAGACTCCCCGTCCATTACTCTGTCCAACCAAGTCATATCAGACCAGAATCCTTTCAAGCGAGCGGAGACGGGCTGCTCTTTAATGCTCACCGCACAACGTCCTGCCTCATTTACCTTCGCGCAGACGTTCATCTGCCTGTCCTTATTACACCACCTGCATTCCTGTCTGGCGCGCATGCTGGCCATGTGCCAGTCATGCAGGTCCCTGGATAGTCCCATCATTGTTAGCGTCCCTAGCACCCGCATCCAGGGTAGTGGCTTCTTCTCGGACCAGTTGATTTCATTCCTGTATTTTTTCATTATTTGGTATTATGTTTATTGGTCCTGCGTGTAAGGTGTGATTGCTTTCAACCCCCACATTGGCTAGGATGTCGGCTACTTTGTTGCCATCCCTTTTTACGTGATTAAAGATTATTGCTCTAATGTTAAGAAGTTCAAGTTCAATTTCTTCTAATTTGGCTTCCAATATCCAACTCTTCGCTATCTTGCTCGCATGAGAACCATTAAGGAGTTGTTTGACCATTTTGATGAGGATCTGAGAGTCTCCTTCTAGTTCCAGAGGAATATAGTTGTGTGTTCTTGCTAAAAGGAGTCCTTGCCATAAGCCTTCCATTTCCGCTGAGTTATTGGTATCCCATCCAATGTTTCTAAAGTAAATCAGTTTGGGCTCTCCTGTATGATTCCTGAATATTCCCCCAAAACCTGCCTTTCCCGGGTTGCCCTTTGAGGCACCATGAAAGTTTAGCTTGAATGTGTTCTCTGGTGGAGCAATCCAAGAAACTTTGTTTGAATTGACGTTTCGTGGGGCATTGCTGAGTGCTGCGCTAGGGAATTGAATGTTCCAGTTTTCCAGGATGGCTCTCTCGTTGTCGAGTGTAGGAAGGTCCTCCTTTGTCCAGGTTTGTAGCAGTAAAGTTTCTTTTATGTTTGAACAAAATCTGCTCCATATGTGCTCTAAGGGAGAGCTTTGATCTTTGAAGATTCGTTTGTTCCTTTCTTTCCAGATTCCCCAAACTACCAAACCTGGTATTATTTTCCAGATATGATTGAGAATACCGCTTTTGTAAGGGTTCTTATTCCATAGGCGAAGAGTGTTTATGATATCCTCAGGTACTCGACCTCTTCTCTGACATCTGAAGCTTATCTTCTCCCATAGTTGATTGGCTAGAGTACAGGAGTCAAACAGGTGCTGCAGGGTTTCCTCCTAGGCCTTACAATTGACACATATTGATGGACCGTGATAGTTTCTTTTTCTTAGCCTATCCCATGTTAGGATTTTTTTATGTCCAGTAATCCAGAGAAAGAGAGAAACTTTTGGCCATAAGCCTGGATCCCAGATTTTTCCCCAAAGTTCATCCTTGGGAGATGGATTGGAGTTAATTATATTGTAAGCTTCTGAAGTTGTAAAGGTACCTTTTGGCCTATAACCCCATCTTAGAATATCTTTGTCTTTTGAACGTCTTATGCTTCTTTTTTGGAGCTCCCTTTCCAGATTCTCTTTGAGAAGGCAATATGTGTTTCTTAGTATCCTTTCGCTTTGAATCCATTGCCTGTATCCTTTCTGACTCTCCTGATTCCAGTGCTGTCGAACTGTTTGCTACAGGTGTTCCTCCCTTATGTTGGATGGTAGGGGGTGAAGAGAGTTATTGAGCTTTGGCATTTGATTCCAGGAATCAGTCCAAAAGCGAGCTGTTTCACCGTTTCTTATTTCCCAAAAACTGTGGTCTTGTATCAACTTGTAATGTTGTTTGGCTGCAGTCCAGATGAGGGAACCTTTTGCGTTGGGAATAAGTCTTATAAGCTCCTATTGAGGTCTGTGATTTTTTTATTTAGCTGTCCAGATTTTGGCCCACGGCTTGTCACTGTTGGAGAGCCATTTCCACCAGAGTTTGGCCCCCATTATTGCATTACTTTGAGTTGGATACCCTAGTTCGATGCCCCCTTTATCTTTAGGCGTGAAAACCATTGTCCAGTTTATCAGTGCCCATTTACGATTGGTGGTTGTTCTTCCCCATAAGAAGTTGTGTTGTAGATCCTTTATTCTTTTTATTACCCATTTTGGCGCTGCAAGAATTGAGAACAAGTATAGCGGCATTGCCTGAAGCATAGCTATTATAAGCACCACCCTGCTAGCAGTGTTGAGAGATCGATGCTTCCACAAATTTAGACGTGAGTCCAGCCTCTCAATTAAGGAGCGCCAGGAGGAGTGTTTTAAGCCAGATGCTATAAGAGGGGCTTCGAGATATTTTGAGGGAAGAGAATCTATGGGGAATCCAAGAATGCGTGCTATTGCTCACTACACCACCAGAGCTGTGTGAAAGAAAAAGATTTGAGATTTTGCGTTGTTAGCACTTGTGCCAGAGGCTTCAGAAAAGTCATTGAGAAGAGATTTGAAACGGGAGGCTTCCTGAACTGACGGATATCCAAACAGCATATTGTCATCTACAAATTGCTGGTGGGATATAGCTGGTGTACCATGGATGGATAGACCTTTAAGCTGATGAGTATCAAGAGTAGATTTGATAAGCCTTCCTAGCCCTTCAGCCATTAGGACAAATAAGAAAGGGGACAGAGGATCGCCCTGCCTAATTCCTCTAGTAGGACTGAAGGGTTTGGAGGGAAAGCCATTGACAAGAATGGAGAAAAAGGAGGAGGAAATAAGACTCATTATCCACCTCACCCACATGGAGGAGAACCCAAAAGCAGTTAACATTTTTCCCATGTAAGTCCAACTTAGTTTATCAAATGCTTTTGAGAGATCAAGCTTCAGTAGCATACCTGCCTGTTTGTGATTCTTGAGGGTGTGTATTACTTCATGCGTGAGGATGATTCCATCGAGGATCTGCCTTCCTTCTACGTAGCCTGAATGTTCCGGTGATATTAGTAGAGGCAGGGGCGGTTTTATCCTGTTCGCAACAACTTTGGAGATAATTTTGTATATAACATTACATAGCGCTATTGGACGGAATTTGTTCGGAGTATTAGATATCTCTTCCTTTGGGATTAGCGCTATGAATGTTACGTTGAGGGCCGGAAGAATCCAATGCATTGCTAGGGATTCCTCCACCACTTGCCATACCTCATCTTTTATTATCTCCCAGAATTTGTGATAGAAGGTAGTTGAGAAATCCGTCTGGCCCTGGTGCCTTTCCTTCTTTGAGCTGGTGCATAGCTGTGTCGACCTCCTGAAAAAGAATGGGGCGAAGGAGGAGCTTATTATGTTCCTCAGTGATTATTTTTGGAATCTGTTGTGTAATTTTTTCAATGGCAGGATTTCTGTTTATCTTAGGCTCACTCAACACCTGTTTGAAATGTTGAAGAAGTTCCTCCTCAATTTCTTCATGCTTTTCCACTCTAGTCCCTTCTTGTTTCTGAATGAAGGTTATATTGTTATGCATTCGTCTTTGGACAGTAGTTCGATGGAAGAATTTGGTATTTCTTTCCCCCTCTTTTAACCATCTTATTCTGGATTTTTGTCTCCATTGAATTTCCTCTTGCTTTCTTCGCTCCTCCAGTTGAGTATTTATTCGTTGTTCCTGTTCTAAGGTCCAATTGGTGTGTCCCTTATCTATGATGTGTTGCTGAAGCTCTGCCATTTCCTTATTGAATGATTGTTGCTCCTTTTGGATGTTGCCAAATATCTCTAGGTTCCATTTCTTGATTTGAATTTTTAGATGTTTGAGTTTCTGTTGAAATTGGAACATTTTAGATCTGACCGGAGGGTGGTAGTTTCTCCATACTGATTTGACGAAGTCCTTGAAAGCAGGATGTGTGAGCCAACACTCCTCAAAACAGAATGGTCGCTTGTTTGTGTTGCCAGGCCGTTGCCATTGGAGGGATATAGGCCAGTGGTCCAATCCAGAGTAAGGGAGTATCGCAGTGGAAATATCTCCTCCCATATGAATCGAATTTTTGGTTATGAGGAATCTATCTAACTTGGAGGCAATTTGATACTTTCCGGCTCTGTGATTGCTCCATGTATGTGTGCCATTGCAGTATTGTAAGTCGACGAGAGCGTTGTTTTGAATGAAATTTTTGAAGAGGACATTTTCCTGGACCAACCTGATTCGTCCTCCCTGTTTTTCCTCCAGCTTGGTGATCATATTAAAATCCCCTCCGATGATCCATAGCGGATGCGTTCTGCTTAAGCTAAGCGTCTCTATTGTATTGAGCAGTGCTATTTTGTTTCCAGCCTCCTGAGGGAAATAAACATTGGTGAGGTTGCCGTGAATGTTAGTTCCTATGAAGTGGAAGGTAGCTTGAATAAAGTTGTGGGAGGTGTGAATATTCTGGAGAGTAATCAGCTATGGATTCCAGACTAAAGCTAGTCCCCCTGAAGCTTCTGCATTGACTGCTACTAATTGGCATCCTGGCCAAGCTCTATTGAGGATGCTTCTTAGAGTGATGTTGTTACATTTAGTTTCTTGAAGAAAGCACATTTGCGGTTTCTCCATCTTTATCATGTTTTTTAGAGTTCTGAGTTTCCCTGGGCTATTGCGCCCCCTTAAATTCCATGAGGTGAGCTTCATGATTCACTGGTACTAAAGGGTTTGTAGTACTTCGTCAATTTTGCATACCTGCCCGAGTCCACCAGGATTTTTTCTACTTCTATTGTTCTCTGGAGATCCGTTCTTCTCCCTCTCTTTTTGAAGTCTCTTGGAGGGAGGCTCCCATCCCAAGTGCTACTTGGTTGGATTCCTAATTGTTTCTGTTGATATAGTTTCGATAGTACTATTTCCAGTTTTTTGAGTTGCATCTCTGGAATTTGATCGTAGTTTTTCTTTTTGCATGCTTGCTTGAGCTCCAGCAGGTCCAATCCTTCCATGTCAAAATTTTTAGTATCTTCATCCATAATTTGCAGATGACTTTTCTGTGTAGATGTTTATGCTAGGAGGATGATCTGATTCAAAGTTCTGTCTACTTCCATTTCATTCTTTGTTCCGGCGCTGTCTTTTTTATTCTTGAAAGGGTGAGCCATTTTGTTCGGTGGGTTTAGTAAAGCCTGGGATGAGCTAGATGGATTGGAGTTGATGGGGATGGAATGCTGAGTCGCATCTGGCTTTGAGCTTGAGGGGATTTCCTCAGGAATATTGGCTAATATTTGATAGCTGTTACTCGTGGAAGGAGGGGATCCAGGGTTTTGCTGCGGTTTTTTCCCAGGAGCAGGTTTTTTGTAAGCTCGTTTTCGGGCAGTGACTTTGGTAAATCCATCCTGCATTGATTTATCTGAAGGATCTAAGGGTTTGGATGCAGGGGCAGATATATTTAGCGGGCAATCCCTAAAAAGATGCCCGTGAGCATGGCATTTGCGGCATCTAAATGGTACATGTTCATAATCTAATGGTTGAATCCATTCATAATCGTCATGAGAAAGACTTACCGAATCAGGGAGCGCTTTGTCTAGGCGCATGAAGACGCATATTCGGGCGTAAGAAGTGTATCTTCGTCGCTTGGTTCCTTTGGCCACTTTGATGTATTCCCCCAATCTGCTTCCAATATCCTTGAGTATTCCTTCATCCCAGTATTCTGCTGGTAGTGAGTACCTTCTGATCCATACAGGGGCCCAAGTGAGGTCTTCCTTGTCCGGATTGAATCTTGCAATCCATTCTCTCAGGTACAAGCCTGCTGAGTTAAAGAAATAAGGGCCTTGGGTTAGAATTCTGAACTTATCTTCTAAGCAATAGAAGATAACAGTAAAAAAGCCCTTCGGTCCTAGCAGCAGCGTGATGTCTCCCTTGGGTTTCCACTTTGCTGAGATCCATCCATGCAACGCTTTTCCGGTTGGCCACATTGCTATGAACTTTCCTATGAGAGCATGATATGTCATGTACTGTATTCTCTCATTGATCTTCTGACTGGACAGTTCTATCTTGGGTCTTTCCTCTGCTATTGGCCTGCAGGTTTTTGAAGTAACCTTGGTTTGATTCTCTGTCTTGTCTCCTCCTTCTGGGTTTTCAGCCTTCTTGTCATTGGGTACAGTTTTGTCTTTTTTCCTGTTCTGTTGCATTGCCGATTCTGCTTCCTTATCCGCGCTTATCGATCCAAATATGATGGATCCAGGATGCTGTGGCGGTGCATCTGTTGCCTGAGGGGAGGGCATTGCCCCCCCCCCCCCCTGGGGTATTTCCATGAGCGTCTGCTGCGTTCAGAAGTTTTTTGCTGGTGCTGGTTGTCAGACCTTCTTAGTCTGCAGAGCCGAGCTCGGCTTCTATGGCTCAGATTTCTGTCAGAACCCTAGCCGCAGTGCGTCCTCGTAATTCTCTAACATCTCTCAAGTTATAGTTAAATATATATAGTTATACAATTATTTTATAAACTATAGTTATGATTATGTTGTAACATGCTATGCTATGCTATTATATATATATATATATATATATATATATATATATATATATATATATATATATATATATATAATTCTATATTATGTTATAGTTATATATGTATTGTTATAATTATATATATAGTTAAATATTATATAAAAGTAAATTAAATGTTTTGTTATGTAAAGTGACATGATGTTATATAAGTCTACATGTTATATAGTTTTTAGTTATATATATATATATTATTTTTATATTTTTAACTTTAAAGATTAATATTTTATTTTAAAACTAATCATATCATATATATATATATATATATATATATATATATATATATATATATATATATATATATAATTTAAATTTAAAATAATAAAATAAAATCTCTTACTTTATAGATAGAGGTTGACTGTGAGTGTTAATCTCAAACTCCTAATTTACTTATTTATTGGTTATAGTTTAGTTATATTTTGTTTTGGAGTTTTTTGGGGTATATTTTCAGTGGGTGAAAGCATGAAGATGGGTTACTCTTTTGAGCCAAATATGGCAATGAAATTTCAAAATTTTCCGCTTTTATAGAATAGAATACCTCAAAATTCATATAAGCACTATTAATTTTGATTCTGAGTGAAAAGGTAAATTGTGGAGAATTATGTTGTTGTCATAATGATATTTTTTGTGAAAATATTTATTGTCTTATAATATGTAAAATTTCCATTCAATGAAATACTTGTCCTTAAGAGGTATGTGTCACATAGCATAACTTAGTGTAAAATGTGTAAGATATATATATATATATATATATATATATATACGAGCATGATCTAGAGAGAGAATACGTTTTTCATATTAAAACTTTATTTTTTTATGCAAAAATAACTTTTTTATTATTTTTCGAAGTAATATTTCAATTGTATTTTGCAGACACCTGTTTCATGTAAAGTTTTTCTTAACTATTTAAATAATTGAAAACCAAAAGTACCCTTTTGAAGAGGACTTTTAAATAAAGATAGTGGTATTTTTTGAAATTTTTTTATTCCAAATATTTTATGATATCGATTTTTTATTCAACCTCTTTAAAACAATTCAAAAAAAATTCAAGCATTGTGTTTAAAATGAATTAGATAAAAAATATCATATGAATTCAAAAATTTCAAACACATATGCCATTGGATATAGTATTCCTTCATAAATCCAATGTGATCAACTCTACCACCTAATGAAAAATTTAGCCCTAAGTCCATTGGGGTACAAAATGATGGAAATTTTGCAGAACGAGTGCTGAAATTGTAGATTTTAGGACTTAAGAGGCTTGATTGAGCGCTTGATTTCAAAATTCAAATAGATTGATCGACGGTTTAAGAACCCCTCGACCAATCCCTTAACGTGATTAAATAAAGGCTTGATCTAACTTTAAATCTCGATCTAGGCTATAGCTAGATCTCGCTTTAAGGCTGGATCTAGCGTTAAGGCTAGATCTAGGGTACAGCTAGATCTAGCTTTAAGGTTCGATTGAGTCACTTTTCTTAATTCTATGCCTAGGTTGTATTTGAGAGAAATTTTAAAAACATATCTCTATCGAGCGAGTGGCTTGATCGAGCTCTTGACTAGTGTTGACTAAAATTGTTTAAGCCCTTAAACAACTCAATTGAGTGCTTAAAAATGACTCAATTGAGTGCCTAAATGGCTCAATTGAGCCATTGTTTTTTCCACCTAAACGCACCTTTTCTTGCCAAAGGTGTAACCCAACTCCATGCTTTCACCCTAATCAAATTTGTTAGAAATTTAAAATGCATTTTAAATAACAAAAAATAATGAAAATTCATTTCACAAAATTCCTATTGAAAAACTTTAAAACTTAAAATAATTAGAAAATAACATTTTTTACAATTGTAAATGAAAATAGGAATTTAATAAATAAAACATGCTACCTTTACAAGTAAAAAAAAGTTTAAAACCTAAATTATAGTTCTTTTGTTGGGTTCGAAGCTATCCATTTAATAAACAAAACATGCTACCTTTACAAGTAGGAAAAAAATTAAAAACCTAAATTATAGTTCTTTTGGTGGTTTCAAGGCATTTTCTAGATTATTTTTTGTGGTTTTATAAGTTGTTTTGAAGGGTTTTTTTGATTTTCTAGGTTGGTTTTGTGGTTTTCTAAGTTGTTTGGAAGGGTTTTATTAATGGTTTTTTGTGATTTTCATGGTTTTTGTATGGTAAGTGTTTCCTTTTTCAAATTAATTTGTTTAATTTTGAAAAAAGAATTGATTAAAAAAGACAAAAAGGATAGAATATTTATCTTCATTTGAGCCTCTTGGAAATTGGCGGGGTTGTTGGCGAGGTTGGTTGGAACACTCAATGCTCCAATACTCATAGTCAAGCTATTTAAACTATCTCCGTTGAGCTCTAAATTGTCCCACGATTTGTGAAAATAGAACGTGCGTACCACAGGTGGGAAATTTAATAGGGAAAAATGACTCAATAAAGCTTTAGAGCTCAATTGAAGGTTTGTTTTTAACCGCCAATCAATTTATTTGTTTAGTGCTCTAGGAGTGCTTCAAAACCATCATTTTTCCCACCTAAATGTGCTCTCTCTTACCAAAAAGTGTAACTCAACAACATGCTATCACCCACCCACAGACACTATCTATCTATCTATCTATCTATCTATCTATCTATCTATCTATATATATATATATATATATATATATATATATATATATATAGATATATATATATATATATATCTTGAAATATTTTATTTATAGACTATATTATCCACATTAAAATGATATTTTTGTTATTACTATATTTTTAAATACACTTCATTATCCATATTAAAATATTTTATTTATAAGTCAAATTGAATTTTTTATTATTAATAATATTTTTAAATGTTAAATATTAATTTGTATTGAAGAATTAAATGAATTACATATTTCCTTAACTTTTTTAATTTTAATTACTCCTTCTCTTTAAGCATTGATTATATTTTATTATGATCAACACTAAGATAATTTTAATTTTCTTTCTCTCCATATACATATACATGAAATTGAGATTGAAATAAATTAATTAACATGCATATTTAAAAACATTATTTGAGTGACTGAAATATTTTTAAGAATTATACAACTTTCTCATTACCAAAAGTAAAAATATAGTATAGATCCATCTTACCTATGTATCTAGCAAGACTGTAAAGGGATCAAATCCCTTAAGGTGCACACCTTTTCTAGAGTGAAAAATTTGACAACCCTAATAGATTTGTAATTAAGATTGATCTACACTACATATATATCTTCAAAATTTACTTTGGAACTCAGATTGTGTACACTATAGAACTTAAATTTACAAATCAAACAATCTTTTCTTGTTTTCAAACAAACTTGACCAAAAAAATATACTTAAAAAAAGACCCAATAAGATATGCATATTTAAAAGTATTATTTGAGTGATTTAAAAGTATTATTTGAGTGATTGCAACATTTTTAATTTTTTTATTTAAATCATGTACTAAAATATCTTAAATAAGAATAATAATTATACAACTTTCTCATATCCAAAAGTAAAAATAAAATTTTTTCTTTAGTTCATTTCTCTATAAAGTTGGTATAATATTATGATATTTCATCTACATATGGAAATATTTTATTTATAGTTGAGAGTGAAAGTAAAACATCCATATTCACCTTTGTATTTTTTAATAGCTTTTGTATTTTTATTATAGTCGACATTTTTTTATTTAAAGAATATATTTTTTTTAAATTTAAGTGTCAACTAGAGGTTGAACATGGAAGAAATTACACATCTCCTTCATACAAGGCTATAGAATGAGTCTCTTCCCTAAATAATATAATTTTTGAACAGTAAGAAATAGTTGTGGAAAGTTGAAAGTTTTCTAAATTAACCAAAATCACATATTTATTTCTCTTTTTGTATGTACTCTACTTTAATTTTTTTTAATATATATTTGGGCTTTTTGTATGTACTCCACTTTATCTTTTTAATAAATATTTGAGAGATTTATTTGAGAGAATTGTCAGTGACTTAACTTTCATATCACATTGGACTATATAGTATTTTAAGGTAGTCTAAATTGTTGTTAGTTGGGTTATTTCAGTGAAATCATGATATTATAGTAAATTGAAGGCTTTTTTTAATTATTTTTTCTCCATCATATGGGAATGGTTTTTTTTGTTTGTAAGTTTGTTAGGAGTTTCTGATTTTAAAGTTTACATGTTCATTATTCACCTCACTACGGGGAGGGTAGCACAAAATTTAAATCCAAAATCTTCGATTTGGTAAGACTTCATTCCATGACCATCGCCATTTGAGCTACCCCAAAGGGAATTTTTTTTTTTTTTTAAATTTAAATAGACATATATATATATGGGGTATAATTTAATTAAAAAAATAAATTTGGAAAAAAATAGTTTTAATAGTAATTGTAGCTTTTTCTTTTTAACAAAATTATTACAATTATTACAGAATATTTAATTGGATGTTTTTATTAATATTTTTACGTAAGTTGGACATATTATTGTTGAGAAAATGGCTTATTCCGCGTCAGAATCTATTTTTTCACTTTAAAAATTGTTATATCTTAATTGATTATATTTTTATTTGAGATTATGAAAATCCACAAAATAAGGACAAATGTAAACATTAAAAAATCAGTAAGCACGTAAATTTTTAAAATTATTGATTAGAGTTTTATGACCTACATCAAAATTTACATCTAGATGCAAAGGTCTTTCTCGCCATATTGTGGTGAAAACAATTAATGAGATTGAACCCATCCATTAATCACTGACATGTTGGAATATGATAGGAGGATTTTCTCTCAACAGGGTTATGTGGAAACTTTATGTTCGAAGGAAAAATGATATTTCATCCGCAAAAGGAGATACTACAAATATATTGTGGTGTTAATACTGTAATAGGGAGGACCATCAAGTATATTAAATTAAAACTCCATCAAATTAAGTACATGTTCCTCGAGCATACAAATATATTGTGGTGTAAATACTGTAATAGGGAGGACCATCAAGTATATTAAATTAAAACTCCATCAAATTACGTACATGTTCCTCGAGCAACTATATATGTAGACTTCATAAAATTAAGTACATGTTCCTTTAGCAATTATATATGTTTCAATGGTTAGAACTAATTTAAATGTTAAGATGGTTTTTATATTTTAAGAGGAAACTCTCTTTTATTTATTAAAAAACCTTTCGTAAATAAAAAAAGATGATACACGAATTACTTTCATGAAAGGAAATTGATCCATTTCCATTTATGATTGACGTCAAGGGAGGGAAGCAATTGATGATACAAGATATGTCAACAAAAGATTGTCTCAAGCTTAACTAATACAATCGGGAGAAATTTAGGAAAACAAATATAACTAGAAAAATTTGATTGTCTAGTTAGGTAAGTAAACTAAATTACAATAAGGAGAAATTTAGAGAAAGCAAGTATAGGTAGAGAATTTTGATTTTCTAGGTGGATAAGTGACCATATATGACTATAACTATCATTTATCATCTCAAAAGGGTCATAGGATGAATATAGTATTCCAATTAAGAGTAATATTAGTTTACAAAAGTGGTTCTAAACGGTTAGTTAAATGACTGAGAATTTTATGTATGTAAATTAACTTATAAAGGAATCTCAAATCTGATTCTTTAATTTTTTTAGGATTCAAATGTTATAGTTGAATAAGAACCAATTTGCTTTAAAATCTTAAAAACTAATAATTTTTTTTGAATATAATAATATTTAAAGCTCAAAAACTCACTTGGAATGAAAAAATAAATGAAAAATTTTAATTAAAAAAAGAAAAAACAAGGAATAATATATGTCAAGAAAAAATCATATATAGATCATTAGAGTGAACTTGCATTAAGAATATGATTGTGTTTTTCATATAAAATAAGGTTCTATTTATTATTAATAAAATATATATTAGAAACAATAATAGTTTATCATTGCTCTTAAATTATTTTCCATTGTTTTAAGTTGTTAGCAAAAAAAATTATAGACTTATTATTCAATATCCACACTTCAGAGATGTTATATTACTTATTCCTTTTCCATTATTTTTGTCTCTTAGCTCTTATATCTACACTAGGATTAATTGAAGCAGGCAAATGAAGCTAAACAATCGAAAAAAGTGCCTATGAAATGTGGTACACTTGAAACCAATATGGTACACTTGAAACTATGTCCAACTAATTAGTTTGTTCAAATAAATTGCACATATTCACAATTAATTTATTTCAATTCTTTGAATCATTCTTTCATCATGAACTTTCTTGGTTGTTCCAATAAATTAAAGATGTTGACATATACTTTCTTTGGTTTGCTTCAATCTTTTGATTTGTTTTCAATACTACATTTTATAATTCTTTGATTATAAACTTTTTTAGATTTGTTCCATTAAATTGTGCATATTCACATTAATATTTTAAATATTATATTTGATTTGTTTGTATATATTTATGCTCAACTTCATTTTAATCTTTTGATTTTGTTTTGAATACCATTTTTTAAGATTTTTTTTTTAATTATTTCTAATAAATTGCACATAATTACATCAACACACTTATTTGTTTTCAATTTTTGGATTTGTTCTTAATACCATTTTATATTTGTTCTCAAATATTCACATTCAACTTCATTTTAATCTTTTACTTTGTTATAATTACTGTATTTTAGTTATTTGACACTGAAATCTCTTTTGATTTGTTTGTATATGTCCACATTCTTTGATCACAAACATTTTGATCACAAACATTTTGTTGATTTTTTCTAGTTTTATCATGAATTTTCATTGGTTGGTTTATATGTTCACACTCAAACACTTTATTAATTTTATTTATTTATTTTGAATGGTATTTATTAAAAATTTTTGATTATGATTTTTTTGGATTTGTTTACCTAAAATTAAAATTAACTTTATTTTAATCTCTTATTTGTTTTGAATAGTAATTTGTAACATTTTTTATTATGAATTTTTGGTTTAATTATAGATACGTTTTGTTTCATGTTTTAAATATTATTTTGGATTTTTTCTAAATATCATACATAATTTTACATGTTTAGACTTATTTATCTAATATTTAATTTGTTCTCAATACCTATTTTGATTTTTTTTAATACTATTGTATGAACTTATCAAAATTAATCATAAGTCTATTTTTTTAATTTGTTCTCAATATCATTTTTGTTTTTTTCTTTTTCTTAAATGCCATTGCATTACTTTATAAAAATTACCCATGAGTTTTTTTCCAAAACGAAAACCAAAATCGAGGCACATCAATTAGCTCCAATAAATTGTGTATCTTCATAATCTTCATATTGAAACACTTTATTTGAATTTTGGATTTGTTTTTAATACTATTTTTATTTGTTTGCATAGGTTCATATTGAACTCCATTTTAATCTTTTTTTGGTTAGGATTACCATATTTTAGAGATTTTTGACTATGAATTCTTTTGATTTGTTTGAATGTGTTCACATTTTTCTTTGATCATGATTTTTTTCTAGTTTTTTCTATTGTTTGTTAATAATTTTTTATTAGTTTATTCACATATTCACACTCATACATTTTATTTCAATTTTTTGATTGGCTCTCGAGTACTATTTTTTAAAATTTTATCACTAGTAATTGTATCAGATGTTGCAAAAGAAATATCGTAAAGCATAATCATAGGAAAGTGTAGCATAGTGTAGGAAATAGTAGCATTAAATTGTTACTCTTCCATGATGATAGTGAAAGTGTCACCAGATGTTTCGAAAGGGTGTAAGTAGAATTTTAGATGTTATTTAAAATGGGGGTCTCGGGAATTGCATTATTGACATGACAAGAGTATCAATAGTATCAAGTTCTCTCTCTTTTGTTATTCAGTATAGTTTCCAAATAATGAACTATAGAGATAGAAAATATCTCTATCCTTAACAATTATTGACCAGAATACCCTGATTTGGTATTTTGGTTAAACATTCATATGTATTCGCACTTGCAACACTTGTGTTTGAAGTATTTGCGTACTTGAATGGTTGTAATTGATTCACACCCTATTTATATATGTCAACTTTATTTGAGATTCAATATTTTTTGCAATTGATATAACTCTCTTGGGTTTCATTCAGATCCATTTACATTGTTCCCCCAATTCAAACTCTAGCAAACATTTGTATCATTCTCTTGGTGCATATCGCTAGTAGCTATAGTTTCCGAATGACATAGTTGAATTTTTATGGGTCAACCACTTCCAATGAAAAGTCAAATTGACGAAGCTTAAATATAAGAAAACCAAGGAAGAAATCCAATTAACCAAGTCAATATGAAAATTGACTAAATAAGAAATTGTGTAATCTTTGATGCATTGATGTTTAATCTATAATAAGAATATGGAATTTACTATAATTTTTGTTACATATGGATGAATGGCATGGTTATGGCTTGTTTTTGTTTTCTTTCTATGAATTGTTTTGATGCATGATATGCATCAAAGAATATGTAATGGTTATTGAATATGTTGATCTCTAAACTAAACTAGCCTATGCCTCAAGTCAAAATTTCCATCTCAGGGGATTGCTACCTCCATTTGTTTGCAAACTTAGTGAAGTCGATGTTAGACTACAAAGTTTCGTTGTTGATTAACACTTATTAACCCTAGCCTTTGAAATTGCACCAAGGCAATATTGATGAACATAAATAAATGAAACAAACCTTGAGCAATGTAAAATTTAGAGGGAGACTTATGACTATAGAGAGTAAGATACCATAATTGTATTGAATAATTTCAATTTTACATAACCTTATAAGGACACCACCTCGAATACCAAACTATAAAGCAATATGAAATAGTGAAAAACCTACAATTCATAAGACCTTAACCAACTAATCAACAATCTTATTTAAACTGATTTTCTTCAATTACATATTTCACATTTTAAATAAACATGATATACATAAAACCTTAACAAATTAATAAATAATCTTATTTATGATGATTTCCTCCGATTAATTATTTCACCTTTTAATTAAACACAATATACTCAATAGACTACATACCCTACAAACCATGATATAGAATCTTACTCCATCATCCTCATGAAAAATATAACGATTCCTCATTAAAACAATACTCTAAAAGGTTCGGTATCCTGTGTTTGGGTGGTGTTTATCCCACGTGGACTCTCCACTTATGCAAAATATCAAATCCAGCCCCAATGAAACTTATAAAATAATTTTCCTTTGGTATTCTAACTCTTTGGAACTTAAATATCGTTCCAAAAATAAAGGACCATGGAAGGGGGGCATGAACGTGCCTTCTCTTCTTGATTTTCAGAAGGGAAAACATTAGGCACATCACCCAAGCATTTCTTTAAAACTAAGTATGTTCACTATCCAACCCTCTTGCGAAACTTGTGGTATATGCTTTCCTCATGTTTCTTTTTAAATCAACATGGTCCAGTTATAGTTGACAAACAATAAACCAATGCAGATTTTGATTTTTGAGTTTTATAGGCCAAAGAATTTAGTATGTTTCAATTATATAACTAGGTTTTCCATTAGTCGCAACATTCCAATAAGGTTGGGCTTCATTCCGTGCGTCAATCCCTTGTTTAGTACAATGTGGAATCTTTATCAATTAGTACAATGTGGATTCTTTATCATTGAATAGAGATCACATTTAGCGTTGAGAAAATTAAATTGCTTCACGTGATACATCTTTAAATTTTTAATGACAATGTGTCACATGCTGTGTTGCGGTTCCTTGATATGATATAAAACCGAGACACAACAAAGGGGAGACAAAAGAAGTTTCCTTCACCCAAAATAACAAAGCTAGGTGATGTGGTAAGGTAAGGTGAAAATCCTCATGAGGGTGGATCTCAAACAATTACTCCCCCTCTTTGTGATGCGAAGACAAATTTTGCATTAGAAAGAACAGTTCCATTTCCGTGGAGATAATTTACGAAGGGGCTAATGGGAGATAATTGAGAATATAGGGAAGTAACACCTATTATAGGCGATTTCATGATGTAACTTATTTTTTTGAAATTTATTAATAGTGAAAGGATATATATATATATATATATATATAATTGGTATATATTTGTCATTATTGTTTTAGGACTATTTTGAGTTTTGTTTTTTGGGTATAAGATGAGGTTAAAAATTGAGGAAGTTATTAATGGATAGTTATTTTTTTTTAATAGAAATATCATTTGATGTGTTAATATAGTTAATTTATTATTTTATCATTTAAAAAAAAGTCTTTTAAAATTAGAAAAGTTAATATAAAGGTTTATCTTTTTTATGATTTAGTCTTGAAAAACTATGTAGACTTATGGTAAGTAAAACTTGCAATGAGATTCAAGTTGTAATACGATTGACAAAGTGATGATCACCATGTAAAAATAATTAGTCTTTGGCATGACTTTAAATTAAAACAGGGGTTTTAAGTCTCACTCTTATAGATGGGATTTAAATCCATGTAAATTGGATATTGTATATAACCAAAACCTTTGTATTTCTAATTACAATTAATTTGGAAAAAAAATATTTTGAAAAATTAGAATTATTCAAATTATTATCTTATAATTAGGTTAAATATATTTAATAAAAATGATGATCCACTCAAAAATGTATCTCCTTATAAAATAAAAAAATATATCAAATTTTAATTATATTAAATAAACTTAACCTACACATAAGTCAATTCCTCGAATACAATAACACCAAATAAAAAAAATTGTTTACTCTGGTGCCACAACACTATTTACTCCCATCATTATAGTTATACATATAGATCACTGAGGTGAAGCGACCGTTCTGCTTCTACACCTAGAAAAGAATATCAGGATTTTACCCTGGATTGTAATAAAAGAAGAAAAGGGTATGTAGGATTAAATAGGTTGAAAACTTCTAAGAATGCAACTCAGAGGGTTGCTGAGAATAAGGGTTAGAAAAGCACATTTGTTTTGGAATTAATTTGCAATCTAGAAAGACACTTGAACACTGATTTAGAAGCAAATATAAACTCTTGGTAATAATACCGTCCACGCTATAATAAGAAGTAATGAATAACACCTAAAACGTTTGGAACGATTTCCTTTCCTTAACTAATAAATTTGAAAATCAATATTATAAGAATCCAATCTAAAGCCTGAATAACTGAACCAAATACCCTTGCTCAAGAAGGGAGTGGACCATAGGGGCAGAAAAGAACTTGGAAAAAGGAATCATCAAGTAATAAGGACTCTTTAGATAAAATGTGAACATAATTGAAAATGAAGGAGATGTAGCTCACAGGTGAGGCCTGCACCTGGAGACTACACTCAGAACAGAGAGATCACTCTCGTACACTCTATTATTCATGAATGAAAGATTACATCATTAAGTACAACACCAGGAATTAGGAAGTTGCAACCAAACCCCTAAACTCTAGGAACTAATCCTAAACTAGGGAGATACGTTACAACTATGTAACCATTTTCTCCATTAATACAAAATAATATAATTATTTTCAACTCCCCCCCTTAATGGAGAAAGGGTTGTCCTGGACTCCTAGCATCCTTCTAAACAATTCAAACTTCACACGTGCAAGAGGCTTTGTAAAAATATCAGCCATATTGTCACAAGTTTTACAATATTCAACAGTAATTTCTTTTGACTGTATCTTCTCTCTGACAAAATGGAACTGAGTGTCTATATGTTTGGTGTTTTTGTGAAACACTGGATTGTATGCCAATTTAATGGTGCTCTGGTTGTCACTTTTGATGGAAGTGGAATTCTTATGTTCTTTTCCTGCATCATTGAAAAGCCTTCTCAACCAGATCGCTTCACATGTTGCTGCACACAATGCTTGATACTCAGCTTCACACAAAGACAAAGCTATAGTACTCTGCTTCTTGCTGCTCCATGCTATGACCCCGGATCCTATGCTGAATGCGTAACCTGTGATGGACCTTCGATCATCCAAGTTACCTGCCCAGTCTGAATCTGAAAAACCTGCTAGAATAACATCAGATGCGTCAGTGTATAAAATGCCATAGTTAACAGTACCACAAAGATACCTCAACACACTTTTTGCTACTACCCAGTGACTTTCAAGTGGTTTTGACATGAATTGGCTCAACACACTAACAGAGTATGCTAAGTCAGGTCTGGTTGTTGTAAGATATATCAAGCTGCCAACCAGTTGTCTGTACATTGTAGCATCAACCTCTTTAGTGCCATCGTCACTGCTCAACTTCAGATTCTGCTGCAAAGGTGTCGTTGTTGATCTACACTAATCCATACCAAACTTTTCTAACAGATTTCTGGCATACTTCCCTTGGGTAAGAAAAGTTTGCCCAGTATCTCTGCATACTTCTAATCCCAGACAGTAATGAAGTCTTCCAAGATCTTTCATCTCAAAAACTTGTGCCATAAGCCTTTTGATTCCTCTGATTAAATCATCTGCATCTCCTGTTATAATCATGTCATCTACATACAAAGAAATCAGAATAATCTGCCCCTGCTTATTGTACTTGGTATACAAATTTGGGTCATTCAAACTTCTATGAAAGCGATACTCTAAAAAGAAAGAATCAACCTTTTCATACCAAGACATGGGTGCTTGTTTTAAACCATATAAAGCCTTTTTCAATCTGCAAACAAGATGTTCCTGCCCCTGCTTTACAAACCCTTTTGGCTATACTAAGTAAATTTCCTCTTTTAATTCACCATTTAAAAATGCAGATTTGACATCAAGCTAGTGTAGCTCCCAATTATATTTAGTAGCTAAAGCAATAAGCATTCTGATTGTATTTGAATTTGCTACAGGTGCAAAAGTATCATCAAAATCTATACCTTCCTGCTGTGAATATCCTTTTGCAACCAGCGTAGCTTTTAATTTCTCTATACTCCCATCTGCATTAATTTTTGGTTTAAACAGCCATTTACATCCTATGGGTGTTTTATTCTTAGGCAGTTCAACTAAATCCCAAGTGTCATTTCTAAGAATTGATTCCATCTCTTCATTCATTGCAGCTCTCCACTCCTTAAATTGACTAGCTTCTTTGTAATTAGTGGGCTCTACAATGTTCAAAACATTTGACATCAAAGCATAGTCTCTCAATTTTAATGGTATTTGAGTCTTCCTACTAGATCTCCTTGGTATGGGACTTGCCTCAAATTTGTTTTCTTAAGCTCTAAATTGGCTTGCTTTATCACCTTCTTTCTGTTCTTCTTTTTGCTCTTCTTTTTGCTCCTTCTCTCTTTCATCCTCGCTATTTTCATCCATCAACAATGGAATGTGCCAATCATCACCAATGTCATCTTTCCCTTCCTGTACCTGTTCATGAAACACTACATCCCTGCTTACAAATATCTTATGAGTCTCAGGATTAAACAATTTATATGCTAAATTATGTGCATAACCAACAAAGATGCATTTCATAGCTTTAGGATCTAATTTCTTCCTATTAGATTTGGGTATATGGGCAAATTCTTTTGACCCAAATACTCTTAGATGATTTACTGCTGGTTTGAATCCATATAGAGCTTCAAAAGGAGTTTTGAAGCTAAGGTACCTGGTAGGACTTCTGTTCTTCAAATATACAGCAGTATTAATAGCCTCTGCCCAAAAACTATTAGACAGATCCTTACCTTGTAACATGATCCTTGCACACTCCACTAAGGTTCTGTTTTTTCATTCTGCAACTCCATTTTGCTGTGGTGTGTGTGGCACTGTAAACTGCTGAAAAATCCCGTGAGATTTACAGAATTTCATGAATTCCCCTAGCTTGTATTCTCCCCCTTGATCGGATCGGAGAATTTTTATACTCTTACCAAATTATTTTTCCACCAAGGTTTTAAATTCTCTAAAGCACTGGAAAGTTTGGCTTTTCTTACTTAGAAAATAAACCCATGAGTATCTAGTGCAGTCATCTGTAAATAGCAAAAAATAATACGCTCCACCTAGTGACCTTGTCTGCATAGGTCCGCATATATCAGTGTGCACTAGTTCTAAAATATCTGTTTCCTTCCTCCTATCATGCACAGGAAACTGTTCCCTATGCATTTTACCTAAGTCACATCCATCACAATTTAACTGAATATTACAAAATATAGGGAGCCCCTCAACCATACATTTTCTCCGCAATAGCATGAGGTCCTGCAAATTCAAGTGACCGAATCTTTGATGCCAGAGTTGTTCAGTTGTTGATCCTCCTGCAACCATGGCTTGCTTTGATATACTCTTTACATCTAGTCTATATAAGCTTCCAACACACACGCCTGTTGCAACTATTTCTTTCCTACAATCCTTTATCACACAATGAGTCTTGAAGAACTCAACTTGCATATCTTGATCAGTTATCATGGATATAGATATCAGATTTTTCTTAATTCCAGGTACATATAAAACATTTTGAAGATGACTAATTTTTCCATTTGGTAACTTGACTGGAATAACCCCATAACCTTTAATCTCATATCCACTATCATCTCCTAAATAGATTTTTGATCCGTATGTACTTTCTTCAAGACTATCAAAAAATTCCTTTTTACCTGTCATGTGAGAGGATGCTTCGGAATCAACATACCATATATCGTCCTCATCAGATGCTGAAAGGGCATGGTCGACTATGAACAGTCGAAATTCATGACTGAAATCTTTATCTTCTTCAACATCTTCTTCAATAAAGTATCCTCTGTGCTTTGCCCGCTTCCTCTTTGCATCATCAACCTGCTTCTTAAAGCATACATTCTACACATGGCCCTTCTTTCCACAATAATAACATTTCTTTACAGAATTATTTGCAATCATACCTTTATGTGGACTCTTCTACGATGTTCCTTCTTTTTGTTGTGATTGCTGCTATGGTTGCTTCCCTCTGAATAATCGTCATTTCGCCATCAGCGCAAGATCATCACTCTGGGGGTTCAAGTTCTACCGCCACTCCTCCTCTTGCAACAAGATCCCTATCATATCATCAAATGTGGGTGCTTTCTCCCTTGCCGCCAATCCAGTGATGAACATTTGAAATTCATCTCGCATCCCGTTCAGTGTGATTGAGACAAGATCAGAGTCAGACACCGCCTCTCCGATGTTTCCCAATGCATCTTTCACATCTTTGATTCACGCAACAAATGCAGCAGCAGTCTCATTTTCGTTCATCCTCATCGAAAATAGCTTGCTTTTAAGTGCCATAACTCGGCTTGTGTTCTGGGTCTGATACAGATTTTTAATGGTCATCCAGATCTCCGCGGACGTTTTACAATCTCTGATGTGCGGAATAATGTTGTCCTTCACAGACATTTTCAGCAAAACTTTCGCCTTGTTCTCTCGCTTATCCCAATCTTGCTCCTGCGTCCCCACATTCACCCTCTGCTCATCACTTGTAACTATGGACCAAGCAATGCACCTTCAAGCAAGGTCTAGATCTTAAACTTCCAGTTCATGAAGTTAGATCCATTGAGTTTTCCAAACTCGTGGAGGTAAGATTCCATCGTATTACTCATTTTGATCAGATTTAAAAAATGAATCTACCCAATAGTAACAAAAAATCGATACCTTTCAAATCGATCTGTCACCGATCTGCTGATCTCGTGATCTACTCACTGATTCAGATCCGGCAATATCTGACAACTCAGCAAGATCAATTCCGCTCTGATGAGAAAATTCGTCGTTTTTCAATACAGCCAAAAAATCGATCTGATCAAAACTGATCTGATCTGCCTCTCCCGGATAGATCTGCAACTTCTCCAATCTGCACCTTTCGCAAATCGTCAAACAAAGATGAGGCTTCCTGCAGATCTCCTTAAAGGTGGATTGGCGTGTTCTCGAGTGGATTGGCGGGTTCCCGAGCGAGAAAACCATGCCCAAATAAAATTGGTTAGAGTAAAATTTCCTAGTGTGAGAGATCCAAGATATTCCGCACCAATCTGGTATTTTGGCACCATGGTGCGATTAATAGACGAACAGTCGCGCCAAAAGCCCTTCCCGGCGCTACTGTCATCGAGAAAAGTGCGCTAATTCCATTCTACTCAGAGAAAAAAAAACATCCGAGTCCGAGAAAGGTGTTTTGCAGTCCACTGGCTCAATTGAGCACAAAGCTCTTGTGTACACGCGGCCACGGAGACACCTCAAACCACACAGGCAATTCTGCCACAAGGCAAGCTGGCCACAAAGGCACTTCAGTCACAAGAGGTGATACAAGATTAGGCTCACCCAATCTGAGCTCCGATACCAAGATAAAATGTGAATAGAATTGAAAATGAAGGAGATGTAGCTGATAGGTCAGGCCTGCACCTGGAGACTACACTCAGAATAGAGAGATCACCCTCGTACACTCTATTATTCGTGAATGAAAGATTACATCATTAAGTACAACACCAGGAATTAGGAAGTTTCAACCAAACCCCTAAACTCTAGGAACTAATCCTAAACTAGGGAGATATGTTAGAACTATGTAACCATTTTCTCCATTAATACAAAATAAAATAATTATTTTCAACTGGTTGAATGTCGATGCCCAAAGATCGGTTTGAAGTGGAAACTTGCAAAAGGGCCACGAAGAAAGGTTTCTGGTTCACCTTTCCTCTCGGCATGGTCGACATCTGATGGAAAGATGACAATGGTAAATGTAAGAATCCCTACCTTGAGGAAAACCTATAATCATGTGAAATCAGTAGATTATATGGCCTACTAATTATATGACCTCTTCTGTCGATTGTAGTTCATTGAATTCTGAAGATGAGCAACAAAAATATTTTCAAGAAATAGGGGAATCGAAGGCTTTTTTTCAAAAAAAAAGGTGACTTCTAGCCTTCCTGCATTACCTTCAAACGATGCCTGAACATGTGCATTTCCAAATTTCCAGGTACATTTTCCATGATCTATAATTTTTTTTCCATGAACGATGGGCCGTGCAACCCTACCCAATGCCTTTATGAAATACTTCAATGTCGGACGATCTTAGAATTAATTTCCGTCGAAGTCAGAAACTCTGATTGTCGAACTCCGAAATATTCGATTGAATGATTGTACGGCGATTCCGAAATATCAGGTATCGAGACTCCAATGTCGGCCGATCTTAGAATTATTTTCCGTGGAAGTCAAAAACTCTGATTGTCCAACTCCGAAATCTTCGATTGAATGATTGTATGATGATTCTGAAACATCAGGCATCGAGGGGCTTTCGACTGGAAGAATCTTATATATTGGAAGCAGGTGCCTAAAGAAGAGGAAGCGAGGGCATCCCTAGAACCCTTAGTAGTAGAAACGACAGTGGAACCCTGAGTTGAAGCCCTCCCTGTACCAGCCTATCCTATCCCGTTTGAACAAACATGACCGAACAAGTGCGAGGAAGAGGCTCCCAAATGCTAGGAAGAGGCTCCTAGCAAATTGTAACTGACAATACCGGTCTTCTTCAATCCGATGGAAAAGGTTATTTTAATCTAATAACACCAAATTCAACGTCTCAGAACAACACGCACGTGGCATGGGAGGGACCTTTTTTCAGTGGGGAATGCGTTACAGCATAACAAGTAGGGCCTAACCCCAAGGGCGTTGAGGAGATTTGATCCCGTGACCTCCCAATTAGCAAGATACTTAGTAATGAGAGCTCGACGAACTAAGACAACCCTTGAGGTCTCGTAGAATAATGTATGATATTATGCCAATACAAAATATATATTTAAAATAAATTAAAATATTGAAAATGAAATAGTTAAATGAAATGAATTAAAATGTTTAAATAAAGTGTAAATATGTTTTTTTTGGGAATAAAGAATAGGAAGTGGATGCCTGAGGAAGAGGAAGCGAGGGCATCCCTGGAATCCTTAGTAGCAGTAACGACCACAGAAACGTGAGTTGAAGCTCTCCCTGTACCAGCCTATCCTGTCCTGTTTGAACAAACTTGATCGAACAAATGCGAGGAAGAGACACCCAACTTCCAGGAAGAGGCTCGTACCGAATTATAACTGACAATGCCAATCTTCTTCACTCTAATGGCAAAGGTTATTTTAATCGTTTAACACCAAAGTCAACGTCTCACAACAACACAAGTGGTATGGGAGGGACTTCCTTTCAGAGCGGAATTGAAATTTTTAAATTTATTTACACTCAACTTTATTTTGATCTCTTATTTATTTTTAATAACTATTTTTGAATATTTTTATTCCAATCTATTATTTATTTTGAATAGCAAGTTTTTATTTTTTTAACTTTTTTATCATAATTTTTCTCTGGTTTAGTCCAAAAAAACATATTTACACTTTATTTAAACATTTTAATTCATTTCATTTAACTATTTCATTTTCAATCTTCTAATTTATTTTAAATATTATTTTTGATTGGCATAATATCATACATTATTATACAAGTCCTCAAGGGTTAGCTTAGTTGGTCGAGTTCTTGTTGCTAAATATCTTGCCAATTGGGAGGTCACTGAGTCAAATCTCCTCGACGCCCTTGGGGTTAGGCCATGCTTGTTTGGCAGACGAGTAGATCCCTTGAAATTAATCTCCCTAAATTTTCCCATAAATATAACAGTTTACATCATACATTATTTTACATATGCACACTCATTATGCTTATAAAGTTATCATAAAATAATTTTTTTATAGCACTCGCAAAACACTTCATTTTAATAGTCATTGCCATGTGAGCTATACCCTACGTTGATTTATAATTTGATATTTTAATTAAAAAATATTCTTTCACAAAACAAACAACATATGTGTACCCAGTGAATTTTCTCTTTTTTATACTCTCTTTCTTTTCTCTTCATGCAACATTATACAGTCATCAAAGAATATTAATAAAATTATGACATAAAATTGAAGACGTTAATTTTGTAGGTAAATGGGGATATTAATTAGACTATAATATAAACCTTAGACACTTACTTACAGGGTAGTTATGTTAGTTAAATTTTAATTGAGATTAGAATTGGTTATGAGAGAAAAAATAAATAAATAAAAAATATTGAACTTAAAAAAATTATTGAAAATGTTTAGTATATTTTATTAAATTTTATCAAAATTCATCGATCTAATTTATCAATAATAAAATATCTAATTATAATAGTATTCTCTTTCACTTACATTTTATTCATTATTTTCTCACAAAAAAGCGTCTCAAGATTGAATTGCATGGATTTCCAATTACGTATTATGGTTTTATAAACAAATTGCATAAGCTTCTACTTGCATCTTATTTGTTACCTTCTCACGAATACATCTTAATGTCACATGGTTAGAATTAATGTTTATATGTGTATATGAGTATTACATATTGTGATTGTGAGTTGTAATTGTAAGTTTCGGGTTATTATTTTTATCTAATCATACCCATTTTTAGGCTTTAGATTGCTAGAAATCCATAACTTATGCGTTATATATAATTTTTACGTGTTTATGAAATATAGTGTAATTTCTGTTTAGTGTGTGAGTAATGTTCAATTTCTTATTTTTCTAAGTTGGTATAAGAGATGATTCAACGCTGGCTTTATCAAGAGAGGGGTTGTGATCATGCCAATTAAGTTTAAATCCTCTTCAT
The DNA here is from genome assembly GCA_031772625.1 of Pinus tabuliformis. Lineage (NCBI taxonomy): Eukaryota > Viridiplantae > Streptophyta > Pinopsida > Pinales > Pinaceae > Pinus > Pinus tabuliformis. Next base: position 993,920,448 of record CM062812.1, on the reverse strand, counting down.
ATATTTAAGTTAGTAGAGTGGTTTGTGTATTTTTTATAAGAGAGATTTAGTGTGCCAATATATATTTTTTTATTTTGTGCTTGGTTTGTCCATTACATAATCTTCTATTGTGTGAAAATCCGTGTTGGATTGTGGGAGTGGATTAAGCTAAGTAGGGATAATTTGATTTGTGCTGTGTGAGAGTTGTGTCACTATTGCTATTGCAGTATGTTACAGACAATATTCTATAGAGGAATATTTTATTGCATGCTTCGATGGGAGGGTTTTTTGAGTCACTGTGGATGGGGTTCATTGTTGGAATCTATGAGCTCAAAGCATTCCTTCGTTAACCTACTAATGCACTTGGATCAATGCGTTAATTCCTTGATGGTTATTTGAGAATTGGAAATCAGGTTGGAGCCTATAAATTGAAGCGATGGATTTCTTGATTGCTACGAGATATGTAAAGTTGTGCAGGCATTAATGGTGGAAGGTGGAGGCAAAGAAGAAGAAAGACCGGTGCAATAGAAATTTGTTTAACAATGAAATTCTTAGTAGCTGAAGTGAGCATGGGTTTTCATCGCATGAGTTGTACATAAATCAATTCATCACACACCTCCAATTTCTAAAATATTTGCATGAATAATCATAGTTTAATGTTTCGTAACATCTATATCCAGATTTATTGTGTGGTATGGATTGCATTGTTCTTATGTTGTAGTATGCTATTATTAGCATTGAAGTGTGCAAAGATCAAACGAAGATTCGTTCAATGAACATAGTAATATAATTAAGTCAGTAGTTTTGTAAGCCTACTGAACATAATGTTGATTTAATTATGACTACAATTTTGTTATAAGCTGGTAGCCTTGTTTACATGTTATTTTTGTTTGTTTGTGAAAAAATGTTGGTGGTTTTTGATATAATCTAAAAGCTCCACTTTAGTTCTTATGTTTGTGTGTATAAGAGGTCAAGTTGTATGATTGACATTGAAATACATTCACTATTCAGATTTCTTTCTTAGAAACTGACGGATAGTTGAAAGCTAAGTATCTAACATATAGAGATATGTCCATAGAATGATTCAGTTACTTGACAAATTTTCTTGTCGAATCCTTGATCCATGATGGTGAGAAGAAGTTATATTTTAACTGGGTTAAGTGGTAGCTCAAAGTTGATGGTGAAGAAAGAACGTTGTCTATGAGATTCCATAGTGGATGTAAGTGCTAATGAAGACTAGCTAGGCAAATGTCAATATTGCTATTGTAATTCACTTTTTTAATATTTGTAATGTAAGCATTAAGGGAGGGACTTAGAGATAATGCTTACATGTATTGAATGTGTATTACAAGTGGTGATTGTGAGTTTCTATGTTACTATCCTTAACTAATTAGATCCACTTTTTAACAATTTATATTGCTAATAATTTATATGTAACCTCTACTTCTCTATAAAATATAGTTGATTTCTGTTTGATGTGTGAACAATGCTCACTCTCTCATTTTTCTAAATCACATCAACATAAATCATTTAAATACTATTTTTTTATAAATATATTTCTAATTCCTATTTTTAACTATATTTAAATTTCAACCATAGAAAACAAAAGAGCAACTGTGAAAAACTTTAGAGTTGAAACTTCATATGTATTACATCCACGCGAGATTGATTATATTATTATTATAATAATAATTATATTTGTATATTATTATAATAATATAATATTGTTGTAATATTATAATCAGATATTATTATTATTATTATTATTATTATTTTTATAATTTTATATTATTATATTATTTTAATAATATAATGATAATCTAATATTATTATGAGCTATTCTTATTATTAATTAACATATATTAGGAGTTTACATTATTATTATAATATTAATATAATATTTATATAATAATATATTTATATAGTTATTAATAATCCTAAATCTAGTTGATAATATTTACATAGTTATTAATAATCTTAAATACCCATAATAATTATTAATGTGGTTGATATAAGCCTATGGGCGTATATCAACCAAATTGGAAAATGTGGTTGTATATATGTTTCATATATGCTTATTGGCGTTTATCAACCATATTAGTAAATGTGATTGTGGTAGTTAGATTTTAATGATAAAAAACAAAAAAGCAACTGTGAAAAACTTTAAAATTGAAACTTCATATCCATTACATCCACACCAGAATTTATCCAAACTTAGTACAATGTGACTGAATATCTATATTTCATCCCTCTATTTTTACCCAGAATTAATAAAGGGCAAGCAGAGGTATATCATGAAGGCGACCATTAAAGCTTACAAAGTTTCTGTCTAACTCTAATGACTTTGGAAGCTGAAAGTGCCATCAAACATATATATATATAGGAGAGCAATGGATCTCTAACATGAAGTCCATACACATTATATATTAAAGATAAGAATATCGATACCGATATCAAAATTGACAATTTTCATCATAATCATAAACATAACAGCAGGCACGCCATATAATGAATTTCACGAATGGAGAGAATAAAATTAAACCAAGTAGTTACGCTGAAAATCAATTTTCCCATAGTCTGCTTGGTTATATTAGCGAGCAATGCCAACACTGAAATAGGTAAACTGTTCATAAAATGGTATGTACAAAACGTGTCATTCTACAATTCTCTTTCCGCTAATAAAATCGTATCTATCTAAAAGTTTGGTCCAGTGTTACCTACACACCTCACTCACTGTACTTTGAACCATGAACCAGCTAGTTTCCCGTCTGAAATCAATTGCTCTCCACTGGATAGAAGGGTGGAGATGCTTTGACCGAGCAAAACTAACCTCCGACCAACCAAATTATTACCAACTAATCAAATAACCGGAATCTCCAACCACGCGAAAATGCCGGGAGCTTTCTAATCAATAACAGCAGTCAATTCAACTCAATTCCCTGCCTGCCATTATGTCAGCAGAAGTAAAAGACAAATACCAGTCTCTAAAACATTGAGAATGCTTTTTAAATATTCTCATATGTAACGGTCGCTGTCACTGGCTTTCAAAATTTTTTACTTATAGCATATAGTGGAAGAACGTACTGCAGGAAGAAAAGAGAATAGTATACCAAGTGGGAAAAAAATGGAGTTATATCACTCAGAAGTGTACGTCAAAATTAATAATATTAATAACTAATTGAATTTAAGGTCAAAATATGTTATATATGATATTGGTGTATCAGATTTTCGGAAGAAGCAATTAGTATAATGTTTTAGTGATTTGACTACTAAAGCATATTAAGTTGTACCTTCACTATTTTTTTTGAATTTGGACGTGTAGCCTCTCTCTCATAAGAGAAACATATTTTTTTAAAATCCATAAACACTCAAGTGATCTCACTCAGCAGACAAATAAAAGCATCAACAGCTGTAAGTGTGCTTCTTCACTTCTGTAAGCTTTTCGCAGCGCTTTCATTTTCGATTCTCTTGAATTGAGTCTTTGGATTGACTGGACGAGTGATCCCTTTAATTTCTTCCCTGTGAGGTAACATGGTAACATGCATACATATTCTCCTTTATGTTCGTCAGCAGCAAGAAGAAATGATGAATATCAGGACGACAATGATAAAATTAATGACGAGCTGGCCACTGCAATTTGAAAGGCATCATGATGTCAAGATTCCAAATTAAGTCTCTTCAAAAAATCAATGCAGGTTCCTTACTCTTCACAACGAGAAGGGTTTCACCTCCAACTCCATTATCTTCATGGTTTCAACAACTAATGATCTTGTCTGCTCTTGAGACTTGACTTTATGAACGATGATCTTGTCTGCTCTTGAGACTTGACTTTATGAACCATGATTACGAGAAATTCAGGGAAGGATAGCTGAAATATATATTGCATCATAGTTATCATCCTTCACAAAACAACAAAATATTTAAATATCCAAACTTTTTTAAAATCTATTTAAAAACATAACTTTATCCATAAATACTATTAATATTATCCATTTCGCCATATTTCATTGAACCTTAAAATCTACCAGTCATGAACGAACTGAACGAACTAAACATAAGGTCTAACGAAACCGAATAAATTTAATGTTTCATTAAATCATCAACATAAAAGCTCCCAGAAAAAACTTCTATTTGTGAGGGAGTTGTATTTGTCACTTTGGAGAGGGCTCCGTGCATCAATGGTCATCGGTGTTAAGAATAATAACAGTGTCGGATAAACAATGTACAATGTTAATCCTGCTTTGTATGGTCATAAATTTAAGTATTTAAAAGTACTTTGGAAGTCAAAGTTTTACCTATGTAATAAGAGCACTGCTTTTGAGTTTGTTTTTAAAAGTTTTGGTCAAGTCCTAGATTTGAAAATGAAAAAGCTAGAACGCATTGAATTATAACTTATTAGAAAAATGATGCGCATTGTCAATGGGCAAATTCATTTGACCTTCCGTATCAAATTTATGTTTTGGATTATTTATTAGAAAAATGAAGCCCATAGTAAATGGGCAAATTGATTTGACTATCAAATTTATGTTTTGGATTTTTTTTCGTATTTTTATATAAAAATATATTTTTAGATTATGATGAAAATAATCTGGTTGAATTTTAGTAATTATATGGTGGATTTAAATAGAAGTTGTATAATAGTTTGAGATTTTATATTGTTAATGAACCTAATGATTATGGAGGCAAACAATAAGAAGATTTCTTATAGGAGGATGATTATCATATTTGCAAAGATTTATTTTTTTAATTTTGTATCGTTAATGTGTGGAGTGGAAGGTATTGGCATGTTTTTGATAGATGTAATTAAAATAAAACTACTTTTCTAATTTATTCAATTTTTTTTCTTATTTCTAATGTTTATATGGTGGAGCATGGTGGAGCATGTTGACCAGAAATTGATGGTGGACAAAGAAACTTGAGATAGATTTGTGTTCTAAAGATATTTTTATTGTTTAGCTTATAATCATGTTGATTGTCCACTAATGTTTGGAAGGGTTCATGGTTTTGGGGAAGTAAGGGACTTAATGGTTTAGTTCTTAGATTATGTTCATTGCTAGAATGTCAGTTTGGGTTCATCTTCCCAATTTCTCATTATGTTTATAGTATTTATCAGTATTGAGGATATTGAAAATAGCTTGGACACTTACATAAAATTAGATCTTGATAGATACATGAAATTGGATCTTGATAGAGCTACAACCGAATTATGTAGATATATGTGTATTTGTATTGAGGTAAGCTGGACAAAATGATTTTCAAATATTTTTTATTTAATCCACACAAGTCTTGGATTATGAGAATATAATATGTAAGTGCAAGATCTATCATCTTCTAAGAGATTTGAAAGCTATTTATCTCGATCCTAGAGCTCATCCTCCCACGATAAAAGGGAACAAAAAAGTTAAAGAGATAATGTTTTAGAGAAATCAAGTTCAAATATTGACATCAATCAGAATAAAGTATATTAACTACAAAACACTAGCATTGATTAAAATAAGGTAAATATACAATGAAATGTAGACTAAATGGATATATGGCTTCCCTCATTAAGGGAGGGCATGGTTGTTGAAGCCCATTTAGTGGATAAAAAGACATTATGAAACTACTACCTCCAATTTAGATAAGGATTGAGTTCCTTCTAAGAATCCCAATTTCCCATGTGTTGACTAATAGTTAGTTATCTTTAGTGGCTCTACAACAATGAGGTGGGAAGAAGTTAAAAAGAAAGCAACTAAATTTTCAATGCTCAATAATCACACATATATTAATAATGTGTTGTAATTTTTGTAATTTCAATATGTGTTTATAATATTACAAGTGTAAGAGGTACCTTTACTTCATTTTTTTTTGTCTCATTCTTTGAGTACTTGAAGAATGTGATTTTCATTTTATAATGAAATAAAATTTATAATTATTTTTCTTTGTTAAGAAAAGTGAGGTTAAAGGCTCAAGAATAAGCTTCCTCCTCATATTGCACCAAGCTTGACTTGAATATTTTCTCAATGAAATCAAATGTACCTACGTTAGGAACTTGTTCAACAATCTATATCCTTATATTAATGCATATTAGTGAACTAATAACTCAAAACATTTTTAGATTTCATTATAAATATAAGTGTTCTAACATAGTTATTTAAAAGTAGGGGTTGTTATTTAGTCACCAAACTTCAATGTTCTCACCATATAAATTATTTGTTCCTGTACATATGATTCTAATTGAGCCAATTGCAAGTCCTTGTAATTTTAGTATATTTATCTAATTTCACTATTTACTAGAGTGACTATATAAACTAAATGACATGTAAACCCCAATAAGTATCTATTCACATTGCTAAAATTCAAAGAAATCATAAAAATTAACTAAATCATGTTTTTTTAATAAGAATAATTATATATATATATATATATATATATACTTAATCACTGAGATTCACTTCTTTACCATAGATATTATTAATGTGTAAATAGAATTTATTACAATATAATGGACCAATACCATGGTTTATCAATACCACATGCCAAAAAAACCATAATTCATATCATTAGACACTTGTTCATATGTTATTTTCTTTAGTTAATCAATTTAATTGAAAAAGAGAAAAGGGCATACTATTTTGGAAATAAATTATCATTAGACACTTGTTCATATGTCATTTTCTTTAGTTAATTAATTTGAATAAAAAGGAGAAAACGACATAACTATTTTGGAAATAAATATTAACCTTTAATCTTTGCATACTACTAAGAATATTCTAAAATATTTCACTCATGTTAAATATCCATCATCCACTTAATAATAATTATTAATAATTAAATTAAAATTTTGAAATCTTATTGAAAAATAAACACATCTATCAAAATAATAATAATACTCCTAAAATAAGAAAGAACATATTTTCCATATAGAAAAAAATTAACAATCTTTTTTAAATACTAAAAAAATTCAAATTTAATTTAATTTAATTAATAATTATGTAAACCAACAATTTTTTCTTTAATAATTATGTAAACAAACAAAACATTTTTTTAATTTCTTTTTAACTTTGTAAATTTTATTTAACAATTTTACTATAAATAATAATAGAAAAGGTACATCATATATCATATGTAATAATAGAAAAGGTACATCATATATCATATGTAAGATAAACTCACATTCTCAAAAATGTACATCATAACATAATCACTTCATATACGATAGGAATTTCATATTTCTGGTAAAAGAAAATTATAAAGTTCAAATTTACTATAAAATGGAAATTACATTTTAAATAAAATTGGTTATATATATATATATATGTGTGTTATATAGAAATTTCATACAAATAATTTTATAAGAAAATATTATTACTTAACATTTAAGTAAAGTCTTATGAAGTTTTTTACTTAAATATATTATTAAGAAAAACATATTAAATAAAATATGAAGAAAATAAGAGATATTAAAAATTAGTGTTTATGTAAAATTTTATGAAATTTGCCAAGTAAATATATTATGGCATTTATAATTTTAAAATATATGATATAAATGTATATTCTAGGTTTCATATATAGATATTATATTATTTTTTTTCATCATTTTGACTATTGCTAACCTCACTTATTTTTTAGAGACTTTTCTCTTATCATTTTCCAAAACAATTATTTGTTTATCAATTGTTATCACATGATCATGTTTATTAAATGAAATATGAAAAGACAAATTCATTACCTCATTCTTGATGTGTGTTAATAATATTATGTTATTTTCCTTTGAGCTTGTCGCACAATTGTCTTTTTGTCTACTTTCCATTCCATCCCTTAAACGTGTAACCCCTTCTTTTTCTTTATCTTCTTCTAATATTTTTTGAGGTCTTTTATTTCTCCCATTACCCTTTTCTTCTTTAGGCAACTCTGCATTTTCTCATTGCCTATGATTTTGTTGGTCTTCTTCCTTCTTTGTAGTAGTTTCTTGGCCAAATCCATCATCGTCAATACCTTAATACACATACTCACACAAATACTTAGTTTTGAAAGTATGAGACTTGTTTGTCTCTTTGTATGCATCTAGCACCTTCTCCTTATGCCAGACTAAATTCTCCAAGCACTTCATGAAAATCTCATCCCAAATTTTATCTTCTTCTTCAAGAATACTTCTATGGTTTGGTTCATAAAGGTGAATTGGTTCTTCACCTTTTTTTTGTTCATATGCAACTCCTTTGATCCATACCAAATCTCATCCAAAATTTCATCTTCTTATATAAGCATACTTCTTTGAGTTTCATTTCTCTTTTGAACAAGACATTCATCCTATGTCTCAACTTCCTTATATATAATTACTTAATAGGTTATTTTACCTTTTTCCTCAGCTTCCATTCACTTTTCTTGTATTTTTCACTTTCTTATAGCATCATCATCATTATAATGAGTTTTTATTTTAACTCAACAATCTCTTTGGTTACTTCTTCATCACTTATCTTTTTTTTCCCAACTTCCTTGGCATCTTTTCTCATCTTGTTGTGGCTTCCTCTCGTTGAACCCTTATTTTTCTACTTCTAGTCATCTTCATTTCTTCCTTTGTGAGCTTCTCCATGCTCACAGTGAGTTGAAAATAGCCTTTGCAGTAACAAGTTTGCTTCATTTTGTTACAAAATACCTCACCAAATTTATCTCCTAAACTTGGTCTTTTGGTATCCTCTTTTTATCTTCTCTAGAACCTCTTGAGATTCCTTTTCTCTTCTAGGATTTTGTACCTTCTCACTTCTCTTGAAAATTCTACCCACAATATCAATTGTTTAACTCTCTCAACAACTCTTATCCAACCTCAACTGGAAGTTGTTACCTTTATAATACCTTGTCTTTGTTATAATAATTTCTGCCACAAGATTGTATTTTCTCTTAAGACCTTCACCTGCTCTTATTTTTGTGTTACAACTCCTCTAGTAACATTCACACTTCTTATTAATAAATTCCTCTATTCTCATTGTCATGAACTTCATAGTCGTAAGGATTCTTGCCATGTTTTTTCTTTTGTTGTGTAATCTTGCTATGCGTTGTTGTATTCTACTAGTTACTTATGACTAGGCTTCTACTGTTTGCAAGTAGGGGATGAATGGACACTTTGTATTGAATTTGAATAATACACCCATGTCTAAATTTGAAGTGGGTAGCACCCTTGATGTATTTTATCCCTCAATTTGGAAACAAAAGAAATAATCCATGGCTCATGAAGCACACTCCTTCCTCCTATATGAGGTAATTTATTCCATGTCCGTGGCACACAAAAATTGCACTAAACACACTCTATCAATTGTTGGAAATTAGAATCCATTTTGGTTTTCCATCTCCGATAGTGACATGCTTATCAAGTCCAACAAAACAAACAACTGCCAACATTAATATCAAGTAAACTCATGGAAATTCCTCACACTATTGCAAGTCTCCATATAGGTAGGTATAAAAAAATAATATGCAACGATCTTCTAGTCGTTGGATCTAATAACAAAACTGATGCAAATTAATCATCATCACTATGGCTGGGGTTTCTCATATAAATATAGACTATGGATCAAAGTAAATTCTTTTTTTTTTTCTTTATACAAGTCCATTAGCACCTCTTGGAATCACTAAGGAAACCATATATAACATATTACAATCTCTGTGATCCCAAAAATTCTATAGTCCTTAGCACTCTGATGCCAAAGTGAGCTTAGCCTATTGGCCTTGGTGAAACAACTTTTTCTCTTTATATTCAAAATTTTGTGTAATCTGTATCTATTAGATTCAATCCCTCTCTAGTTTGCAATTAGTAGCACACTCTTGGAGATGGTCCCATTGAGCAGTAGATCCCATTGTTGCCAAAAATAGGAGAAAAAAAAAGATACATAGATAGCCAACAAATGTAACCAAGATACTTACTATTCTGACAAGGCAATGAAAACTAAACCACATACATCACTAAGCAATAAGACTAGAAATATTGAAGGTCGATGGAACCAAAAAGAAACAAAAGAGCCAGAATAAACAGATCAAAGAGAAATCATTGACAACCCAAACAAGTAGAGAGCACCTCATAAAACATAGAATCTGAACCTGTCAAAGCCACAACGTTGTCCAACAACGAAAAGAAAGAAGAAGACTTTTTCCAGAATAAAATAACTACCACATATGTGTTGATTTTTGTGTATCTTGAAAGGTACTCCAAGCCCTAAGGTTTAGGTTTTGGAGGTTGGATCACCACAAAAGTCATTTTTGTGCTTGGAACCCAAGGTTGGAGTTTTCCACCCATTGATATTTGGGCCAAAACCAAGTAGAATTTTGGACATGTGATGGATGGAGATGATAAAGGGCATTGAGGAGAATCCAACGCAATGAGAATCGTCAAATTCTGAGTTGTCTACAATGAGTTATGAATTTTTGAAGATAATGGTGGTATTTTGGCTAGTCAAGTCATGTAGGTTTGAGGTGAACTTGTCCAAAAGACATGTCTCTTCAAGAAATTTGTGTATCCCTTCTTATGTGTATAAATAGAAGGTGAATGGAGTCATTTCTCATCATCGAAGTGTGCATCTTTCATAGGAAAATCATCCTAAGGCCCCAGTCTTAGAGAGCACAAATAGGTAGGTCGCATGCCTCATTTTCCTTAGAACAGGTGGGCCACAAGACTTCCTCTAGCTACATGAAGGCTGCAACCCTTGTCTCCTTGGAACGGGGGGCTGAGTTTTTATTGATTGTTTGGGGTTGGATTTAGCCTAGAAGTGCAGAAGGTTGTGGAAAAAATTGAGTTAGAGAAGGCTGCAACAGAGAAGGAGGTATGGACGCGAGGGAGGCTGGTTGTTGCAATATAGTTACAACCCTAACCAGTAGGAAATACATACAAAAGTGTATGAAAACCCATGATATGAAGAGGTGTGTAGTGGTTTCATGTTTATTTTATGCTAGTTGGATGGTAGTTTGTATATGTAGCCTCTAGGAACCAATTGGGGGGCTTGACTTGGTGGCAATAAGCCTCTCTTAGGAGCAAGTCCGATAGTGGAGATATTGGGAACTTAGTGGTTGGTGGAGGGCAACAAGAAAGTATCCAAAGTATCCCTAGATCAGCGTGAAAAAAAGTACATTGAAATTTGTGTGTTGGGTAAAGGATTGAGCCTCATGTTTAGCTCTTTTATGGACAAAAGAAGCTACTAGATTGGAAGATTAGAGCTAAGGTGTTGGTCAGCTGTTGTAGTGGCTGCAACACCCTCCAAAATTTTGGCTTGCACACAAATTTTAGAGCCTTCCTTGGTCTTGATTGTTGCAAACACTTAAGCTCATTTCACGAGCTTTCCCCAATTCCATTGAACCCTTTCACTTGTTAGATTAATTGTCATCTTTTGGCATGTTTGACTGATATGTCACATTTTCAAACCTTTTCTGGTGGTTTCAAAGGTTGGTATTTTTGTATGGGAGTTTTCCTAGTCATGTAAACACCTTGTCACACTTATACATAAAGTATTGGGCATTGTCGCACAAGCATCGTCATGGTTGTCGAAATGTCTATCTCAAGTGTCACACTTATCACTTCTTGTCATGAGACAGTGAAACAGAGGGTAATTCTTTGTCTTGTTGTTTTTATGCTATATTTTACTATTTCATATAAGTATGCTAAGTGTGTGATCACAAGTTCAAGTCGATCACGAATTTATCTTCCTCTCGTAATTAGCCATTTTGAAAAAATCCTCCTGACCAAGCAACTCAGCTTCACTAGGCCCTGACTTAGCTACGCACTGCACAGTCTCAATCCTCATTGATGTGGCCTTGCTAACTGGAACTATGTAGTGTGCAATCATTATCCTATAGGGTTGTTGTACTGCACAATCCCAGAGCCCAACAACCTTCCTTGACCCCAAGAATTGCACAATTGTGCCTCCGAGTCTACCTTGAACTGTGCACTTCGTATTTTCAATATTGAAGATTTTCCCTTACTTATTCGAACCCCACAATGTGTATAGAGCCCAACCTCCCTTGGCCTCTATAACTATGCTTATGTGTCCTCTAGTGCCCTTCGTCAACCAAAGCTCATTGACCTCAAGAATTGCACAATTTTTTCCTTTAGGCCTCTCTGCTGCCTAGTTCTCCTTTCCTCTGAAAAATGCATAGAACTGATCTCTTAGGGCCTCATCCCACATCACCCATTGCCAACCTGAATTGTGCAATCCTGAATCCTAATCACCTCTACGTGATTTTCTCCCTATTGGGGATTGTGCTGAAAATTTCCTCAATCAAGCGTGAGTTGCACTCTGCGTAGTCTCAGTGATCAAGCTCTCTCCTTGTCACTTGGAACTGCACAATGCATAGTTATTGGGCCCTTTCTCCCAGTGTGTCACTTTTCCTGGGCTCAATTGATGGATAATAACACATCCTCTTAGGATAGGGAGCTTTTAGATTGATGTTGTCCCATCATGAGTGAATTGCAAGAATAGGTACACTATCAAGTCATGGTGAGATGATGAAGAAGGAGAAGAAGGAGGGAAGCATGCCTAAAGACTCACTTGTAGCTGAACAAACGAGTGGACCTACCAAGTGCAAGCAAAAGGAAAAGTGTGAAACCACCTTCTAAGACCAAAGATCATTGAAGACCCCGCATCATCAAGTAATGCAAAGGAGAAGAGAAACAATATCCAATAACACATCTATCACTAAAGAGAAATAATGGCTTGACATTGCCACATCGTCAAGCTAGTCCATGTTAGTAGTTTCATGTCATGAGTTTTCATATGTCACATAACTATTGTGGGTCATGTATATTATAAATCAAATGTATTGTCAAGTGGAAGTTCAATGGATACACATGAATAGGAAGAGTCATGTAAGTTGAAAAGTCATAGGAATTTGAGCAATCATGAGGGTAGTCAAAGAGTCACAAGGGGTAAGCATCACCCCTTTGATTATATATACCCCCTCATTGTATGATCAACATACTTTTCACCTTGGCTTCTCTAACAAGGCATGAGAGAGACCAGCTAGTTTTTTGAGGAGCAAGGAGTGGCCCATGTCCAACTACTGGGGCTAGTGATGTACAATGTACATATGTGTCTTGGAACTTTTTCTTAATAACATAAGACTTTTAAGGTTAGCACATTCTTCATGCATGACTTATGAATGTTTGTAAGACTATTCCATGAATGTTTGTATTTCATGTTTTCTTTCACTTGTACTAAGATAGTTTAACTATTTTGGTTATTTTATTGCTTATCTTGTTGAGAATGTGTTGTAATGGTTGTTACTATTGTCTGATCCTTGTGGACTATTCCACGAGATACCAGAAATACCTTTATTTTCTTATAAGTTATAATGACCATCACATCCGTTGTGGACTATTCTACTGGATGTTGGACAAGTCCTTCTGGTTCATGTGTGTCTCTTCCTAGGTGGTACTATTACCTCTCATTTAGCAGCTCACTTTTTCCTCACTTTTTCAGTAAGATAACCTAGAGACAGTTGCGCTGCATACTCACCAAGCACACTCACCTTGCTTTTCAAAGATACCATTGCACCACTCTCTTGTGGTGACAGCTAAAACAAAGGTAAATCTTTAAGTATTTGGTAACTAAGCCTTTATACCAGATGGGACTCCTACACGAAATGGTGTGGGGTCTGATTGGGACTTCATATCAGAGAGATCCCATGAATTTTGGTGGGTCCAGCATTGTCAACATCTATGGCGGTAGAAGGAGGGAAACCAATATTTTATGGTTGATTGTCCCACGACCACACTAATCCATCTTTTGGTCAAGCAAGTAATGTTCACTCCATCTCCCCTACTCGTAATTATGAAGTTGGTAACTCTTCACCCTCGAGACCTGAACATGAAATCTTGTATCATCAAATTTAGGTTTTTCACCCCATCACCCATGATTTTAAAAAATTATTAGATTTATTCTAGGAGTAACCACTCTTCCATATTATTAAAAGAAGAACAAGACCACCCACACAGGAGTAGTGGTATCATATATTGAAGAAGAGTTTCTAGCCACTCTTGAAGAACTAGAAAACATTGTGGAAAGGGGAGAAGAACCTCCACTTTTTCAAGGAGGAGAAGAATTCAACCCCTTACTTTCGGGTTAAACTATTGGTGGGATAGGTGGAGAGGAAGAAAAGGAAGAAGAAGAAGAGGAACCATCAAATTTGCAAGAGGAAGAAGAGGACAACAAAGAAGAAGACATGGCAGAGCATAATCTGGATTGGATGACTCACGGCCCACTGACACTTTTGGGTGTCCTGCATAAGATGCCAAGGCACACCGAAAATCTCTTGAAGAAATATGACCCTGATAAGATAGTGAAGGTTGAAGACCACCTGGATAACTTCTACCTACCTCTACAAACATTCGGAGGAACTTTACGATGATGTTGCATGCAAAATTTTTCAATGCACCTTGGATGGTAGAGAAGTTTTATGGTATCACAAACCTCCTCCAAATTCCATCCAGAATTGGAGGGTATTCAAAAGAATCTTTCTTGAAAAAAATGTTGAAGATAAGACCCTGCCATGTTATTGCAGGAGTTGGGTAGTATTAAGATGGAGTAAAAGGAGAAAATTAAAGATTTCAATCAGAGGTTCAATTGCATCTTGGACAAGTTTTTAGATAACAAAAACCATTATGACTCCATCACCATAAACTACTACACTTATTCCTTGCTAATAAGTATTGCACAGTTTGTAAAGAGAACTGTGAGACCAACATTGAAAAAAACTACGAAGAGGCTATTGTTGTTGAGAAGAACCTATGCAATATTGGAGTCATCATAGATGATGCACCCATAAATGACTCCAAGGACATGGGTAATAGGTCTCAGGCCGCTGTGAGAAAGGCTAAGGAAAAGGAACCAAATGATCTTGAAAGCCTTACTCGTTTCCTCAAGTTCCTGACTACCAAAATGGTTGAACTCAAACAAAGGGCAAGAGAGACTACCATGAGAAGTAGGCCCCCAAAGTACATGCTTAGAAGAAATGTATCTTCCTGTAGCAACATATATCAACTGGAAAAATTTACGTAGAGTTCCAATGCAGTGTTGAACATTGAAAAAAATGACATAGGTTCATACTGCACGTTTCATAATTAGCATCATTTGGAGAAGACGTTCCAACAATGAAACCAAATCATGAGCAGAATGATTGCATAGTTTTTTGACTCAATCATGGTTGAGGAGCAGGATAGGCCTGATGAAGAGAAGGAAGAAGCTGCTACAGCTGATGAAGCTCCATGATCCAGGAGGATCTCAAAGTACAAGTGGCCTTAAAAATAGCTAAAAAAATAAAATTAGTGAAATGTCAGTAAAAATAGAACCAAATCTAAGTGCTCATCTCCCTGACTCTAATGGTGAGAAAAACACTCAAATCCGAGTTTGTATGGTCGAGTTATTCATGGTAAAAGTTTTTGCCAAAGTGGACAAGTGGCAGGATTAAGGAGGCATAAAATTCATGGGGGACTGGCACCCGGAATCCGGCCCCCAAGAACAGGTGAATTTGTGGGACGATTAGTTTATCTATGACCCCTTAAATTTGGAAAAAAATAAAATGTATACTATTGGCTAGACAAAAATTATAAAAATGGGGGGCAATCTATTACCCTCGCCACCCCCACTCCACATATCTCCAAACAATATAAACATTTATTTGGTAGCGGCTAGGTTGGGTTCGGGTGGTGCGGACCCTGCCCACTATACGTAAACATGGTATAATAATTAAAGGCTGAGAACGATGGGGCTTGAACCTGCCCAATCCATGTGGCCAGCCCCCACCGGGCAGTCTCATAAAGGATCAATCCATCCATATATATATATATATATATATCTCTCTCTCTCTCTATATATATATATATATATATACAGAGAAGCAACAGTAAAAAAACCAATAGTTAGTTAAATGGCCGGTGTGGCGGTGACACGCCAACAGTCGACGCAGGTTAAGTCAAAAAATTGCGCTTCGGTAATTAATGCAAACAAAACAATATGTCAAGGTTTGGGGATCAACAGGGTTGGAACACCCGACCTCCCCACTTCCATTTCTTCGCTGAACCACTACACCATGGATGGTGGCTTTGTAAAGTCCACCACCATATAAATTGACCTTTTTGTAAAGGCACAAGTAGAGCCTAGTGGAGTAGGTAGTGGACCAGAGGAGGAAAGTACAGAACCATGATCTAGGCAGAGGCTGAAACCTTGCCCAGGGAATCTCGAGGGTATCAGAAAGATTCCCTAGGGTGAAAAAAGTGACTTTGTGAGAATTGGACAAATTTATAGTTGATTTTGCACTACTCAACATCAGGAATTCAGTGGTGATGTCAATTTCAGTAGCTAGGCTCTCCATTTTTCAAACATCTTCCAGCTTGGAGGTATAAGGGTCTTTACGTAAATTTTGCTGGTACTTGTTCTCTTTGATTCCACTTAATAAGAGAAGGCCTCCCCACTATTGAGTAGGGCCCAGAGACATATCCCACATTGGGTGAAATCCATAATCAAATTCTTGTGTCGTGATATCATGCTTGTTATGCTCTTTCCTCTTCATTTTATGTGCTTTTAGTTTTCCTGGTTAACATGCTTTGTAATATGTAATTCTTTATGCATCTTTAAGAAAAATATCTTGGATCAACTTTGGTATTAGAGCAGGTATTTTTTGATGCAAATTGCATGAGTATATGCTAACCAAGAAAAAACTCCAAAAAGGCGAAGGGAATCTTAATTCCTTTGATCTTGAAGCAGCGCATGCACCACAAAGAAGAAACGTGACAGATGAGGAAGCTCGTTGGGAAGAAGAGAAAAATTATCACAAAACTTTCTACAACATGGCAGATAAAGTTGACAAGTTGTTTGCAGAGTATCATAAGGCATTGAAATTAGAGAAGAATGGGCTAGATTATCATGCATTGGTAAACTATGGAGGTGGTGGAGAAGAGCCTCCTCCCTCTCCATCCACCAATGAAAGTTCTTCTTCTTCTCATCATTCTAATAGGAATCAAAGGAATGCATCTAAGAAACCATTCTTCAAGCTGGATGTCAAATTTGATTTACCTGTATTCAGTGGATAATCTAATGTAGAAAAGCTAGATAATTGGATATGATAGGTTGAGGTATATTACCGCATAAAACATATCAAAGATGATGAAGCCAAGATCTAGCTAGTATCCCCTTGATTGAGTGGCATCGCTATCATTTGGTGGGAAGGAAAGCTGAAGTGAGGTGGTAAGAATAGTCATAAACTTCTTTCCTCTTGGTCTGAGTTCATTTCTACTATAAGGGGATATTTTTACCCATTGGGTTAGCAACAGAAAGCCACAATGGAATGGAAACATTTGAAACAAAGAAGATTTCAAAATGTTTAGAATTTTACAGAGGAGTTTAGGAAACAATCTCTAGCATTGAATGTCCCCCTAGAAACTTCTAAGACATTGATTAAATATATCGGCTCTTTGCATAGTTATTTACCTCATTCATTATTATTTTTTGACTAAAACACTTGACAATGCTAGTGTGACGTCTATGCATCTTGAAAGCACGGGGAAGAATGAACAATACAATCACCCAAAAAGGGTAGCGACAACTAGGAGAAGAGAAATAAAGCCCTATTGTACTAATTTTTAGAAAGAAGGGCATGATGAAGAGAATTGCTGGAAATTGTCAGATTGAGACCTATGAGGAATAATGGATAGGAGAAGCAGAAGAGAGTTTCCACCATGCAACAAGACCAAGAGTCTGAATCAGAGGAGGATGAGAAGGTCACAACTAAAGGATTTGCAAGTGGTGGACCAATTAACCTGGGGTCAGATTCAGGTGATGAAATGAAGATTGCAGCTTTTGGGATCACAACAAATGGACCCATCAACTTGGGTTCCGATTTGGGCAATGAGACAAAAATTACAGTAGATGTTGTACCAAAGATGAAAATGGCAACATATGTGGCATGGCTCCAAGAACCCAAAGAAATAAACCAAAACATTCAAGTAGAGAATGTTAAACTAAGGAGACTCCTACAAGAATTAGAGAAGGAGAAACAAAGGTTGCAACACTAGTTACAAGCTAAGGAGGAGGCCTTGGAAAAGTTGCAGCATAACCAACTTGAGGTAAAAAGTGATTCTTCAATTTCATGTAATTTTCATGGTGATGATTTCGTTTCTTTTGAAATACATACTACAAGAATTGGATCAAAATTGTTGAATAAAATGGGGTATCAAGGAAAGGGCATTGACATTAATGGCCAAGGCATCGTGAACCCCATAAAAGTAGAGGAATTGCCTCATTATGCAGGAGTTGTGCATGTCAGGAAGGAAGTTGGGAAATGTTCCAAAACAGCTGGTGACCAACCAACAACAGATGATGAGAGAACTTCATCACATTCTAGCGATAGTGAGGAATCCATGAACACTTATCAGAGGCACACCAGGGGAAAGCGCTCCAAGATGACCTAGAAAGTTTGGAGGAGAAAGAATCATTGTAGTCACTACAATGAGGTTGGACACTAGAGAGCCACGTGTCAGATGCTTCATGCCCAAAAAGCGTCGATAAAGAAGCTAGCAGGAGAAAATGTTCAACAAATGAATCCACCACATTCATGGTGATATGCTTTATTAAGTAAAAGATGGTTTTTCTAGATGTAGTAGCTTGTCATGGCCACAATTTTTAAATCATGCATTACGAATAAATGTAAAAGTGATGACGTGTTTTCCATCGCTTAATAAAGTAATGATTATGTTTTTAGCCTTTTATGAGTAGTTGGGGTATTGGTTGATACTATGTAAAACTTGGCCACAGAGTGTGTTATAAACCCTTGGCAAGTATGGGGGTGTTTGAGTCATGTGTGGTTTAATTACAAGGAATGTACTAGATTTGTGTGCAATGCAGATGATTGAAAGTGTCATTTGGTCAGGACACAGGTAGTTTGTTTAACGTGTTAATGGTTTTGGTGGTACAAAATCTTTGTAAGTGGGGAGGAATAATCCAAGAGGATCTCAAAGTATTAGTGGCAGTAAAAATAGCTCGAAAATAAAAATAGTCAGATGTCAACAAAATAAGAACCAGATAGAAGTGATCCTTGCCCCGATTCCAATGTGCAAATGTCACTCAAATCTGAGTTTGTTTGGTCAAGTTATTCATGGTAAAATTTTTGGTTAAAGTGGGCAAGTGGTAGGCTTAAGGATGTAACAAATTGACCAGAGACTAGTGCCTGAAATCTGAATCCTGAGAATAGGTGAATTTGTGGGATGATTAATTTGTTTATGACCCCTTAATTTCAACAAAAACTAGCTAGAAAAACAAAACAAAAAAATATAAAAATGGGGGCTAGGTTGTTATCCATGCCACCCCCACTCTGCATATCTCCAAACAATATACATATTTATTTGGTAGCGGTTGGGTCAAGGCTGTGTGGTTTGGACCCTGACCACCATACATAAACATGGGATAAGAATTAAAGGCCGAGACTGGCTGGGTTCAAATGTGCCCAACCCACGTGGCCAGCCCCCATCAGGCTATCTCACAAACACTCAATCCATATATATATATACATAGCGATAATGGTAAAACAAACTAGTAGTCAGTTAAATGGTGGGTGCAACGGTCACATGCTAGCATATGACGTAGGTTCTGGCGATCAACAAATATCCCAAGGTTGGGGTGTCGTTAGGGTTGGAACCCCCGACCTCTCTGCCTCAATTTCTCCACCGAATGACTACACCACGGGTGGTGGCTTTGTAAAGTTTTCCAACCCACCACCATATAAATTCACCTTTTCGTAGAGGCATGAGTAAAGCATAGCAGACCAGGCAGCAGGCTAGAGGATGAATGGGCAGAACCATGATCCATGCAGAGGTCAAAACCTTGTCCATGGAATCTTGGGGGTATTAGAAAGATTCCTTGGGTTGCAGAAAGTGACTTTGTGAGAATTGGAAAAATTTATAGTTGATTTTTCACTACTCAGCGCCACAAATTTTGGTGGTGATGTTAGTTTCAATAGCTAAGCTCTCCATTTCTCAGTCATCTTCCAACTTGGAGGTATAAGGGTCTTTATATAAATTTTTCTTGTACTTATTCTCTTTGGTGCCACTTAATAAGAGAAGGCATCCCTACTATTGAGCAGTGCTCGGAGACGTAGCCCACATTGGGTGAACTCTATAATCAAATTCTTATGTCGTGATCTCATGCTTGTTATGTTCTTTCCTCTTCATTTTATGTGCTTTTAGTTTTCTAGGTTTTTTTTTTTTTTTACTAGAGGAATCGGCAACATCGATGGTATCGTACTCGCGTTACACGGGGTCGAATCCCATCGGCTACCTCTATAACCTCTAGGAGGGTCCGCCCAGGCCGCCTTGAACGTCCCTTGGGTTTTCTTGGGGTTTGAACTCGTGACCTGCATAGCTGCACGAACGACTTAACAAATCATTCGCTTGCCACTAGACCAAACCCCCACGGCCTACTTTTAGTTTTCTAGGTTAACATGCTCTATAATATGTAATTATTAATTCATATTTAAGAAAAATATATTGGATCACTCCAACTACTAGGCATGAAGTGAACATGTATCATTGTGTTCTCACAAACCTGAAAAGTACTGCCAATAAGTAACCTCCAAGTGATGGTCCAACCCAGAAAAAAAGTAATCGATACAACTTAAGAGGCCAAGGGTTGACCATTGTGATTGAGGTGATGAAACAAAAGTTCAAAGAAAGCTTGTTAAGAAATCTCAATCCTCTAGCTAACTCAGCGCGAAACACTTAGAGAAAGTATGGGAAAAGAGTTCCAACGAAAAGTGTGTCCGAGAACAGTTAAGACATAATTATCCCTCTAGAAACCACAAACCCAGTTCCATCCCCGGACACCTCGGTTAGTCTTCCCGCTGTATATTATAACATTGTAGAGGATATGAATAAGGTTCATGCAAACATCTCCCTGTTTGAACTTACAAAGATCATGAGCTAGCAAGACATCCTTCTACAGGCACTTGGACAAACTTCTACTGGTAATGCAACCTCTTCATACAAGGGATCTAGTAAGTCTCCTAACTCTCTTACATCTATACTCAATGAACTCACGATGGAAGCAAACACACTCTTCCCACTGTTCTTATTAACATTTGAAATCTTCAACTTCAATGTACATAATTTCTTGGTTTATTTCGGTGCATCAGTGAATGTCATGCCACTATCTGTGGCTAAGAATATTAACACTAAATGGGATAAGATAGATGCATAGATCATTCAGCTGGACATAACTCATGTCTAGGCAATTGGTTAACATAGAGATGTCATCATCTGGTTATTATTGAACAGGTGAGTTCACCAATGTATCAATATAGTGATTGTGGACATTCCAGAAGCATATAGAGTGTTGTTGACTAGAGACTCGTCAAGCAAGCTTCAAGGATACTTTTCCACAAATTGGTCACACTTATGGCTTTTGTATAGGGGCAGGAAAAACCAAATTTGGGTAGATCCAGAGAGATACATGAAGCACATGGTGATTCCCTTGAATGGGCATAACGAGAAAATGGCTTTTGTAGAGTTATTATTTGGGAATTCTTTTCTGGAAACACAGTTGGGGTTTTAACTTGCAGATCCATCCCCAATTCCACTAGACACATAGTTGGATCTCCTTCCATGTCTAACTGGTGATAACGCAATTTGTATAGTTAGTAGTAGTAGTAGTAATACTAGTGCAGTGAGAATTCCCCATACATATGATATGTGGACAATGTACTTTCACGGATCCAAGACACAAGAGGGCTCTAGAGCTAGTCGTGTTTTAATAGACCCGTTGTAGAGAAAACACTTTATCTCTAGTCGCTTGGAATTCGAATGCATGAATAACACTGCAGAGTATGAAGCACTCTTCTTGGGCTTGTAGAAGGCCATTGACCTCAACGTTGTTGTTTTGAAAGTGCTAGGTGACTCTAAAATCGTGGTGCGTCAGGTATGTAACAATATACATTGTGTGTCACCTCATCTTAAGAGTTATCAACAAGAGGTATGGTGACTCATTTCTCACTTCTAAGCTTTTAATATTATTTCAGTACCAAGAATGCATAATGCAGCTGTAGATGCCTTGGAAAATGAAGTTGCTAGGATGTTACCTTTAAGGGACATATTTTCTATTAAAAATCTGTATAAACCATCTATGCCAAATAACATAACTATATTACACATTTTTTATGAAAACCAACAAATACTGTACTTTATGGCGAACACTGACATATTCAAAGACGCAGTGATTGATGAGGACATGCACGAACAACACTGTAGGATGCATCCAATGAAAGTAGAGGCAACCTCATCCCTAAGGGTGTGATATCACTTGAAAAGTTGTATGATCTGTAGAACTGCTTCTGAGGACCTGTGATTGCCAAGACCCACATTTATACGTTATCGCGTGAGAAAATCAACCTGGGAACTAAGAAAGATCCAAAATATGTCAATCTCAATACTTGTTGCACACCACAAGAGTGAAAAGCCTTCATCTGCCTATTCAAGTAGTACTGTGATGTCTTCGTGTGGACATACGATGAACTCAAGGCTTATGACATGTGAATAATCCAACATGTGATACCGATCAAGGAAGTAGCCAATGCATTTCAGTAGAAATTAAGGAAATTTCACCCAATGCTTGAGCCCCTCATATAGAAGGAGTTGAGAAAACTGTTGGATGCTCAGATCATTTACAAGGTGCAACATTCAACGTGGGTATCAAACTTAGTCCTTGTGAGAAAAAAGTCTGGGGAGATCTTCCTGTGGGTCGATTTTCGTAACCTCAACTGCACCTTGGACAAGGAAAATTACCCAGTGCCATCCATGGAGAAAATACTGCAAACAATATTTGGGGCCAAAATGTTTTCATTGCTCAATGGATATTTTGGTTACAACTAGGTTTTGGTAGCAGAGCCTGATAGAGTAAAACCTATATTCTGGATGAAGCGGGGCACGTTCTCATTTCAACAAATGCCATTTGGGATAGTCAATGACGGTGAAACAATCCAATACGCAATGGGCCTCGCCTTTCACAGACTTAGTGGATAGAGAATAGTGGTCTACCTTGATGATGTGATAGTATTTTCCAAACAGAGGTCAGACCACCTGCGCGTTTTGAAGAATATTTTTGAGTGATGCAGTAAATATGGGATATCCTTGAATCCCAAGAAGAATATTTTTGTAGTGTCTGAGGTAATCTCTTGGGACACATCATTGGTAAAAGTGGGATCAAGGTAGATTTGGATAGGGCTCATACCATCACGCAGATTCCCCACCCAGTGAATAAGAAGGCCCTGCAGTGTTTCTTGGGGAAGCTCAAATTCCTTCGAAAGTTCATCTCTAACTATGCTTAGATTGTTAAACCAATATAGGATATAATCAAGAAAGACACAATCTATAAATGGGATAAGATGGAAAATGATGTGTTCACCCATATCAAGCAATCTATAGTAGAAGAACCTGCGTTGTATAATCCAGACTTCAATAAAGTCTTCTTGCTCTACCCTTTTACTTCTGACACCTCTCTAGCCTCTATGATCACTCAGAAGGATGAGTTGAACAATGAATGACCTATCTCCTTCATAAGTGCAAGCCTGCATGAACTAAAGTTCAATTACCCCATCATGGAAAAATAGGATTATGCAGTGTGCAAGCCGGTAAAACACTTCATGCCCTTACTGTTAAAAAACCATTGTATTATCTTTATTCTACACCGAGTAGTAAGGTCACTACTCATTCAACAAGAGCTGGGTGAAAGGAGGGTGAACTAGATGACTAGATTACATGATTACGATCTTGACATAAGGCCAGTTCAAACCGTCAAGGGTCATGTTGGGTGTGGAGCCTGATTATCTTTTTTTATTCAGAGGTATCGCCACATTGGACCCCAGTTCATAATTGGGTGACAACATTGCCTATTTGATCACCGACAAGGGGGGACAACGACAATTTTTATGAGCCCCCCCTGGCGGGGGTTCGGGTGCAATGCCCCCGAAGCTAAAAATAGATGTAAAATTTCCTTGTAAAATATTGTAATTTTGTAGTCAATTTGAGCCATACATTAGGTGGATGATATGATAGTAGAATTTATGTTTAATTTAGGGATTTTTTTCCCTAGAAGGAAACCCCTCGCTATATATGATGGAATTGTATTTTGGCTATGGAGATGTGTATTCTGAGAGAGAAAGAGAGAAGTGATTACGTGACACTGAAGAGTAAATTACAACGGATTTGATGTAGGTTGCATCTCTTCTTTTTGATGGATAATATAAAGGGATGATTGGCTCTTTCTCCATGGATGTAGCTAAAATTGGGTGAACCACATATATTTGTGTCTCTCTTGTTTTATGTGTTTTCCGTGTTTTTGATTCTGCAATATTTTGTGTTCCATTTCTCTGTAATATATATAATTTTATAACATGTCATGGTATTTTCCAATTAGTAGCAAAAGCAGTCAATGCAAAAGAGGAAGAAGAAGAGCTCACAGGATGGGAGCAAGAGATGGAGATGTACAATTTTGAGTAAGCCTCCCCCACTTTGGATGCAAACTCTTGGTACATGGATGTGCACCAATACCTTGAGCATGGCACCATGCCATCTCACTTCTCTATGTGGTACAAGATGGAAATTTGAATCAAAGCACTGTTGTATCAGTTGGTGCATGGGGTGTTTTTCAGGAAGCACCACAATGGAGGCACATGATTCAGAAAAGGTGTTACATGATCTCCACCACAGACTAGTCGGGGGACACTTCGCATGAGAGACTACATCGTATAAGGTTATGTGGGCCAGATTTTACTGGCCCAAATTATTCAAAGATGCTCATGCCTATGCCCATACATACCCGGTTTCTCAAAGGTGTTCTGACAGAAATAAGAATTCAGCAACCGTACTGCAACCCGTTGCAATGGAAGAACCTTTTCAACAGTGGGGCCTGGATATCATTGGGGAAATTTTCCCACACTCATCGAAGAAGAACTACTATATCATAACTGATACAAATGATTTCATGTGGTGGACAGAGTAATTTCCACTAAAATAGGTGAACAGTCAAGAAGTCGTCAACTTTCTGTAGCAAAATATCATCTCCAGGTTCGGTGTTCTTACATCACTTGGTTTTGAAAATTCAACATACTTTTCATCGTTAAAACTTTATGGTTTTGCATTGGAAAACGGTATTATCTTGAAACATTCTACTAATGATTATCCATAGGGAAATGGTCTTCTTGAATCCATGAACAAGAACCTCATTCATATCATCAAAAAGAACATATTCTCTGAGTAGCGAAACACACTCTACTTTTGTGAATGCCTTATGGGCTGATCAAGTCATGCTTTAACCTTCTCTGAACACCTCCCCTTACTTCCTAGTCTATGGAAAAGAAGCCATCCTTTCACTGAACATCTACTTTCCCTCTCTCCAATTGTCCCAAGAATCCCAAGGAAAGTCATGTCTTTTAGTTCAACATAGGATGACCACTTTGCACAAGCTATAGGGAGAAAGGTGGAAAGCAAAAGAATTTTTTTTCGCTTCACCAGATTCATATCAAGAGATGGTTTGATAGAAATTATGTAGGGAATAATAAATTTAGTGTGGGTGACTTAGTTTTAAAATGGGACAAATCCCATGAGGAGAAAGGAAAACACACTAAGTTTCTGTCCCTGTGGATTGGTCCTTACATAGTCCACGAAAAGCTTGGCTAACACATGTATTGTCTTTAATCAGTTGATGGAAAGATTGACTCTCTTCATGTCAATGGCCAAGACTTAAAACAATATTTTCAATGTAGATATGGGGTTGTGCCCTGCACTATGTGCATAACCTTTTGTTTGCTTAAGTTTTGTGTTGTTTTTTCATGTAAATAAGTGTTGTGCCTTACTACATTGTGCCTTCTAAGTATGTGTGTGGCTGAATTTCAAAGAGTCTTATGGCACTGCAATGCTTGTAGCTTTTCACCCTGTACAAAAATTACTAGCATATTAGTTCTAAAAATAGAAAATAAACAATGGTGAGAGCATAACACATAAAAAAAATACACTGAGATTTTCCCCTGGATCCAAAAACCAGGACTACCAGATTTATTTTTCATTATGTTCCTTTCAATGTTACAATACATATATATATACATGTCAAAGCATCCATAAACCCAAATCCATTAACCATGGATTAGAACATAACCATAGTTCCCTTGACTAGATCTACAAAATACCATGGACCAAAAACCATTGTGCCCAAAACCATGTGCGAAATCCATGCACAAAACGATAGGTAGGTCTGCCCACCTAATATAGGGTCCAATTCTTCTTTTCCCTGGGGCGCTACCCCGGACCTCGTAGAGGGGGGCTACTGCCCCCCCAAAACCCTTGACAGGGGGGGATGCCGCCCCCCCTTTGACCCCCCTGCTGTGCCCAATGCAACAAAGGGGAAACTCCTCCCCCCCTCTAACCCCCCAGTTTAACTACTAGGCTAGTTGTGGACAAAATATAACACAACCTGACAATGCTTGGCTAGTCTTCTATCCATCTTCCTTGTGTTGGTTTCATCTTTTGTCCAATGAAGTTTTGATGGAAAATATGATCCGTTCATAAGGAGACTTTTTCTCCAACCATGAACTCATATCTAGTCTGGAAACTTCATGCCTATGCTAAACTTTCTGCTTTAGTGTTTTCAAGCCTATCCAACTAGTAGAAACAGAGAAGGGGAAAAGTATGAATGAAAAAACCTAAATAAGAGGTTTTTATATGCTTCTCTAAAGGAACAACCTCTCATGCTCTCAATAAGTTGGGATCCATCTTCCGCCCACGAATAAATAAGTGTTGATGCACAATTCTCTTTAAATAAATGAATAAAGGCGAAAGAAGAGAAAGGCTTCCTGCGCAGAGAGGTGAAGCAAGCAGCATCATCAGGCTACTGTCCAGGCTCACTGGTAGCAGAGAAATGTTTGTGTTCCTGTGTGACTCTGCCAAGGTACTGTCAAGGCCTACTGGTAGTGAAGAAACACCAGAGATGAAAAACTATACTATGAAAATCTTAAGCTCGTGAGCTAAACTACCCTTCCCAACTCAAAACATTGTGATTATGCTGGATCTTATGTTGTGTTCAAGTGAGAAGGTATAGAGGGGACCATGTATTCCCATGGGGTAAGTGGAGTAATGAAATTAATATGCATGATGAATCAATACTCCCTGAAGGACCAAGTACCTACACATAAGAAACTAACTAAGACAAAGAAGCTAGGATTCAACTAGTGTGTCACCAAGTGTTGTTGCAGTTGCAACACCCTCCAAAATTTTGGCTTGCACTAAGATTTTAGAGCCTCCCTTAGTCTTTCCCTTGATTTTTACAAACACTTCAGCTCATTTCATGAGCTTTCCCCAAGTCCTTTGAACCATTTCATTTATCAGATTAATTATCATCTTTTGGCATGTTTCACTGATATGTCACATTTATGAACCTTTTCTGGTGGCTTCCAAGGTTGGTATTTATGTACATACTAGTTTTCCTAGTCATGTAAACACATATCATAGTCATACAGAAAGTATTGAGCACTGTCGCACAAGCGTCATCGTGGTCATCCAAAGGTCTATCTTAAGTGTTGCACTTGCTGCTTCTTGTCATGAGATAGTTACACAAAGGGTAATGATTTGTATTGTTGTTCTAGTAGTATATGTTGTCGTGTCATCTAAGTATGCTATGTGTGATCGTAAGTTCAAGTCCATCACAAATGTATCTTCCTTCCATACTTGGCCATTTTCACAAAATCTTCCTGACCAGGCAACTCAGCTTCACCAAACCCCGACTGAGCTGTGCACTTTGCAGTCTCAACCCTCTTTGATGTGACCTTGTTGCTTGAAACTATATAGTGCACAATCACTATCCTCTAGGGTTGTTGTACTGTGAAATCACAGATCCCAATAGTCTTCCTTAACCCCCATAATTGCATAATTGTGCTTCCCAGTCTGCCTTGAACTGTACACTTCACACTTTTAGTCCTCAAGATTCTCAATTTCTTACTAGAACCTCACAATGTACAGAGAGCTTAACCTCCCATGGCCAATATAACTACACATACCTCCAGTTCCCTCCCTCAGCCACAACTCATTGACCTCAAGAACTGCACAATTGTTTTCTCTAGGCCTTTCTACTGCCTAGTTTCCCTTGCCTTTGAAAATGCACAAAACTAACGTCTCAAGGCCTCATCCTGTATCACCCACTATTATCTTAAACTTTTCAATCTTGACTCCGAGTGGCCTCGACAGAATTTTTTTCCCTAGTGGGGACTATGCTGAAAAGTACCTCAGTCAAGCCTGAGCTACACTTTGCGCAAGGAAAATCTTTAATTATTTGGAAACCAAGCCTTTATATTGGATATGACTCCTACACCAAATGTTGTGAGGTCTAATTTGGACTTTATATAGGGGAGATTCCGTGAATGTTGGTGGGTCCAGCACCATCAACACCAGCCTAGAATAGAATATTGGATCAGACCGTGTTCATTGGAGCATAAGTGATTTGGAGAAGTGATAGGTGGCAACCCTCCTTGAGTCTTTGTGTTTTGTCTCACGATGGACTAAGGAGCAACTAGAGAGAATAACGAAAGAAAATGATCGGCAAGACGAAATACAACATAGAGGTTGTGATTGTGCACTAGAGCAACGAGATTATCATTGTATCTTGTATTCTTGTACTTGTGGATATTTGAGGGCCATTATCCCTTGTATGGGAGCCCTAGATTATTGTATTATATGTTGATTAATATAACAAATTTGGGTTGAAAAAATTATAAAAACTTGTCGATAATTATGCATGTGTGATTTATTGTTGTTTATATTCTGCTTTGCAAAGTAGCTTTATTGATATTATTGGTTTGGTAGCGCAAGATATTTTAAGATTCTATCCCAGACACCAGGGTCATGGAAATTCAATAATGTGGATAGGGAGACGACCACTGAATAACGCTACTGAAATGAGAAAATGTTGGGGTCCCACATGGCCTCTAAATCGCCATAGAGCTCAAAAGCGCACAACACAGAAATTCCAAATCGGGCAGATTATCTGAAACAATGCCTATGCTTTGGATTTCCCACCTTTGTCTCTTGTAGAAAACCCACCAATGAGTTTTTCTGAGGAAAATATCCTTAAGGTATTTTCATAAATGCGTTGATCCCAAGCCACAAAAATTGATGGACATAATAATCATAGAGGGAGATTATTAGTGGACATGTCTTCTCTGAGAATCCATGAAGAAGAAACAACAAAGGAAAAATAATTCCCTTTAAACATGCCTTGATGGAAAGGAGGATAACAGGCCTCCTCCAAAGTCTCAGAGAATCTTGAATTGAGGTTAGATATAATCCCAATGCAAGTGGGAATATTCTTATATTTTGTCCCTTTCTTCTTCCTGGACAACGCTTTATTACTCTAGTCATTGTCAATTGACACATATTTATCTTTATAGAATTACCTCTAGATAATCATGGGCTCTGGACCCAAATATCCCATGAGAGCCACCGTACCCAATTCAAGATCTTCCGATATGGGAGAGGAGAAATCAACAATGTTGGGCCCAATGTGGCACGGAGCTCCTAGCGAGGCACACACATTTAGGGATTTCACCACCCTATGAGCTTTATTATGGATATATGAAGGAGAAGATTCAAGAACTGGTCCTGAAACTGGATCATCTTCCACACTCACAGGAGAAAAGAAGCCCTTGATGGATTTTCGAGTATAACACCCCTTATTTGGAGCCCGAGGAGGAAAAGCTTGTGCGTAGGGGGTTTGAAGTGTTCGATGATTGAACATTAACCAAATGGTAAACAATAGGACCATCTTGCTACACCATTTACCTATTAACATCCTGGACAAATCTTGCATTAGCAACATCACAGTCCATGAAAATACGAGCCCCCCCAAACCACTTAGGGAATTCTGTGAATAGTTGACTAGTGTCATGACATGTTAGACACTGAAAGGGGACCCCCCAGTGATCAGTTTGTTTTCAGATGGAAAAATTCCCCCGAGTGTATGTCGAAAGAGGTTGGCAAATCACCAGCGAGGTCAACTTCTACCAAAACCTAGGAAACTCTTTTCTCCGACAACCCCTACACAACCCTCATCCACATAATAATATTTGTCGACCTTGTTTGAAATTGTCATGATCACTTGAATAGACTAGAGTTCTAATGGAATCCAAAGGAGTTTGGACCACAAAATTTTCTTTTGGGCACTTCCTTAATAGGGTCAAAACCCACACTCCATTTCTAGAGCGAATTGAATCCACAACATTGTACCCATGGAAGTGATATAATCTCTTTTGTATCCTCCACCTTTAGGAAATGAAAACCAAACCAATTATTTAGGAGAACACTTACCTTAGGTATGTATTTTAAGATTGTGGACCAATGATTTTCAATGTAGGATTTCATCTTATTGCCACTTATTTTAGTAAACGTACAGTGCCCAACTAAAACTCGTTACTTGAGGTGAACAACATCACCCCAATAAACATCGTCCCTAAGAATTAGTCTCTCAATACCCTCATCCACCATAATTGGTTTCATCCACCTATTCCTAGGATTCTTTGATGGAAGTGCTTTGCCATTTTTATCGGATTTTATGTCACGAGATGACACCCCTAAGAGTGGGCCACCTCCCGAAAGAACGGGCGAAATCGACCCATAGGATCTCCTCGACTGCCTATTCTCTTGAATCTCCACAATAATGGTAACATGTATTAAATCATCCATGTAAGAAATATGATCCAATAATGGGACATAAATAGACATGTCACCACTTGGCTTCAATGCCACCATAGCCTATGAAGAATATTGTGAAACTGCCAATAATGTGTAAATTCACCAATCCCGACCCCAAGCAGTAAAGATGCCCCTAAAAATTAGCCTTGATCATATGACCAATGAAACTTCTTGACAAGGGATCTATGAGTGAATCCCATTGGAAAAATGCACCAGGATAAGGAAATCTGTTGAATATCTACCCAAATTCATTGCACAACGAGACCCATTGGGCAATCTATTATGCATTTAATGAGTCCTAACCAACTTTCCTGGCTCTGATGTGCAATGCATAATAAGAAAGGTTGGACAAGAGTCCAGAAAGGAGATGTATGATGACGCCCAAGATAGCTAGAGGAATCTAAATGGAATAGTCTAAAGACTAGTATCCATCCCCTTTATTACCTTATATATCACAGTCACAACACTCATTAATAGATAGAATTCAAATTCAAAATCATACCTACTTCACCAACAACATTAATGAGAGTCAGTGAATGACGAGAGTAGGAGAAACCACCCAAGACACCCAAGCCTGTAACGAGTGTGGTCAATCGAGGTTAGAGTTCTAGTCACAGAGGTGCCATGACCACCCCACAATAGGGAACTAGGTGCACCCAATCCCCACTAAGTCACAACCACCATCAATCATCCCAACATATTGTCATCTATTGAGTTTGGAAAAAGGATCCTCACAAGAATTCCACCAGCAAGGATAAAAGACATTCACTCACCAATGTGCACACAGAGCCAAATCTAATGGGGGCATAGAAAATCCATCCAAAGCATCATAAATCTGCCACACTAAAATGAAATTATGAAGCTCCTTTGGTGACCGCTTTCATCAAGGGAATCACACCATAGATAAGGGAAACCTGCTCCTACACTTTGTCGATAACTTCAAAATGCACACACCTCAACTTACAACTCCTCATCAAAGCAATGTGTTATCACAAAAAATGATCAGCTAGCCATTTCTAACTAGGTGGATCTAAATGCTCCATGTAGGATTAATTTTATCATAGTAAAATCACTTTCAATGTGGAAAATAATTTAGCAAAAGACTTTTATTAAATTATTTTATGTTTTACATAAAAAAACCCATGAAAATAAATTAGATAAGTAATTATTTATTTAATTTTCTATAGGAATAATTATTAAATCACTATTAGAATAATTATTCCTTGTCACATTTGATTAAATCCCCTAGGAATAATTAAATAAATCACTATTTGTTTATTATTCCTTATTTCTATTATTGGAATAATTATTAAATCACTATTTAATAATTCTTTCAATTTGACACCATTCTTAATATTCGCGAAATAATTAACAAATCATCTTATTTGCTAATTATTTCCAAATTAAGATATTTAACCATTTTAAATATATTTTCCTTCTTCAATAAATATAATAAAGTATTCCAAACGGTTAGATCTTGATTTGGTTAATATTATTTATTATTCTCCATTTTCGAGATTAGCTCAATACTTTGTTATAAATAGGATGGCTGTTCATTCATTCTTCACGATGATTATAATCATCGTCACCATTATCGGCTTTTTTCTTTCGCGCTCCTATTCGAGTTATCCACATTTTGTCTAGGTTTTTCACATATTGAAAGAGAAGATCATCTTTTGAACCATCAAGGACATCAAAGGACCCATTCCATGGAGGGGAACTTATAGACCCAATTATAGATATCCTTCACCAAGTGTTTTTAATAAAATATTTATTCAATTAAAAGTCTTTCCATTTGGGTTATTGCATTGGATATTTTTACTCATGCTTTCTGTTTTGGATCGTCTATACTTTTGTTGCAGGTTTTCTATTTTTATTGCAGATTTGAATTGCGAGCCATTCAGATCTATATTTTTGTTGCATGTGTAAAATGGGTCTCCTAAGGAAATTATAAAATAATAGTGGAAATAATAAAATAAGATTAGATTACATCATCAAATTTTAGAGGGAAAAAGAAAAAACTACTTTTCAACTCGTATTTCAACTTATCTCCCTATGGGCTTACTCCAATTTCAAGCAGGAACACTCGTTGGATGCATAATTTGATTCATTATCCAAGGAGTATGCATGTTGCATACTTTCGATGGACCTTGCTATACGAAAAATGAGAAGTACATGAAAAACGTGATTGCAATCACATTTTTTCATGTGTTTCTCATTTTATGTGTAGCAGGGTCCACCAAAAGTATGCAACATGGGAACTCTTTGGATGAGGAATTACATTATGCATCCAACAAGTAATGCCACTTGAAATTTGTGTCAAAAATTAGGAAGATAAGTTGAAAAAGTAGTTTTTATTATTTTATTAGTTTTTAATCTTTTTATCTTTTTACTCCGAAATGGTGAATAAGCCCCCATGGTTGACATCAACATCTTGAATCCTGTTGGTTCTTATAAATTTTATTTTGGTTGTACATTTTTCTTAGGAGGCGCATTTTAGACCCCAAAATGCATCTAATGAGCCATCAACTTGTTTTTAGGGTCACTTGTCACCTAGTGACTTAAGCGAAGTGTTTTTGGTACACCATCCAAGAAATTTCACACTAACAAATGGAAACAACGTTCTTGGGTGACTGAAGTTTTAGTAAATTTCATTTTTTTTCTATAATTATTTTTAGCCTCTCAATTTCTATTTATAGTATTATTTCCTTTTTTGTCAAATTTTAAGATTTTGGTGGTTTTCTGGTTCTTTTTGCAGGTCACAGGTACTAGCCGAGCAGGAGACATAAAATCTATGTGAGATATGTAGAACGAAAGTCTCGAGAGAAAAAAAATACTTTTAAGCCCCTTAATTGTGTTATAGAGTGCACTCTTTGGCCTCAAATATGTGTTTTCCATTGTTCCATGTCAGTACCTGCGTTTTGGAACTTTTCCAAGTTTTTTTCATTTTTTTTTCATAATTGTTGAGAGTGTTGTCCGCAGACTTGTTTGTGTACTTCACTTCTATTTTCAGTCTCCCATAGGCATATATCCACTTTATTTGTCTCTTTTAGGAAGGAAAAATCCCCCTGGGGTTTAAGGTACACCTCCACATTATTAAGAAGAGATTGGTTGAGTGAGGAGTCTAGGGTTTTCAACATTTTTAGCCACTGATTTTTAGAGTCCGATCCATTACTTTTTAGCTCTTTTGGATAGCTTTTTTTATACCTTTTGCCCCTTTATATTTTTGTTTTTCCTTTTCCCCCTTAGGATCCCCTTGAGTATCCTAGGTTTTAGAGCTTCACACCTATTCTTCGCAACATTGTTCACCTCTTATTTTTGTTGTTTATCTGCACCATTTACAACAAATTAGTGCTGCTAGATCCCAGTCCCTTGACATTAGATCGTTTCGGAATTTGTGTGTCTTTGAGTATCTTGTTCTCCCTCTCTTTATTAGCTTCTTATTAGTCCGTGTGGGTGGGGTTCTGTGTGCTTGATTGACTATTTTTTTTCTGTCATTTTTATATTTATTCACAATATTTCAGCATTTTACTTTCAACAACACATGGCATCATGAAACATGCTTTATTAACTCATCCACTTGAAAAATAATTTTCACACACTCACACCCTAAGCGAATGTGAGCTTGGTTAACACTGCCAAGCCAAGACTTGAAACACTACAACGTAATAAATTAACACACATAGATTAATCCCACTTGGGCACCAGGGCCAAACAATATTTGTAGTGCAGGTGTATGATCAGTGGGATAGGCTTCCAATAACACCCATCATTCGCTTTCATTGAGACATAGAATTCGACAGATTATGGAGCTAAAAATCCTTCACCATCCCATGGTCCAAATCTGGAGTGCGTTAGAAACTCGATTACGAGGGGGTTAGGCTAGGTCATCGTGAAAGCAGTTCTTCTCATGGCTACCCAACCCGTGGCATAGAATCCCATGTGGTGGCTAACTACCAAGGAGCTCAAGACTTGACCACCCCCGTGGGATGAAGGTAACCGTAGTGACCAATATTAGGAAAACACCTTATGGGACTCGCTATGGGAAGTAGTTGGTTCTATACCCTACCTTTCTCTAGACAAATCTTCTTGTGGGGATGAGATTCCATGAAGTAAGAAGTTCTTTGGAAGGCCACATTGAACAATAGATCTAGGATTTTTTGAGGATTTAGATCGCCTATAGGCTAGAGTATTTTTTCTTTGATAGGACATGTTTTCTTTTATTATAGTAACATCATTAAAATAGTTAGTTCACACTTGGAACCATTGCACTAGGTGTTTCCCTTTTGTTTGTTGCTCTTTTATTCCTATCAACACCCTTTAGATATTAGATCATTATTTTCCGGACATCATTTCACACCCTAGGCATTTCTCGCATCGAATTCAAGGTCTTCACCCTCAGTTCCCGTTAGGACATATTAATCCTCCCAATCCTCCATCAAGTCATCATTCTGATTCAGATTCTACTGATTCATCTAGTTCATCATTTGATTTCGTGTCTTCTCAACCATGTATCACCACAATATCAAGCACCAACGTGGATGTGGAAACCCAAGGTGGTAACCCAAGTACCCAACAGGGTACCCCCACCATTGGAACCCCCACCGGTGTGGTCACTCCCACTCCCTTGATTCCTTTTATGGCTCGTTTAAGTCTCCTCTATTTTAGCCAAATTACCAGTGATCCTCTTCTCCCTGATCCCACTTGGCCAGCTATACCTACTAAACTCCCTTCAGACATCCCAAAGTTTGAAGGTAATCCTAGAGAATATCCAACTAATCATGTTTTCTCCTTCCACATATGGTGTTCATGAAATTCCATTACTGAAGAATCCATCCTTCTTCGTTTCTTCTAACACACACTCACTGGAGGTGCTGCTAATGGTATGTCAATCAACCCAGAGCCACTCATTCCACTTTTGTAATTCTTTCCACAACATTTCTGTCATATTTCCAGTTACCTCTCTATTATGATACCAGTACTAAAATTTTGATTTCTTTCCATCAAACTTCTGCCACTCACCTTTCCAACCATTTTTAGGAATGGTGTAGAAGGAGGAGTATCTATAGATATTTTGATTCCAAAGAGTGAGTCTATGTGGATTGGTTCCTTAGATCATTATTTACTTCCATTGCTAATGATGTCACATGAAACTTCCCCTAGTCTGAGGAAGAGGCACTTCAAGTAGCCTTAAAATTTGATTT
The DNA here is from genome assembly GCA_031772625.1 of Pinus tabuliformis. Lineage (NCBI taxonomy): Eukaryota > Viridiplantae > Streptophyta > Pinopsida > Pinales > Pinaceae > Pinus > Pinus tabuliformis. The sequence continues at coordinate 993,884,535 of CM062812.1, read as the reverse complement.
GATCTATGCCTAATAGGGTTATGTTTAAACTTTCATCCTCGATCTACCTCGGCCTGGTGCTTCTAATGCAAAAGGGGCATCTCATGCCACAGATGGCATAGTTAGCACCATATCACACCCTCAACCATATGCTCCACCTCAGATGGGTTATGGTCCTGTTGATGCCTCGAAAATCGCTGCAACAACATTGGGGGATAACCACCCGGTCTGGACCTTAAAGCAGCTCCTTTTCCGTTTGGTGTGGTGGCTCCGACTGGTTTAACTAGGTCCAGTTACCTTCTCCCTATTGCTATTGGTTTATGATGTATCTTTACATACCAATAGACAGGGATATCAGATCACTTCTTCTTGCTGATCAGGCAAGAGAATGACCCTTAAGCTGATTTGGGTTCAGCCAAGCCACAACTAAAGTTTTGCCTCTTTGAGGAGAGGACTTAAAAGAATGTAGAATTTACTCTAAATGCAAGCTTATTCTATGATGCAAGCAAAAGAAACTAATCTAAATCCTATCTTAATTAGGCAGATATAGATCTAACCCAACTAAGAGCAAGATAATTAAAGTATTGGGATTTAGATATGTCTTGTTTATAATGAATATCAAGTTAATGAAGTAGTTCAATTAACTGATATTATGGATATCAAAACACATCCTATTGAGACCTTTTAGCTGAGATAATAAACCAACAACACTCAGGAAGTAGTTCATATAAATGATATTGATTATCAAATCAGCAAATCCAATAACTAAACAATAATATGTGGAAATAGTTCACAACATATTACCACTCAATAAATCAATTTTAATAAGGCAGATTTCTGAGTAAATAGTTACTCAGAAATCAGAAATTAATCCATAAGAATAGAGATACATGATAACAACATTGAGACAAACTACCCATATTGACAATAATGCACAAACATGAATAAAATGACACATTCCTGTTACCATAAAAATGAAACTGATATTTAAAACAGTAGTATTAAAAATACCAATTTATTGCATCCATTTCTCTGATCTTGGTCTCCAACAGTCCTTTACATTGCTTGAACTTCTGCCTTCAAAGCTAAAGCCACAATAGTGAAAACTCTGCCCCTCATACATAATTCAAGATACAAAGGCAAAATCCTCAATAATCCCCAGATCTGAGATTTTCTCTCCTCTCTCCTACAACTCTAAATTCCTATTACAGTAGTGCTTTTTGAAGTCTAGCATTGCAAAGGAGAGCAGCTCCTTATTACATTCTGTAATCTATTACTTATACTATCTGTGAAGGAATTCTTGAGAGGAAAGTTTGGTGAAGAGAAATATGCTAAATCCAATTGCTGGAGCATTTTCATTGATTGAAATCCTTTTCTCCATATTTCTTCCACTGTTTTCCTGCAAAAAGAAATCAAAATAAATTAAAATGCAACAATACAATCAACATGGCATTGCTGGCATTTAAATAAAATCCAATCAAATTCTATAAAATATAAATTCTCTATTGATGCCTGGGATGATTTAATTGGCCAAGAATATCATTGACGAGTGAATCTGCAATTAGAAGAGGCCTGGACCAATGAAAATAAAACTCAGAAAAATGATTTTGTTTTCAAAATTCGGAGCTTGATCTTCTGCCTCATTTTCGACCCAATAAATGACCAAATCTGTCAATGAAATCTCCTCAGAAATATTCTCCTTTATTTTATCTTTCCAATGAACCGTCCTGAGCCTCATTTGGCCAAGTATAACTCATTCTATGAGCTTCCAAAGTTGATGAGTCAAATCTGGCATGAATCTCGAAATTCTGTTGCTGGACTAAAAAAGATGTAATTAAAAACTAATCCTAAATTAGTCTCTAATTAATTCTAATTTAATTGCTAATTATAAACCAAACTAATTATTAATAAACTATTTATTAATTAATATATCACTAACTATTATAATTAACTAATTACAAACTATATAATATTAATTTAAATAATAATTACAATTTTATTTATTTAAATTAATTATATTACATATATTAATTAATTTAAAATTAATTATTTAAATTAATATATAAAAAAAATAAAAATAAATATAAACTACCCCCACTTATTCTCACCATTAAATATTTAAACCTTTTAAACTAAAGCTATTATCACCCTACGTTATTACATAAGCCTCTTTAAACCCATGAATGAAGTTATGGTAAGTGCCTTATGCCTTTCGCATCGGAAAATCGGAGGATGGAGGGGCTCATTAAAATGTGTCAAGTGAACTTCCCCGATCCGATATCGCATCGGGGGTTAGGGTGTGTATCGGGGGTTTGTAAAATGCATTGCGAACAAAACTTCCGACCCGATATCGCATCGGGGGTTATGGTGTGATATATATTTTTTTTATATATTAAATTTTAGTTTAATTAAATTAATTATATTTTAAATAATAATTAATTTAATTAATCTGAGATTTAATATTTTTGATTTTGATTTTATTTTAGGAGGGTTATTTTATAAACTACAACCACTGTTAATAAAAGTAAAAATAAAAATTACTACAGCCACTTCAAAAATTTTGGGTTTTCGAGATTAATAATTGATTTAGAAATTGGAGTAAATTTCTTAAATCTCAATACTTAATGATTTGGCCGCATAACTAAAAATGAAAAATGTTAGTAAAAACTCGCTACAGGTTCATATTTAAAATGAATGCCTTATTGAACTAATTTATTTACAAAATGCAATATTGTATATTTTATGCATTTTTAATCTAGGCTAGATAAATGATGAGACTTCAAAGGAGTGCCATTTTCAAACCAGTTGACAAAATGAGGCGAAACAAGCGTCAATGGGAAGGTTGTAAAAAATCGATTCTAACAAAACAATCAAAACAAGAATCCAAAGAAAATGTAAAATTAACAAAAGCGTAGGGCAATCAACTAAAATAAAAATCCAAAAAGGTGCTTAGCCCAAATTTTTTATAGAAAGGGTCCCCATTATTTGAGTTGAACAAGTCAAAAATGGGGGGTTGTGTTTTTACCACAACAATGGCAACACACGGGAGAAGAACCAGTTATCTCGGTTTAATGAGATTTTCCTAAAATTAAAGTAAAAATAATTAAAGAAGAGAAAATTATGCTTGAAATGCTTGACTAAGTTCATTAGTTTGAATAAAAGCAAGAATCGTCTAATTGTAATTTTTCTTAAAATTCCTCATACATTAAAATATTAAAACTCTACATCAGTCCTTAATTAGTTGTAGAGATAAAGCAGGGGTCACTTTACAGCTTAGCTTTTAAAATATACTCCTTTGTCATAGGTAGAGCCACTGCTGCCAGCAAACATCTATAGTTTCGACAGGGTTACCTTTTAATCATAAATGATTCAGAATCCCATCTGTTTAAGAGTTATTGATCTAGAGATAAATCTATTTATATATGTATTACTTTTTATTTTTTTAAGTAAATCTTAAAAGCCATTGACCTGGTATGGTAGCCAGATAGTTGACAATGCCATTCACTGGTTAATATTGGGCTGAACAAGCTGGCTCGTGATGAGACCCCTTGTCTTATAATTGTTTGCAATCATAAGCCATTACCCTGGTTTGTTTAGCAGTGTTGGTAATGTCAGCCTATTTTTTCCCTATGATCATGGTAAGCAGGCTCATGATGAGACCTCTTATCTTTTAAGTTTAAATATATTTATGGATTATACTCTAGAAAAATAAGACTCTTTGGGATAGGGAGGATCATTGACTCCTTAAGAGTTAAGAATGACAATTTCAGAGTTAAAGGTGCTTTGCTATAAAGTGTCTTTACTTGGTTATAAATAACTTTCCTTGACTGATAATAAAACTTTGAAAGATCTTAATAAAATTTTGAAATCTCAAAATGATTACAATTTGATGAAAAATAAATTTTCAGATTTTATGATACTTTGCCAACTTCTCTTGATTGGTAATCTCTTCCTTAAATATGTTTACCTTTATAATAAGAAAATCAAACTCTGTTAAGAGATTTAAGAAAAAGCTAATAAGTGACTATTAACAATTTTTCTCTGTGTATTTTGACCATTGTTAGGTAACAAATAGGCCTTCCATTTAAATGATGGCAAAGTCACCAAAACCAAAGCTGAAATCCGAAGGAAAAGAATTCTTATACTAAAATGAGAAAAGAAACTAGCAAACAAAAATAAAAACGGTGAAGTCTCTAAAAATGGAAAAGAAAATCCAAGTTTCGCAAGATAAACTCAAAAAAGAATGTTTATACCAATGTCTCAACAATATGAAGAAAAGAAAATAATCGTGTAATCATTCCTTCTCATGTTGAGATTTAGAAAAATCATACCTCGCAGGGTTGTGGGTGTTTTAGGTTTTTTTGGATAGCAGCGACGATAAAATTCAGCCACAATGAAAACTTTATGTCTGATACTAATCTTCTTGTTTCAAAGCATCATCTTAATCATTTTCTAATAAAAGGAATGCTTTAAAGAAACAAACTAAAGGTTCATAAACTTCCTGGTATAGCTGTTTTGATGAAGATTATCGCTGCTTCTTGAAATAAAGCCAGGAGAAGAGTATAAGACTTTGAAAGTATGATCTGGTAGAGGATTGGAAACTTTAAATGGAGAGCTGCAAAATAGAGTTTTATATCAGCATAATTTAAAAACAAAAAATGAAACGAGAGTGATGAAATGGAAATTAATGAAAGTGGGCACATGAATCTTACCATTGGATAATTGCTTTTGATCTTACCTGAAAGGTATCAATTTCTCCAAACTAGCTGACTCCTTATTTTAATTAACATTAAAAACATGAAGAAGTCACACTAACCAAAATCCTATAACCCAAAATCATTATTTATTTTATTTAAACTAAAGCAAGCAGTAAAATGTCAAAATAGAATGCTTAGTGCTCAGGGAAATTGAAATTAAAACAAATGCATCAGAAATGAGAATGAGAATTTGCAGTAATGACTATTCCTCAAAATATTATACGTTTCATATAAACTCCATGATTTGATAAATTGTTCAGAATCAAGACCAAATCCAAGATAATAAAATTTAAATATGAAGATAGAGGTCTTGAATTCCATTTTTAATTACGGAATTATATATTTAAAACTAAAATGTATGAGAAATTGAAATGATTTTTTGTATGCTGCAAATTTGTCATCAATTGCATTTTTCCCATAGTTGTTACCCAAGTTCGTTTTAACACATCGCCTCATCGGATGATCCACACAACATGTTTCTTCACCATGCTTGAAGTTTAATTTGCAAGACTTCAATTTTATTGCTATGCCATATATTGATTAAATGTTAACGACTTAGAGGCATGCATTAGAAGTTCTCGCATCAAAGTTTGCAATGGCAAATCGTCGATATGAAAATATGCGATGAGAAGTTGTGCTATGAGATGGAGCGATCGCATCATTAAAGAAATATTATATCGGGGGTTGGGGAATATTGACACTGTGCTTCCCACATCGCGCATCGCACATCGCAGAATCAGAGATTTGATGTAAGCATAAATAACAATGCGATGGAGCGATTGCGATATCGGCGATTGGAAAACTTTTGGTATCCGATATAACACTATATGATTCTTGCGATGCCGATATGCGATAAATGACGTGGCTAGTCGACGATCGGCAATTTTAAGCACATGGTGTAATAATATTTGATATGCCGATATGTGATGAAGAGTGGATCCGATAACTTTATGATAAAAATTTAATAATGTATCGGATTCAAAACAACGACCGCTTTAAAGTTATGCTCCTACCATTATTGCGATTGAATGGGCGCGATATTTTTTATGAATTTGATTTGAATTTCATATCGGGTCCGGGATTATGTGTTTATCGCAACATCGGTAAAGTCGATTATTGGCGATTCACAATAATGGAAGTATACTTCAACTGCAAAGCTCTGATATGCGAAATGCGATATGGCATATGAGTAAGATAATACATCGGAGGTATTTTATGAACAATTTGTTATCAAAAGAAATGCTAAGAACTACTTCCGATGAAATCTTATGATGCGAATGGTCTTATGATATTCCTGGAATTTCAATTGGGTTTTCTAAGTGAATAAAAGAAAAATTTAAAAAAATGCTTAAATTCTAATGCATCACAAATAAAATTTCCCTGAGCCTATTGCAAATTTGAAATGGGTTTACTACTTACTTCAAGTTTTTGAAAACAAATGAAAACCTGTAAATAAAGTAGAACACGAATCAAAAATAAACTAAGGAAAAGAGAAACTAATAAGAGATGAGAACGAACTTGCAAATGCGTACCTGGAAGGAAATTGTTTGCGAATTTTACCTTACGAATCTTCAAATTCTTCCTTTGATTTATCAAAATTTTGACTTTGTTCAAAATCATCTCATCATTTATTCTAAATCTAAGTGTGCAATCAGCATAAATAAAATCTGTTTATTCATGTCCAGGGAATATAAAATTTATCAGAAATAAATATTAAGCTATGCTTCCCTTTTGAATTGAAACAACAATTTATAATCTCTGCTTATTCTGAATATCTTGAGAAGAATCCGTATTGTTATAGTGACTGTTCAATAATACCTTTAGTAAATGAATATGATGCGTTTTGCAGCATCAAATAATCAACTAAAGATTAGAATGAGATTAATCCACTAATTGTGGAAAAATATCAGAACAGATTTGAATGTGTGCACTTGGCAAAATGGACACCCTTAAGGTCAGCTTTTAGCAAATTCCGAGGAAGATAATATGAACTTCATATGATTACCGTGAAAGGTTGGACTGACTAATAATGATGGAATTAGAATTAAGCTTATGATAGACAGTCATACATTTCATGGGATAATGGGATCATGAAGCTTTTATATCCTCAAATCCTTACCATATAAATTTCAAAAGAAAATCTTAGAAGTAAATCCCGAAATGAAGAAAAGTGGCTTTGAGGTAATCGATACCAAGTGCAACTTTAATTGAATTTAATCAAGACATTATTCAAAATAAGTAGAGTAGAGGTATTGCTGCAAGAAATTTTTAAAAGGAAAGCAAGAATTAAAAGTTTCTGATAAGGAGAAAATGTTTCAGTGAACATGCATGAGAAGGCTGATTGCTTTGTTTTATCTTTTTAATCTACAAAACTGTTAAAAATAAATTATCTATACAAAGCAAACACACTAAATTAATTCTACTCCTATTCTAACCATATACATGAAAATGACTAGGTATAGTCATATTTCCAGTGTAGCCATTTTCTCATTTTTATTCCTGTGTTTATGTACAGTTCAAATGTTAGCAATAAAAATACAGATTTGACTAAACTAAGGAAAATAAATATGAAATCAGAATGTACAGTTATTGTTAGTAGCTGATTTAAAATCTCTTTCTCTTGAAATTTCCTTTCCAATTGAATACCAATTGGATCATATAAATCTGGATGGATCTCTATTAAAAATTGGGAAATGTTCAAAGGAAGAGATAACAGGCCAGATTGTGAAGATGAATTTTTAAATTTAAAGGCCTGGAAAAAATTGTTAGTGTTATGTACAAATGTTAAGCTATTAACCATTTCCTTTGAGAGAAAAATTTCCAAATATTTTTCAAATGAATTAATGAAAAATGGATGGAAATCTTTCAAATGAAATGGAAAGCTATTAATTGAATTGAATTGCTGGCTAGATTGCAAAAATACATTTTCTTGTTGACATTGCCTTTGAAAAAATAGAAGCTTTTGATGAAACATTAGCATTGATTGAAATTGAAATATTAATATCTTTTGATGCTCATGATTATAATATGAAACTTCAATTTTCCAATCAGGCAATGCATCAATTGAGTGTTTGATAGTAAGGTGTTCAATATGCCAGCGAAAAATGTAAAAATTTTGCAAAATAAAATCAGAAAATAAATCTAAGTTTAAACAAAATAGCTGTGAAAGAAAAACTAAAATGAAATCACTATTTGTACAACTAATGTTACAACACAATTGGGATTGTTTTGAAATAATTTCTCTTTCACAAGGATTGGCTAGAATTATGAAATTTGGGTAATTTCGAATTCCAACTTGTGAAATAGAAAACGAATTATGATTATGAATAGGAATGGGAGTTTGATCCTCATATGAATCATAAATTGGAATGATTTCTTGAATGGTGAAATCATGAAGATAATTTGTTGCTCTAAAATGAAGATTAGTTGGGATAATTCCTAAATTGAAGCGTTCCTCATCCTCAGATGTTATTTGAATTTTATCATGAGGATTCTCTTGAGAATAATAGAAATCAACATCCTCAATGTCAGAGTAATCATCATAAATGACCTCACAAGATTGTCTGGAATTCCCTTTGATTTCATCCAATATACCAAAACAAGGAGGAACAAAAATCTCATGTTCATTAGTGGCAAAAGAATGATAAATTATTGTTTCTTTATCTTGATAAAAATTAAATGGTAATTCATTTAAATCATCCTCTTTAATTCCTAAAATATCATTAATACCAAGAGGAGAAAAATTACTATCATTAAAAATATCAGGATAAAGGGAAAAGTGTGAACCTGAAACAATGCATTTAAAACTGTCTCTGTTTGAGAGCTCTTGTGCATTATGCTCATTGTAAATTTCATATTGTGGATCATTCATTTGCATACTCATGCGTTCTTGAAGAAGGCGGCTTTGCTGCTGTGATTTCGGCATTTGCTCATCATGGAGAAATTCAGAAATTTGTACAACAGTTTGCATTTTATTTACTTTGATTGCTGCTTGTACTCGCTGATTTGCGATTTGATTTTCCGAATTTACTGCAAAGTAGCTTTCAAATTTCAAGGCAGATTTTTCCCCAAAATTGCTATTGTTGTCTTATTGCATTTGAATGGAAATATTTTCCAAGCTTTGTGAAACCACTTCATCACCATTTATTTGCACATCCATATTGGAATTCTCATTTATATTAGAAGGGGATGGAACAAAGCTCGAATTAATTTCATATGGATTGGGAATGGTTGGAAGAGAACAAATATATTCAAACCAATCTAATGATTCTTCTTCCGTAGGTCTATCTTTGTCTTTAAATCTTAAACAATTCAAATGAAATCGCATATCAAAATCATTAAGAGACTCATTTTTAAACCTTCGTAGATATTCAATTTCTTCACATACCTGTTCATAATAATAGCCGTCAAATTTACAAATGAAAATTGTAACAAATTGATCCCAGCTGTGGATTGAAGCAACTAGAAGAGTTCTACACCAGCTTCTGGCTTTTGCCGTAAATGTGAGAGTAAATATTCTGCATAAAATGCCTTCATCAATTCCTTGAAAATCGTAATTTGAAACATTTTGAATAAATTGAAAGACATGGTTAAAAGCAGAAGAATTTCTCTTACCATTGAACTTTACCTGAGACAAGAATCTTACCACTTCAGGTGGGGTATTGGAGGATGCATGTCCATGGATACAACTCCAAATTGGAAGCTTAAGAGGAGCTATCACAATAAATAAAATATTAAAATTGAAAAGACTCCAATAGACAAATTTCTCAGGCCCTCCTTCTAGCGCCAAAAATTTTGATTCCTAGAAAATAGCTGCAACAACATTGGGGGATAAACACCCGGTCCGGACCTTAAAGCAACTCCTTTTCCGTTTGGTGTGGTGGCTTCGACTGGTTTAACTAGGTCTAGTTACCTTCTCCCTGTTGCTATTGGTTTATGATGTATCTTGTTGGGTCCCTATAATACTAGTGATTACCCCATTACTATTGTAGTTATACCCCCTATTTATATTGTTGTGCCCCTATTACCCCCATATTGTTATTTCTGTGCCCCATAGAATCCCTCTATTGTTATTTTTGTGGCTTTATATTATTATTGTTAGGTCGGCTGGATTATATTGTGACTCCTTAGACTCCTATATATAGAAAGGAGGTTTTGTCATTTGTATCATCCAAGAATTGTTCATTTATGTAATGTAAAGGAGGTTGACCCCTCGAAGAGGCTGAATTCTAAGGCATGGATTTATCTTTTCTATCTTTTCTTGAGCTGGTTTCATAACATTTGGTATCAGAGCTTTGGATTTTAGGGTTTCGCTGCTCCAAACAGGTCATCGTGGAATTTTCGCTATAACTTGTTTTCTGTGACGTTTCAGAAGTCGAAAACAAAACCCATTTGAGAAGAATTGGCGCTAAACCTTGGGTCCGAATTTCATAGCTTTTCGAGCGATATGTTCGGAGATATGATCTGAGGAAGTTGGCCTTTTTGCAGATTCCTGAATTACATTCAAAACAGGTGACCTGGGGAAAATCGTCAGAACTCTCTCTCTGAGGATCGGATTTAAATTTCGTAAAAAGGTGCAGAAAGAGGACGGACTGTAGTTTCTTGTATGTGTGTTTCAGATTCAAAGGTTGAAACAGTGACTCGCGACATGTCGTTCAAGTTTTCTCTACTGAACCAGTCTAAAAGCAAGTCACTGTGGGAGATTTCACATAACTCTTTCTTGGAGAATCCAATTTGGCTCAGACATGTGGCATTGGAAAGAGGATGGAGAAGGCTACTGCAGGTAGAATTTTTAGAATTGGATGATCCGAAATTACAGAGATACATTAGATTCAATATCAGGCTTCTATAAAGTGAAAAAAGGTGTGTAGTTTTTTTTTAAGTTTTGTGTAAGCTTGGTTTAACGGAATTCAAAGGGCATAGTAAAAAATTATTATCAGTAACTGATGCCCCGAGGAAAGAAAATGCAAACACCTAGTAAGGAACCTGAAAGCTCTAGCATGACTCATGAAGAAGAGGAAGAAATGCTACATGATATATCAAAATTACAAGAACAAGTGCAACAAATGTCACGCTCACAAAAGCTAACAGAATCTAAGATAAGTGGCGTGGAATCTAAGGTAAATGGCGTGGAATCTAAGATAAAGGGCATGGAAGCTAAGATGGATGGCATGGAAGCTAAGGTGAATGGCATGGATGCTAAAATTGATGGCATGGATGATAAGATGGATGAATTGAAGAAGTTGCTACAAGAAAGGGTCACTAATGGTGAAAAGGTAGTAAAGGAAACTCATGATGAGAACAAAAGAAATGTTAATCATGATTCCATAGACTCTAATGTTGGATCGAAGACTCACCATGTTCCAAAAATCGATATGAGGAAGTTTGATGGCAAGGATCCCGCCACATGGATATTACAGATGGAGCAATTCTTCGATCTCAATAATGTGCAAAACACACAAAAGGTACGTATGGAAACTTTATATTTGGAACCAAATCAGTTTGTATGGTATCAATGGCTTTGTTCTCGTAAACAATTTATCACTTGGGCAATTTTTACGGAAGAATTGATAGCACATTATGAGGATACAAAAAGCAACACTTTTTTTAGCCAATTGATAAGTCTCAAACAAAAGGGTTCAATAATGGAGCACATTGAGGAGTTCCAAAAATTGAACATAAGGGTAAAAGATATTCCAGAGGAGCATAGGATTGATGTGTTCATAGGGTCTTTAAAGGATAATATCCAACATGATGTGCGCCTTTGGGAACCTGATTCATTAGAGAAGGCATTCAGGTTAGCAAGAAAAATGGAAAGCAAAATTATGGCAACTAGGAAGCATACCATTCACAACTATAAAGACGGAAGTGTTGTTGCCCATAGTCTTCCACAACCTACAAGGTTGACACCACAACAATTGGAAGAAAAAAGAGCAAAAGGGCTTTGTTACAATTGTGATAGCAAATACACAAAAGGTCATAAGTGTGCTGAGAAGAAATTATTCTACATAGATTGTGAAGAGGAAGAAGAAAAGGAGCAAGAAAGGTCAAAAGAAGAGGATATATTCCAGGAACAAAGCCTAGATGAAGAAAAATAAATCCGACCATATCTTGTAATGCATTGGCGGGAATTACCACTCCTCAAACCATCAAGATAGAAGGACAAATCAAGAAGAAAAAGGTAATAGTGTTGATTGATTCAGGAAGCACCCACAATTTTATTCATTGTAGGGTAGCAAAAGAATTGAATTGCTTCCTATATCCAGCACCAGAGTGTCAAGTGATGATTGCAAATGGAGGAACAATAAATTGTTCTGGAAAGTGCCATAATATCAAGCTATCCATGGGAGAATATGTATTGACTAGCCCAATGCTTTCCATTCCAATGGGAGGTGCTGATGTTGTACTAGGAGTCCAATGGCTACAATCCTTGGGTACAATAGCTTTTAATTTTCAAGAACTTTTCATGAAATTTTCTGTGGAAGGAAAGGAAGTTGAATTAAGGGGTATTGCAGGGAAACCAGGAAAGATAATCAGCTCTAATGGCATGACAAAGCTTCTAAAAAAGGAGCAAAGAGGTGTAATTGCACAATTATGTTCGCTAGATGTTTCCACATTGGAATCATCTATTTCTCCAGATCTCCAAAAAGTCCTGGACAATCATTCCAAGGTATTTGAGACTCCCAAAGGTCTCCCACCTATGCGTGATCATGATCATGCTATTCATCTGATTCCAGGAAGTGTTCCTCCAAACATCAGGCCGTACAGATATCCATATGTCCAAAAAAGTGAAATTGAACGTATGGTTGCAGAAATGCTAGAGGCTGGTATAATTCAACCGAGTCAAAGTTCTTTCTCAGCTCCAGTAGTATTGGTGCACAAGAAGGATGGATCATGGCGCATGTGTCCAGATTATAGGGAGCTCAACAAGCTCACTATTAAAGATAAGTTCCCCATTCCTGTTATTGATGAATTACTGGATGAATTGCATGGATCAATTTACTTCACCAAGTTGGATCTTCGTTCGGGATATCATCAAATCAGAATGAAGATTGAAGACATTCCGAAAACAGCATTTAGAACTCATGAGGGTCATTATGAATTTTTGGTCATGCCTTTTGGCCTTACCAATGCACCTTCAACATTTCAAGGTTTGATGAATTCAATTTTCAAACCATTCCTTAGAAAATTTGTGTTAGTATTTTTTGATGATATACTAATCTACAGCAAGTCTTGGAAGGATCATGTTGAACATGTTGACAGGGTGCTACAACTATTGGAGGAGAAACAATTATATGCAAAAAGATCCAAATGTTTCTTTGGAGTCCAGGAGGTGGAATATTTGGGTCATATTGTATCTCATGAAGGAGTTAAGGTAGACCCTAGCAAAATTAAAGCCATTAAGGAATGGAAAATCCCCACATCCATAAAGCATCTGCGAGGATTTCTTGGGTTGACAGGGTATTATCGCAAGTTTGTTAAGAATTATGGGAGAATAGCAGCACCTCTAACAACATTATTGAAGAAAGATTCATTTTCATGGACTTCGGAAGCAACAAAGGCCTTTGAACATCTTAAAGAGGCAATGTGCCAAGCACCGGTCTTAGCTACACCGGACTTCACAAAAACCTTTATTGTGGAATGTGATGCTTCAGGAAATGGAATTGGTGCTGTTCTAATGCAAGATGAAAGACCCATTGCTTTTGAAAGTCGTCCAATCAAGGGAAAGTTTTTAAACAAAGCTATTTATGAGAAGGAAATGTTGGCAATACTCCATGCACTTAAGAAATGGCGACCCTACCTAATGGGAAGACACTTCAAGGTAAAAACGGATCATGATAGCCTTAAATACTTTTTAGAACAAAGATTATCCTCTGAAGAGCAACAAAAGTGGGTCACAAAGATGTTGGGTTATGACTTTGAAATCATCTACAAAAAAGGGAAGCAAAATGTGGTGGCAGATGCACTCTCAAGAAAGGATGAGGATGTGGAAGCATTGTTGTGTGCCATTTCTATTATCCAACCAGATTGGATAAACGAAGCAAGGGAGGAATGGAAGAATGACGAAGAAGTGTGGGCACTTATTCAAAAGCTACAACAAGATTCCAGTACTTCTGATACATTTAGCTGGCAAAATGATTCGTTATGGTACAAAGATCGCTTATACCTCTGTAAGAATTCCCAGCTAAAACAAAAGATTCTTATGGAATTGCACACTTCTCCCTTAGGAGGGCACTCAGATTTTTAAAAACTTACCACAGGGTTAAGAAGGAATTTTTTTGGGATGGCCTTAAATCAGATATTCAAAAGTTTGTGGCGGAATGTTTGGTTTGCCAGCAAAATAAAGTTGAAACAATTAAGACACCAGGTCTATTACAACCTTTATCCATTCCAAGCCAACGTTGGGAGGAGGTTTCAATGGATTTTATCACAGGTTTACCCAAGTCTGAGGGAAAGAGTGTCATCATGGTGGTAGTTGACAGACTTACCAAGTATGCACACTTTTGTGCATTATCACATCCATTTAAAGCCAGTACAGTTTCTACTGCATTTATGGAAACAGTTCAAAAGCTACATGGAAACCCAAAGATTATTGTAAGTGACAGAGATCCCATTTTCACTGGAAATTTTTGGACAGAATTATTTTCTTGTCTTGGTACTCAGTTAGCTCATAGCTCATCTTATCATCCTCAATCTGATGGGCAAACTGAGATAGTAAACAAATGTTTGGAAGGATATCTTCGTTGCTTTGTATCTGATAAACAGACACAATGGGTCAAATGGTTGCCTCTGGCTGAATGGTGGTATAACACTTCCTTCCATACAGCAACAAAAATGACCCCATTTATGGCACTTTATGGGTATCAACCACCATCCATCACATCATATTTAAGAGAAAATTCTAAGGTTCAGGCAGTGGAACATCACATCGAACATCAACAACAAGTCCTCCAACTCTTAAAGGATAACCTCGTGTTGGCACAAAATAGAATGAAACAACAGGCAGATCAACATCGCAGTGAAAGAAGTTTTGATGTAGGTGATTGGGTATTCCTACGGCTACAACCATATAAGAAAATGTCCCTAAAGCAAGCTAAGAAGGATAATAAATTATCACCAAAGTATTATGGTCCGTACAAGGTGTTGGAAAAGATTGGTACTATGGCATACAAATTGGAGCTTCCTGCAGCTTCTCGATTGCACCCAGTTTTCCATGTTTCATGTTTAAAGAAGGTTATAGGTGACAAGCTCCCAATTCAAACAATATTGCCAGAACTTGACGAGGAAGGAAAAATTATATTGGAACCGGAAGCAATCACAGAAACAAGAACTCGACAGCTACGAAATCGATCAATTTCAGAGTATCTTATCAAGTGGAAGAACTTATCCGCTGAAGATTCCACATGGGAGGATGAGAATTTTATGCAGAAGTATCCAGAACTGCTCAAGCGTTGAGGACAACACTTTTTTGAAGGAGAGGGGCATGTTGGGTCCTTATAATACTAGTGATTACCCCATTACTATTGTAGTTATACCCCCTATTTATATTGTTGTGCCCCTATTGTTGGAAATAATACTGAGAGGAGGGGTGAATCAGTATTATCTAATTCTTTTAATAAATCTTCCTTATTTGTTCTTTGAATTAGTTTTGCATGTCAGTACCATAAAATAATGAGCATGAACAAAGAAAAAAGATAGTCACACCAAAGAACACAAGATGTAAGGTGGAAACCCAATGTGGGTGAAAACCACCTGCTACAATATGTCTCTATCTTCTTTCAAATTAGAAACTCCTTTTACAATGGTTTTGTACTGGTGCAGTCCTTTACCAGTATGCAGGCTGCAACCTGCAGAGAGCTACAACTCTCTCTCGTTTTTCAGTCTCTCCTGGCAGGGAGCTACAACCCCCTACTTCTTTTCTTACAAGGACCACTTTTCATAAATTTTCAAACTGGAACCATAAGAATAAAATGATCATCAAGTATAAGAGAATCACCCAGTCAACTGTAGTAACCAGATCAACAATAATAGAACCAAACCCAGAACACAACAATGATAAACAGAGATTTTAAGAGAAGTAAGCAGCTTCACCCATGTACTGCCTGCTTACAGTAAGCACCCTGCTCAACTGCTCGCCTGCTTACGTAAGCACCCTGCTCAACTGTTCGCCTGCTTACGTACGCACCCTGCTCAACTGCTCGCCTGCTTACATACGCACTGTATCCATTGAACTGCCTGCGGACCTCCGCACTTGCAAACCTTCTGTGCTTGCGTACCGGCGCACCTGAAACGCTTCGTTCCTGCGTATGTACGCACTTTTCTTTCACTGTACCTGCGTACCTTCGGGCATAGATGATTTCAAGACTTTAGAAATAACCCAGACAGTCAGATCTACAGATCTGAACATGCGCCGAAGAGATCTCAATCCATCAGTAGATTCGCCTTATTTAGATCTAGACATTACTCCCAAGAGATCATAATATTTCAGATCTAGCCCTCATAAGATATTCAACACAAACATTCTCAAGCCAAATGATCTCGTTTGCTTTATATAGGAAAGCTCTTCCTTAAATCATGGATCAATACCACGGGCCGACACCATAATAACACAAAACCGTCGGCTAAATACCAAAGGTTAAACATAAGAAACCCCACGTGTGCTTTTCTCTGCCTTGAAATGTGTGCACTGGGGGTACGCACCTCCTGAACAGGATAACTACGGGTATGTACGCACTTTATGTAACACCGACCTGCGTGTACGCACCTTATGTAAGGTGTACCTGCGTACCCCTTATTTTCTTCAATATTTGATAGCTGATCATCAATCTCTGCTGCTCACTCGAAGTGCTGTGATCTATCACCTGAATGGGTTGCCATCAAGGACAACACTTTAGCCATAATGCCAACAATCTCCCCCTTTGGACTTGATGGCAACCTCAAGACTTTAGCTTCATTCTCCCCCTTTGACATCAAGGGCAAAGGGTTATGCTCCCCCTAAGAACATGCTCCCCCTGAATATGAACCAGATCTGCAACGAAGAACCATAATCCACCATGAAAGAGATAGAGACATATTGCAGCTACTTCCAAGATCTCCTTTTGCACATCCTCCATAATGCCAACAATGCATTATATGCTCCCCCTGAACCTATACCATCAATCAGAAGAGGTTCAACAATAAGATGATGCATCAACAACCCCCAGCTTTTGCCTGAGGTATTCAAAAGAGTCCCTAGGCAATGGTTTGGTGAGAATATCAGCAACTTGTTCCTTAGAAGGAACATACTCCAACTTGACCTTCTGTTCAAGCACTTGTTCCCGGAGAAAATGGTACTTGATTGGTATGTGCTTGGTTTTTGAATGCATAACAAGATTCTTTGAGATGCTGATTGCACTTGTGTTATCACATAAGACGGGGATTGGTGGTGTACAAGTGATTTGAAAATCCTGCAAAGTCTGCATCATCCAAAGGAGTTGGGTGCAACAAGATGCAGCAGCAACATATTCCGCTTCAGCTGTAGACAAGGCAATTGAACTCCGTTTCTTGCTGAACCAAGATACCAGTCTGGAACCCATAAAGAACGCACCACCACTTGTGCTTTTCCTGTCATCCACGCTTCCAGCCCATTCTGCATCTGTATAAGCATGAAGTGTAAGATCTGTATCTCTAGGATACCATAAGCCATAATTTTGAGTCCCTTGAAGATATTTGAAAATTCTCTTCACTGCCTGAAGATGAGTCTCCTTCGGATTTGCCTGAAATCTTCCAACTATTCCAACTGCATGCATGATGTCCGGTCGGGTACCTATCAAATAAAGTAAACTTCCAATCATAGATCTGTAGGTTGGTTGATGTACTGCTGTAGATTCATCATTTGCACTGAGGCTACATCCTGTGACCATAGGTGTACATACTAGTTTTGCATCTTCCATACCATATTTCTTCAAAATCTGTTTGAGATACTTGGTTTGAGATAAAAAGATTCCTCCTTCTTTTTGTTGGATTTTCAAACCAAGGAAATATGTCAGTTCTCCTAGCAATGACATTTCAAATTCTTTCTGCATGACCAAGGCAAAGCTTTGACTCATAGCTTCTTCATTGCTCCCAAAAATAATGTCATCTACATACATAACAAGTATTAGCAATTTGTCATTTTCAACTTTTATATAAAGATTGCTATCTGCTGATCCTTTTGAAAAACCTTGTTGATGAAGATATTTGTCCAAACGGTAGTACCAAGCCCTTGGAGCTTATTTGAGACCATAGAGAGCCTTTTTGAATCTGCATACAAGATTTGGATCATTTCCAAGAATGAACCCATCTGGCTGTTCAATGTATACTTCTTCTTCCAAGTCTCCATTCAGAAAGGCTGATTTCACGTCAATTTGAAATACTTTGAAGTTTTGAAAACTTGAGAGAGCAAGGAACATTCGGATGGCCTCAAGTCTTGCAACAGGAGAAAAGGTTTCTTCAAAGTCTATTCCTTCTTGCTGTGCATACCCTTTACAAACAAGTCTGGCTTTGTTTCTAATTACTTCTCCATTTTCATTCAATTTATTTTTGAAGACCCATTTTGTTCCGATAACATTCTTATCCTTTGGTCTAGGAACCAGCTCCCAAGTGTTGTTCTTTTCGATCTGCTCAAGTTCTTCATCCATTTCTTTCACCCAACATTCATCTTTTCATGCCTCTTTCACATTTTGTGGTTCAGTAGAGGAGAGTAATGCCAAATAGCTTGAAGCTTCTGCAACTGTTCTTCTTGTTTGTACACCTGCTTCTTTCTGCCCCATAATCTGAGATTTTGGATGATTCTTCTGAACATATCTGGATGGAGTCTTTTCTTCTATTCTTGTTTGCTCCTCTGGTTCTTCTTGAGGTTCTTCTTCTTCATCATTCTGTCGTTGGGGGTAGCCTTCATCTTCTTCGATGTTTTCATGATGTACTTGCCTAGGAATGTATCCCTTCTCATCAACCACTACATCAATGCTGTCAACAATTCTTCCAAGTCTTTTATTGTAGCATTTGTATGCTTTGCTATGTGGAGAGTAACCAAGAAGAATGCCTTCATCTGCTCTAGGTTCAAGTTTGCCAAGCTGCTCATCAGTATTCTTGATATAGCATTTGCTCCCAAAGATTTTGAAGTGCTTTACCGAAGGAGTCCTACCACTCCAGAGCTCATGAGGAGTTTGAGTGTTGTTCACCCGGACATTTGTTTTGTTGAGAATAACAACCGCAGCATGTGCAGCTTCACCCTAGAAAGTTGCGGGAGTTCCTGACTCATCAAGCATAACACGAGCCATTTGTTGGACTGTTCTGTTCATTCTTTCCACAACTCTATTTTGCTGAGGGGTTCTTGCTGTAGAGAATTCTCTTCTTATCCCATGTTCTTCACAGAAATCGAAAAATTCATTTGAAGTAAATTCCCCACCTCTGTCGGATCTGAGGCACTTAATTTTGTGACCTGATTCATTTTCAACCAAGGCTTTGAAGGATTTGAATTTTTCGAATGCTTCATAAGTCCTAACCAGACAAACCTGGAGAAATCGTCAATAAATAATATCAAGTATTCTTCTCCTCGAGGTGTTCTTTTCCTGAAAGGACCGCATGTATCTGTATGTACTAGCTCAAGAGGCATGCTAGCTGAACCTTCTTTCTTTGGAAAGTTAGTTCTGGTTTGTTTTCCAAACTGACATGATTTGCCTATGGTGTTGTCAGGAATTTTGATATCTGGAAGATCGCGAACTGCCTGATATTTTCATGCTTTCCTTATTTGTGAAAAGCTTAGATGTCCCAACCTCCGATGCCATAACCAGTGCTCATCATCCTTGCTCAGATAGCATTGTTGTTGTCCTTCTTCAAATATGTACAGATTATTTGGAGTTCTTTTGCCTTTGATCACTGTTTTACCTGTATCAAGATCACGAACAAGACATCCATTTGATCTGAATATAACCTCGGTTCTTTGATCACACATCTGGCTGACACTTAGAAGATTATGCTTCAATCCATCAACATACAAAACATTTCCAGCCTTGACCTTTTCTTTTAACTGAGCAATGCCTTTTCCTTTTATAGTTGCAGGAGTATCATTTCCAAAAGAGACTTTCTTTCCTTTTTCTAGAGCAGAATATGACTCAAGTTTTTCTTTATCACCTGTCATATGCTTCGAACATCCACTGTCAATGTACCATAGATTTTCCTGTCCCTCTGCATAAAATGCTATCCCACATCTTTTTGTTTGTGGTTCCTTTATTCTCCATGTTTTGGTGCTTGAGGCTTGTTCCTTTATCTACTGAAACCTGCTCCTGCATTCAGAGTCTTCATGACCAAAGTTATTGCAAATAGAACATTCAACTTCATTTTCAAGAACTGAAAAGTTGTTATAGGTCCTTTTTGTAATCCCGGTCATACTTCTTTGTTTTCGAGCTTCCCTAGTCATGATTGTTTTATATGCAACACATTGAGCTGCTTTGTGACCAAAGTTATGGCAAGAAAAGCATTGTCCATTGAAGAAACTTCTGCGGTTATCGAATCTACCAGCCAATTGATTGTAATTTCTATTGTCATCTATTCTTGAACCAAATTGAGAAGATTTTACCTGTGGCTAGTTGTAGCTTTTTTTCACCCTTAAGATGGATTGCCTCTGATAGTTTCTATTTGTAATTCGTCCCTGCTTTACCTGATGATCTTCATTGTGCATTTGCTCATTTCTTCTTGCTGCATCAAGATAACTTTTTGAGGTGGATGCTTGAGAAGTTTCTCCATT
Organism: Pinus tabuliformis; assembly: GCA_031772625.1. Classification (NCBI taxonomy): domain Eukaryota; kingdom Viridiplantae; phylum Streptophyta; class Pinopsida; order Pinales; family Pinaceae; genus Pinus; species Pinus tabuliformis. The sequence continues at coordinate 993,864,033 of CM062812.1, read as the reverse complement.
ATAGCCCAGACCTGTCTTGTTTAGTGGAGACCGCTGCACATTGATAATCTCATCCAAAGTTTCAGATCCTTTGACAAACTTGAGATTAATAGCTTTTGTTTTCTCAATCTCTTTTCTAAGACCAACAATTTCACCTTCTAATTTTTCAAGATGTTTTTCCTTTTCATCAATTTGAAATTGTAGAGTATCAATGATCATGTTCTTTTCTTCTATACATCTCTTGAGTCTAGTAATTTCATCATAAAGGTTATCCACATCTATAGCATCCATGTAATCATCATCTTCAAATGCCATTAACAACTTATATTCATTACCTTGTTCATCTTCATCACTGTTTGATAGACCATCACTATCTTCATGAGTGTCTAGTAGCTTTTCTTATTTGCGTTCTGTTTCTTGTTCCATCTAGCAGGTTCCTTTCCTTTATCCTTATAAGGACATTTTGCAGCATAATGACCTACTCTTCCACAAGAAAAGCATTTAAAAGGTAACTTACCTCTGAACCTTCCAGAACCCCTTTGAAGATTTCTGACAAAATTTGATTCTTCTTCCTCTTCTTCTGGGACATGGCTTGCTTCATAATGATCTCCTTTGCCTGATGCCTTGAAAGAAGCTTCTCTTCTGTCTGATGGACCTCCCTTTCTCATTTCATAAGAAATTAGAATTCCATGTAGTTGAGACCTAGTAAGAATTCGTAGATTTTCCTTTTCTTCTATTGCAGATACTTTAGATTCAAACTTGGGGGACAATGATCTTAGAACCTTTTCAACCACAATAGCCTCTTTTATTTCTTCACCCAATTTTTTCATACAATTAACAACCTCATCTACCCGAAGAAAATAGTTAGCCACACTTTCATCATTATACATTTTGAGAGTCTCATACTGAATTCTGAGAGTTTGAAGTTTAGCATGCTTTACCTGTTCATCTCCTTCATAGCTCGTGACAATTTTGTCCCATATCTCTTTTGCGGATTTATAGTGAATTACCTTCATGAATTCTGATTGAGATATACATCCTAATAGAGTACTGACTGCTTTCGCATTTGTTTCATACTTCTTTTTCTCGGCTGCATCTGTAGGAGTAGCTGAAGGAAAAGCGTAGCCTGTCTCTACGATGTCCCAAACTTCTGTACCAAGAGATTGAAGATAGGCAGTAACTCTTACCTTCCAATAATTGAAGTTTGTCCCATCAAAAACTGGTGGCCTGATTGATGCTTCTCTCTCGTAATTTCTCATGATGAACGATCTACCTTCAAGCAATCAAGCTTCTCTGAAGGACCTGCTCTGATACCAATTGTTGGAAATAATACTGAGAGGGGGGGTGAATCAGTATTATCTAATTCTTTTAATAAATCTTCCTTATTTGTTCTTTGAATTAGTTTTGCATGTCAGTACCATAAAATAATGAGCATGAACAAAGAAAACAGATAGTCACACCAAAGAACACAAGATGTAAGGTGGAAACCCAATGTGGGTGAAAACCACCTGCTGCAATATGTCTCTATCTTCTTTCAAATTAGAAACTCCTTTTACAATGGTTTTGTACTGGTGCAGTCCTTTACCAGTACACAGGCTGCAACCTGCAGAGAGCTACAACTCTCTCTCGTTTTCCAGTCTCTCCTAGAAGGGAGCTACAACCCCCTACTTCTTTTCTTACAAGGACCACTTTTCATAAATTTTCAAACTGGATCCATAAGCATCAAATGATCATCAATTATAAGAGAATCACCCAGTCAACTGTAGTAACTAGATCAACAATAATAGAACCAAACCCAGAACACAGCAATGATAAATAGAGATTTTAAGAGAAGTAAGCAGCTTCACCCATGTACTGCTTGCTTACAGTAAGCACCCTGCTCAACTGCTCGCCTGCTTACGTGTGCACCCTGCTCAACTGTTCGCCTGCTTACGTACACGCCCTGCTCAACTGCTCGCCTGCTTACATACGCACTGTATCCATTGAACTGCCTGCGGACCTCCGCACCTGCAACCCTTCTGTGCCTGCATACCGACGCACTTGAAACGCTTCGTTCCTGCGTATGTACGCACTTTTCTTTCACTGTACCTTCGGGCATAGATGATTTCAAGACTTCAGAAATAACCCAGACAGTCAGATCTATAGATCTGAACTTGTGCCAAAGAGATCTCAATCCATCAGTAGATTCGCCTTATTTAGATCTAGACATTACTCCCAAGAGATCATAATATTTCAGATCTAGCCTTCTTAAGATATTCAACACAAACATGCTCAAGCCAAATGATCTCCTTTTCTTTATATAGGAAAGCTCTTCCTTAAATCATGGATCAATACCACGGGCCGACACCATAATAACACAAAACCGTCGGCTAAATACCAAAGGTTAAATATAAGAAACCCCACGTGTGCTTTTCTCTGCCTTGAAATGTGTGCACTGGGGGTACGCACCTCCTGAACGGGATAACTGCGGGTATGTACGCACTTTATGTAACACCGACCTGCGTGTACGCACCTTATGTAAGGTGTACCTGCGTACCCCTTATTTTCTTCAATATTTGATAGCTGATCATCAATCTCTGCTGCTCACTTGAAGTACTGTGATCTATCACTTGAATGGGTTGCCATCAAGGACAACACTTTAGCCATAATGCTAACACCTATTACCCCCATATTGTTATTTTTGTGCCCCATAGAATCCCTCTATTGTTATTTTTGTGGCTTTATATTATTATTGTTAGGTCGGCTGGATTATATTGTGACTCCTTAGACTCCTATATATAGAAAGGATGTTTTGTCATTTGTATCATCCAAGAATTGTTCATTTATGTAATGTAAAGGAGGTTGCCCCCTCGAAGAGGCTGAATTCTAAGGCGTGGATTTATCTTTTCTATCTTTTCTTGAGCTGGTTTCATAACATATCTTTACATACCAATAGACAGGGATATCAGATCACTTCTTCTTGTTGATCAGGCAAGAGAATGACCCTTAAGCTGATTTGGGTTCAGCCAAGCCACAACTAAAGTTTTGCCTCTTTGAGGAGAGGACTTAAAAGAATGTAGAATTTACTCTAAATGCAAGCTTATTCTATGATGCAAGCAAAAGAAACTAATCTAAGTCCTATCTTAATTAGGCAGATATAGACCTAACCCAACTAAGAGCAAGATAATTAAAGTATTGGGATTTAGATATGTCTTGTTTATAATCAATATCAAGTTAATGAAGTAGTTCAATTAACTGATATTATGGATATCAAAACACATCCTATTGAGACCTTTTAACTGAAATAATAAACCAACAGCACTCAGGAAGTAGTTCACATAAATGATATTGATTATAAAATCAGCAAATCCAATAACTAAACAATAATATGTGGAAATAGTTCACAACATATTACCACTCAATAAATCAGTTTTAATAAGGTAGATTTCTGAGTAAATAGTTACTCAGAAATCAGAAATTAATCCATAAGAACAGAGATACATGATAACAACATTGAGACAAACTACCCATATTGACAATAATGCACAAACATGAACAAAATGACACATTCTTGTTATCATAAAAATGAAACTGATATTTAAAACAGTAGTATTAAAAATACCAATTTATTGCATCCATTTCTCTGATCTTGGTCTCCAACAGTCCTTTACATTGCTTGAACTTCTGCCTTCAAAGCTAAAGCCACAATAGTGAAAACTCTGCCCCTCATACATAATTCAAGATACAAAGGAAAAATCCTCAATAATCCCCAGATCTGAGATTTTCTCTCCTCTCTCCTACAATTCTAAATTCCTATTACAGTAGTGCTTTTTGAAGTCTAGCATTGTAGAGGAGAGCAGCCCCTTATTACATTCTGCAATCTATTACTTATACTATCTGTGAAGGAATTCTTGAGAGGAAATTTTTGTGAAGAGAAATTTTCTAAATCCAATTGCTGGAGCATTTTCATTGATTGAAATCTTTTTCTCCATATTTCTTCCACTGTTTTCCTGCAAAAAGAAATCAAAATAAATTAAAATGCAACAATAAAATAAACATGGCATTGCTGGCATTTAAATCAAATCCAATCAAATTCTATAAAATATAAATTCTTTATTGATGCCTGGGATGATTTAATTGGCCAAGAATATCATTGACGAGTGAATCTGCAATTAGAAGAGGCCTGGACCAATGAAAATAAAACTCAGAAAAGTGATTTTGTTTTCAAAATTCGGAGCTTAATCTTCTGCCTGATTTTTGACCCAATAAATGACCAAATCTATCAATGAAATCTCCTCAGAAATATTCTCCTTGCTTTTATCTTTCCAATGAGCCGTCCTGAGCCTCATTTGGCCAAGTATAACTCATTCTATGAGCTTCCAAAGTTGATGAGTCAAATCTGGCATGAATCTCGAAATTCTGTTGCTGGACTAAAAAAAATGTAATTAAAAACTAATCCTAAATTAGTCTCTAATTAATTCTAATTTAATTGCTAATTATAAACTAAACTAGTTATTAATAAACTATTTATTAATTAATATATAACTAACTATTATAATTAACTAATTACAAACTATATAATATTAATTTAAATAATAATTACAATTTTATTTATTTAAATTAATTATATTATATATATTTTTTTTTTCTCGATAAGACTAATTCTATTAAGCAGTAAAATATTGTACAAGAGGATACATTCCAGAGATGCAGGAAACCGACAACCGGAAATGATAGGATTATCAACCTCGGTTCCGGGAAATGAGATAAGCAAGCAAGGAGTTACAACTAGTCACTGAAAGATTAAGAAGCATTGAATGCTACCTTGAAAGAGTAGGGGTTTCAACACGAAGCTTTTTCCCTTTCCTTTTTTTAACTTCAACCCAACCACTTTGGGGTGGATGGGTGATTACAACTTGCAGATTGGGGTGCTCCACAGGGGAGCCCTCCTTTTTTGAGTCCGAGGAAGAGGACAAATGGACACGTTTCTGAGCAATGGCTGAATCAGAGGAAGGCGCCAGGCCCTCGGTTGAAGGGGCCATAGAATGAGGGGCCTGATTCGATTCTTCATCGCTATCTTCATCTTCAGAACTGGAGGAATCAGAATCCCCGACTAGAGGAGGAGAGCATGGAGCCCATCGTTTGGACTTGGGCTTGGAGTCGTTGGCCTTGTTCTTTTTTGTCGGGCGAGATGGGCAAGTATTCTGCAAATGCCCAGATTGTTGGCAATGGCGGCACCGAAAAGCAGTGTTCTCGTAATCCAGCGTCTGGGTCCAGACAAAGTCATTTATCTTGAGATTGATTTGTTCTGGAAGACCTTTGCTCAGGTCTAACTCCACACACACTCTTGCATATGAGTAGAGGCCTTTGGATTCCCTCCAAAAATCTCCATGGATGAAGCTGCCCAATGTGTCTCCTATAGCTCTGAAGACACGAGTATTCCATAGATGAGCAGGTAAGTTTGGAAGCCGAATCCATACCGGTGTCTTGGTAATGACTGCAGTGGCTGGATCAAAATCTGGAAACCAGGGAGTCAAAAAAAGCCCTGCAGTTCCCATGAACCAAGGGCCCTCTGCAAAGGCCTTTTCATAGTGCTTAATGTTATCAAAGAGAACAATGAAATAACCTTTCGAGCAAAAAAAGATCTTACAATGATGTGTCCAGTTTGCATGGATCCATGCATAGAGATCCTGAGATCGAGGCCACAGTCCATTAAATCTGCAAATGATGGCTCTTTCTGCAAATTCTTGATGCTGGGAAGCCAGATCTTCATGCATGAGTTCAACAGAAGGAACTTCTTCAATTTTTTCAACCAAGAAGGCCTTAGATTTAAGGGCTTCCAGGGGTTTGGGGTTCTCGGAGTGAACTGCGTCCTTGTATGAGAAAGGCCGAGTAGAGGAAGATTGTCCCGCTGCACCTCCTCTCAAACGAAGGGTAGCCACCACCGAGCTGTTCCTGGAAATGCTGTAAGCAGAGAGGGATAGAGGGTTTTCAAGTTGTTTACCTTGAAAGAGAAGTCGCAAAAGGCTAGATGGGATCCCCATTCTGCGCTCTAGATTCAGTATGAGGTCCTGCACCAGATATGAAGGGCGAACCCATTGCATGATGGTTCTACCTGCAGGCTGAGCAATCTGGATCTGAAAGGAGTCAGATAAGGGCTTTGACCCCATGCAGATCTCTGTATCTGGCCAAAACACGGGTTTTTCTGCCTTCTGGATGACCAGATCTGGTAGATCTTTATCCGATCTGAATCTGAGACTGCGATTCGGATAGCAAGTGATTGCCTCAAATCCATGCAGAGACCCTGTGGATGAATCATTTTCCGGCTCTCTCTTGCTTGATTCCAAGGACGACACGGAAGGTAGCAAAGCCAGAGCCTTGGCCTTGGGATCTTTAAGCTCCTGCTGTTGAGGGTGCAGCGATCGAATCCACGGGGGTTGCGCGTCCGAGCAAGCGCAGCAGAGGCCTAGTCGTCGGTGGCGAGAGCGAAATATGCCTTCCCTTTTACTCCTCGCAAGACCCAGTCGGTATCATAGCATGCATGGGGTGCCTCCACGGCTGTAACGAATGTGCCAGGCCACACTCGTAATATCCTCCATGGATCTCTGATCTCCCCTACGAAGCTCCTCCTGGGCCGCTTTCTTACACTGCTGAGATGGGTTTCTTTGAGGGCCCGGGTTTCGATCTCGAGACCTCCAATCCCTCCCCTCGCTCTCTGAACGTTCTTCACAGCCATCGCTCTTTCTCCGGAACAACCTTCAATCATTTCTACAAAAGAATTATATTACATATATTAATTAATTTAAAATTAATTATTTAAATTAATATATAAAAAAAATAAAAATAAATATAAACTACCCCCACTTATTCTCACCATTAAATATTTAAACCTTTTAAACTAAAGCTATTATCACCCTACGTTATTACATAAGCCTCTTTAAAACCATGAATGGAGTTATGGTAAGTGCCTTATGCCTTTCGCATCGGCAAATCGGAGGATGGAGGGGCTCATTAAAATGTGTCAAGTGAACTTCCCCGATCCGATATCGCATCGGGGGTTATGGGGGTTATGGTGTGTATCGGGGGTTTGTAAAATGCATTGCGAACAAGACTTCCGACCCGATATCGCATCGGGGGTTATGGTGTGATATATATTTTTTATATATATTAAATTTTAGTTTAATTAAATTAATTATATTTTAAATAATAATTAATTTAATTAATCTGAGATTTAATATTAACAATCAATTTTGATTTTGATTTTATTTTAGGAGGGTTATTTTATAAACTACAGCCACTCTTAATAAAAGTAAAAATAAAAATTACTACAGCCACTTCGAAAATTTTGGGTTTTCGAGATTAATAATTGATTTAGAAATTGGAGTAAATTTCTTAAATCTCGATACTTAATGATTTGGCCGCATAACTAAAAATGAAAAATGTTAGTAAAAACTCGCTACAGGTTCATATTTAAAATGAATGCCTTATTGAACTAATTTATTTACAAAATGCAATATTGTATATTTTATGCATTTTTAATCCAGGCTAGATAAATGATGAGACTTCAAAGGAGTGCCATTTTCAAACCAGTTGACCAAATGAGGCGAAACAAGCGTCAATGGGAAGCTTGTAAAAAATCGATTCTAACAAAACAATCAAAACAAGAATCCAAAGAAAATGTAAAATTAACAAAAGCGTAGGGCAATCAACTAAAATAAAAATCCAAAAAGGTGCTTAGCCCAAATTTTTTATAGAAAGGGTCCCCATTATTTGAGTTGAGCAAGTCAAAAATGGGGGGTTGTGTTTTTACCACAACAGGTCCATAAGGGGGGACCAGTTCCACTTACAATTATCCCTCCCCTAATCCTTTACCAAGCAACCCTTATCTAGGTCCCAACATGCGAGATGCATATCCCCATTCACATCAACAGATTCCAAGGACAACTATTGCATCGTATTTTTATCCAAATGTTGATCCATCTCCTTGTTATCAGTATGCACCGCCTAGCACTCTAGCTCCTTTGGCACCAATGCCCCAACCCCCCATGCCTGCTCCCCCTCTGCCAAAACAACCACCTCCTTCGCAAGGAATAGTGTATGCTCAACAAAGTGGACCCAATCCCCCTAAACCAAAGAAAATGAACAAGGTGAATGTTAGTCATAACCAACAGTATCAAGGTAATCAAGGCAACTAGGGTCCTCCACCCAATGCCCCGCAGGGTCCTCAACCTAATCTCACAATCTAGCAACAAGTTAGTCACCCCAAGTAAAACAAGAGTCTTCGTTCGAACATACGTTGTACATGCTGCGCATATATGGTCATTATACCCATGAGTTTCATCTTTCACCTCATATGCGACAAGTATGGGAAGCTCAAGTAGCTTCTCGAGGATCATAGCCCACCGCTCCTCCTCCCCCTCCTACTTCATCTCAATCAGAAGTGCTTACTAATCCTTTCCCTCATCAAGGATATATAACTACCCAAACTACACAAGGTTAGGTAGCTCAACCAACTCCACCATCTAGTCACCATGATTATTAGACTCTTACGATGAATAATGATGAGGTAAATACCTAGCAAGTCAACCTTGGAACTTAATTGTGCCAGTATGACCAGCCACCCGCTAAGTTAGATATTGTGTCCCAACCCAAAGTGTCCATGGAGCCGCTATCATAATCCATAGGTACCTTACAGATCCCTCAACCTAAGGTTAAGGTTATTACCAAGATCTCCAAAGGTTCGTTGTGTCAAAATGCTACTTATGCCAAATTCATCCATAAATATAGCATAGTAGATGACATAGCGCAGTCTCCTACTGCCATGTCAACATTGGAAGTCCTATTGACGTGCCCATCCAAATGGAAATCTATAGTATCTTCCTTGGGTGCTGTGGATCCTCAATATGATTAGATGATTGTCTTTCATGTTGACAAGTCAGAAAATCCTCCCATACCTTAATCCATTGCATTTCAAATACCAGTCTCCATTATAAATGCCACTGTTCAGCAATGTATCATTGACAAAGGCACCTCCACCTGTGTGATGGCTACCAATGTTTGGAAGCAACTTGGTTCCCCTGACCTATCACTTTCCACCATCACTCTTCGAGCATGGGATGGTCATCCTTCACAACCCCTTGGCTTATAGCGTAATTCCCCAGTCACAGTTGCCGACAAGACTATCTATATTAACATTGAAGTCATTGATGCTTCCCTAGACTATAACATCCTTTTGGGTTGTATTTATATTTATGCCATTTCAGCTATCGCATTGGTGATTCACCGTAAGATGTGATTTCCCCATAATGGAAATATTGTCGTCATCGATCAGTTGACGTACTATGATCCCAAATCCCAGACTTCACCTCACTCCAAAATTTCCTCCGTGGATGACAATATGAATGTCTCTTCCTTCGCCAATGTCTCTCCAGGAGTCTACAAATATTCCACTTTGCTTCGTTATTACTATAATCCACCACCTACCCCTTATGATGCCTATCTCATCCAGTGTTTACATGCTCCAAGCACTGCAGGCTACCCACAAAGAGTCTAGTATGCCTTCACAACAGACTATACCTTTGCAATGTACCATTCCTAACTCAACCTAGCCTCCTAGTGCTACTCCTCAAGGATCATTTCCTTCTGTTGGTGTATCTCCTAATCCATTTCTACTTGGAACCATTCCCCCAGGCCTTAACCATCTCGGAGAAGTTCCTCTAGGTCACTATCCTTCTAGTTAGATACCATTATTATTTCCACGTCCTAGAGTTTATTCTACACCTATCATGTCTACGTTGAGTATACCCAACATTTCCTTGGGGATCCAAATTTGATACATCGATCCTCCTGCAAACAATCCATCTAATAAACTCAAACAATACACTACTTTGACCCCGATCCAACCTAGTGTTCCTACCCCTAACTTTGCTTCAGTTCCACAACAACATTAATAGGACCCTACTCCTGTTGCAAAACCATCTGGAAAGGGGGGAAAGCCTAGAAAAAGGGAACTAAAGACAAGGGCCCCCCAGCAACTCGAACTCCTACTAAGCTGCCAAAGCCTATTCCTCCTTGTGATTTGTGTGATATTTCTAGTCATGCCACCAATAATTGTCTTGAACTACCTTATGTTAAAGATGTGGGCATTGATACCTTCCCTGATTCTAATGTTCCTGAGGTCCATGTTACCCTACTTGAGTCAGCCAAGAAGAGTAGATCATTACGCAAAAATCACCCATGTGCTTTGTGTGACAATTACGACCACTATTATAATCACTGTCCCCGTCTTGAATATTCTTATGATACACTTCAAGTGCTTGGAAAATTAGAGGCCACTCATAGTGAGTCCACCTCTCCTCTACCTACAGATTCTATTCCCATTCCTACATCGGAACAGGAGGTCTCTCAAACACCCATTGTGATCCCTCCCCATGATATCGAGATGATGGATAGTATCACTCCTATTCTCTACTTGTCGTCATCCATGAGATCGATGCATTTGAACTCCCCTGATGTCTCCTATTGTGATTCTGTTGAACCTTCTTCGATGAACACCACAGTCTCAACATCGGTAGATATTCCATCTACTTATCATATGTCTCCCAACTTTTACGATGCATATGTGAAATTTATCTCTCATGAGGATGCTTTAGGTAGCTCTTCCCCATCATGTGGTCCTTCTTCCTCCAGTTAGCCCATATTCCATTCTGATTAAGACATCATGGAATCCATGACCACCTCTGATTATCCTTGCGATGATATGCACCATCATGCGTACTTCCTTTCACAACAAACCCATGACCAATATGTTTTGGAGTCAAAATAATTCATCCATTATGAGGTCGATTGGTTTAACCACCCCTTACTTCAAACGACAACCACCTTGTGGCCACTACATTAACACCCAATGTTTGGGTAAGGTGACATCCATTTTTGAGAGTCCTGGAGAAGCAATTCTCCCCAACCCTCCTAGTGCATCTGATAGTGTTGACTCTAGTACCATTATTCTTCCCCATTTAGAAGAACCTCTAGAGTCTCCTATCACTTTATATTAGTCTTGGGATTATTCACTTACTCGTCCCTCCATATTACATGAACAATCCAGTGCCATAGACATTGTTGTTGTTCAACCCCCATATTTTCTAGGTGAGAATCAGTTCATTATAACCAAAGCCATCCTTTGGTATAAGGACACCATGTATGAAAACCTAGAAATTCATTCCATTTGATTCATATATGCAGTACCAAATGAGATTGGTAATCTACCATTTCCTTTGTATAATAGTATCTATCCATTCTTCCTATAAGAAGACAACCATAAACAAATAGCGAACCACCACTACAACAAAACCAGCGATTAGCGTCCCTTTTTACTTCTTTTTTTGCATCTAGAGCCCATTTTTGGTGCTATTTGCATCCATTTATCAAATATGGTGCAAAATTTGACACAAAATTTGCATCAAGTTTTGCACCAAATCTTACACCAAGTTTAGCACTATTGTTTGCAATAGGTTTTGCACCATGTTTTGCACCAAATTTTATGCCAAGTTTTGTGTCATCCTTTACACCAGGTTTTGTTCCAGGTTTTGCATCAAGTTTGGCACCTAATTTCGTTTGACATACTTTTGCATCCTCATTTGCATCCACTTTTTGCACCTACACTTGCATCAACTTTTGCATCGACTTTTGCATCCTTTTTTAAATCATTTTTTGCATCCATTTTTTCATCCATTTGTGCATCTCTTTTGCGCCAAGTTTTACATCGAGTTTTGTGTCTAGTTTTGCATAAAATTTTGCATCTACTTTTGTTGCATCCACTTTTCCCTCTTGTTTGGCATCCATATTTACATCCTCTTTTGCATCTATTATTGTACCCACTATTGCATCTAATATTTTTGTGCCACAATTAGCACCTAGTTTGGCACCTCCTTTTGCACCCACTTTTGATTATAATTTTGCATCCACGTTTGCATCCTCATTTGCGTCTAGGTTTTCATCAACTACTACATCTATTTTTGCATCCCTTTTTGTATCCAATTTTGGACTGGGATTTGCATCGGGTTTTGTGTCTCGTTTTGCATCTACTTTTGCATCGACTTCTATTGCATCCACTTTTTCACACAATTTTGCATCCACTATTGCACCCATTTTAAATTTCACTTTTTGCATCCCTTTTTACATCTTCATTTGCATCATACTTTGATTCTTTTTTTGCATCTATCATTACATCCACTTTTGTTATGCCAAAATTTGCACCATGTTTTGCACTCACTGTTGTATCCACGTTTGCTTCCAATGTTGCAACCATGTTCACATCCTCTTTTGCATCAAATATTGCATCTATTTTTGCATCCACTTTTATGTCAGGTTTATGCATTGGGTTTTGCATCTCGTTTTGTATCTACTTTTGCATCTACTTACATTATATCCATTTTTTGCATCCAATTTTGTTTTGCCTGTTGTATCAATGTTTGCTTCCACTTTTACATCCATTTTTGCATCTTATTTTGCATAATTTTTTTGTCTATTGTTACATCCACTTTTGTTGCACCATATCTTGCGCCTACCATTGCAACCACATTTGCTTCCACGTTTGCATCCCCTATTGCATCCACTTTTGTTTCATCCATTTTTGCATATACTTTTGTTTCCGTTGTTGCATCCGCATTTGTTTCACCACAATTTGTGCCAAGTTTTACACCTACCATTGGACCCATGTTTGCTTCCACTTTTTCCTTCATGTTTGCATCCAAGTTTGCATTGACAACTGCATCTACTTTTGCATCCACTTTTGTGTCAGGTTTTTCATGTTGTTGCGCATCTACTTATGTTGTATCCACTTTTCATCCAATTTTACTTCTATTGTTGCCCCCATTTCTATGTTCGCTTTTGCATCCCTTTTCCAACACTCATCATATTTTCTGCATTGATGATATTCCTTATGGCATTGACAATTATGAACAATTGATGACAATGTCAATAATATTGACAATGATGAAAATGAAGATGATGGCGATGACATGAATTGTGATTATGATGATAAAGACGATAGTGGTTACAATGACAATGATGATGATGGCAATGGTTATGATGATGACGATGCTAATGAAGTTGGCGAATCTTCCCAATTTTAGATGTTGTCATTGTCATAATCATAAGCATTATCTTTGGTGTCATGATCATCATTTTCATCTAGGTCATCATCAAAAACAATAATGGCATGAATGATGATGATGCATGATTACAACAATGTCGATAGAAATTACATTAATGATGATGATGGGGATGATAAAAATGACAATGACGATGATAATGGTGGTGATGATGATCATCATCGATCATCTGTCAAAAATAGAGTTGTTATTTCTCTTACGTATATCAATGTGTCCTAAACAACCCTTTTCTAGCACTGATCACATTTTTTGGGTTGATGATATTTCTTACAACATCTACAATTATGAACAATTGCAAACAATGTCCATAATGATGATGATGATGATGGCATGAATGGTGATTATGATGATAATGTAATGATGGCAATAACAATGACAAGGATGATGGTGATGATGATGACAATGATTATGATAATGAGAATGACCTTACAATCTTATGGATTCGTGAACAATTACTAGTTTCAATACCATCTTCTGGATACGTATTGCTATCATATTTTTAAAATTTTCTGTCTCTCTTGAGGTATCTTACTATAATGGTGTTGTCAACACTAGAAAGATATCTTCTTGTAATGGTGGTTCTATTGTTAGCACTAGCAAAGTTTTTGTTAAATTTTGGTTAAAAAAAACCGATTTATGCAATTATTTTGACAATCTATGTAAAAAAGTAAATAACATCCAATTATTTTGACTGTAGTCCCATTGATTATCATGAATTCACCAGTCTGAAGACCATCTTCTACATACATATTATTATTAAACTTTTTGCATTATATCCCTCTTATATCTTGTGGTAATGGCAATATTAGCACTAGAAAAATATCTTGTTGTAATGGTGATGTTAGTATTAGCACTAAAAAAATCACTAAATTTTGGTAAAAAAAGTTTATCATTTATTTATTTTTAATTTGGGAAATTTTTGTTTTTATATTTTTTGTTTTTAATTCTATTTTTATGAAGTAATATTTTTTTTGGTTGAATTTTGGTAGTAACTAGTTTTTGGTCTAATCATATGTATTAACCATTTTATTTATGCTACAAGTATAATTGTTGGGACAAAATTGCTCTTTCAAATAAGTTGCAAAAAGCATATAAATGGAAGAATAGCGATGACAACTATTTTCATTGTTCAACTGTTCAGTATATCATGTATGAAAATATTCAACATTTTTATAAACAATGGATTAGAGGTGAGTCTGTAATTGTACATAATGTTTGGATGATACATAAAAACAAAGTTTGTTTCATTGATGTGGTTAGGATCTACTTTGGATACAAAACCCTAGGTTTGGAAGTATGCAAATAATGAATTTGGTTTACCTTTGATAACAAATGAAATTTTATTTCTTTTTCCTCGTAAAACCAAGGAAGATATGGCAATAATTCTCGTTAGAAAACTACTTCTTGTTGAAGGTTTATAATTGGTTGCAAAAGTTCAACAACTGGGTATAGAAGTTTTTAGTTGCTATTAAGGAAACAATGTGATTATAGGTTTTAGCAGACATAGATCATTCTTGGTATTTGATTCACTTTGACGATGGCCTCTTCTGACTAATATATGAGATTGTGAATTTGTTGATATTTTTTAGATTACCAAGTAGATATAGTTGTTTATAGGAATTTTGTAAAACCTGAAGTATTGACAAATGGTTTTTCACTGTTAAGCAAATTTAAGTCAAATTGGGTTGCAAAACTTAAGGAGAAAGCAAAAACAATTGTTAGTAGTTGTGAATTGATATAGTCATTAAATAATTCCCAACCATTTTCTTTGTGCTACAAGTCTAATTTTCAAGACAAAATTAATAATTTTGTTCAGTTACAAAGAGCATATAAGTAGAATAATATCAACCGTACTGGAAACTATTTGTAGTGTCCATTAACTATTCAGTATATCATGCGTGAAAATATTTAACATTTTAAAAAACAATGAAAATGACAAGTGAACTTGTAAATATACAGAATGCTTGGATGATACATCCAAGACAAAGTTGCATTCATCAATGTGTTCAAGATCTACCTTGGAATAGAAACCATATGTTTTGGAAGTGTGCAAAAAAATAATTTGATCTACCTTTAAAGATAGTCTAGTATGGTAACCTTTTATGACCAATGATTTTTTTTTTCTCATCATCATCATATACATATATATATTAGAAACCAAGGAAGATATGATGATAATCGTCATCAAAAATGACCTATGATAGTGGTGGCGATGGTGAATATGATGACGATGACAATGGCAATGAGGATGATGATTAAATGATGATACCGATGACAACAATACAATGATAGGGACCCTATGCCATTAGGGATTCCCTATATGGGGAAAATATTACCTGCGTGTGGGAAAGTTATTATTGATCACAAAAATGAATAAACTCAGTAGAAAATTTGAATCACCTTCATTACCCATCCAAATATCCTTAATAATTCAAATTTTTATTGTAGTGTAGTTTAATATATTTGTGTTAATTAATTCCATAAATTCAACTTAACAAGTTATATTTGTGTGTTAAGCTATATTTGTCTATATTCACAATATGTGACAATTTATACACACATAAATTATTTTCATTTTGTCTCAGTCATAACTTCATATTATTTCTAACCATTTTCAACTAGTAGATGAAACTAACCATAGTAACTCTTATCTAACTAACTGAGCTTGTTATTTCCAACCAACAAACCATATTAACTAACATACATTTTAATGACATTAATTGCATCAAGTAATGAGTATACCTATAAGAATATTCAAAACACCAATTTAGATTATGAGTTCTAAACATGGTAATTAAATGACTATTACAACCAAATAACAATGAATCATTTCAAAATGGGACATAATAATTGTCCTTATTTAAACATGAATGACATACCCTGTAAATTATCTAGAAGTCTTCATTTATGTTATCATCTGCATCTATGTCTTCCAATGCTTCCTTGTCAGTGTTCATATGTTCTTGCAAGAAATTAATATTACTCTTCCTAAACCATTCTGCTAAAGTCATATTGTGATCATCCTCATCTTCACCTTCGTCATATTCTGTATCAATAAAAGTTGTTTCATCATCAAAAATATCAGTGTTACCAGATCTATTAATTTGATCTTCATATTGTATATCATTAATATTGCCTTCTTCTATAAGATCATTTGCCTTTGGAAATTGTTGGTTTTCATGGTGAATTGCCTCATCTAATTTATCATTTTGTGAAAATACACCTCTAGCCCTGCTTGTCCATACTGCTAAAGGAATGTTGTCACCATCATCTAGTTCACAGTCCTCTGGTTGAACATCATCATTGATGCCAATTTGTTCTATGTTCCCCGATTCTTGAACTATATTTGGTTGGTCATCATTACTTTTCTCTGTATTGATTGAGGCATCTTCGAATATATGCCTTAATCTTGGATCATAATGAATGACAAATATCCATTTTGGATCCAAAATATCTTCATAGAAAAAAACCTGCATGTGAAGAAGATAAATATATTAGATCTCCAGTGGTATCAAATTTTATTATCAATGAGAATGTATATATCCACAATAAAAAATGAATTACAAAATTACATACAACCATTATTTCTTATATTTCTTATATTGTTTTAGTGAAAAAATACCTGCTCACAATGAATTGGTAGAACATAGGGCTCCTTATCCAGTGGTAGGTATTTTGATGAATCTATAGAAAACAATCCACTATGGATATCATGTCTCCGTGTCCTTTCAAATGCTTCATACCATTTACATTTAAAAATACTACATTTGAAAGAGCGATAATCTAACTCAATAATTTCTTGTATTTTTCCAACGTATTGAAGATTCCCTTCAATAACATTTTTATCTTTTGAACTTGCTCGACTTGATTGCTTGAAATCAACCATGACCCCACAATCGAAGGATCATCTTTTTGCATCTACTCTTTCTACACGATAATGATGACTGTATGCCCACATTGCAGGATACTTCCTCACCTGTGACAAGCCATTTACTTGAGTGAAATTAAATATGATTGTGCATAGTTAAATAGTTAACAATGTGATTAATGTATTCAAGCAACATTTTGTAATAATTCAAAATTTACCTTTTTTTCACATCCTCTGCACATGTTGATCTCATCTTCTATTATGTTTGCATCTATTCCTTCCTCATCTATTTGGTTTTGAATTTGTTTAGAAACCCATTCTATTGTGCATTTTTTCCCCATTGACCGGAAATATTAGTGGGAAGTGGGGTATTCCTTGGGTTTGATATCTTAAATTGTTTCCTTGCTTCTAACACTTCTTTCCTTTTTATATCATACATATCAATCCATTTATTCATGAATTCCATTTGGTAGAGGACAAATTTGTTGAGCACAACACTTTCATCAACACCTATTAAAAATCAACATGTATAATTCAAACTTAAAATATTATTCTTTCAATTCGGGAAGCCCAAAATGATATAGTAAATGATTCTAAAATAACTATAATAATGAATATTTTACATACCAATTACTTCTTGAACACCATTAGTTTGAGGCTTTTCTCCATCTATAATATCAGATGCACGTTCTTGATCCCAAAATTGTGCACCATCTTCAAAATCTTTACCAAGGAATTCACATAGGAAGAAAAATGCTTCATTTAGTACATACCCTTCAGCCATGCAACCCTCTGGATGTGCCTTCTGTCGGACATATCTTTTTAGGGTTTTCATGTATCTCTCAAAGAAAAACATCCATCTTGTTGAAATGATACCTGCCATTTCAATGTCATCAACTAGATGTATAAGTAAATGGACCTGTAGGTCCATGAAACTTGTAGGGAGCTCCTTTTCAAATACACATACAATTTCTGTGATTTCTTTCTTCCATCTTGGCACTTCAGACTCATGGATCTCTTTAGAGGTCACCCACCTAATTAGATATTGTCATTAAGTTAGTATGAATTTTTAGTGACATTTAGAATGAGATATAATATATCATTGTATCATATAGAGGAACATTTCATACCATGTAAAACCTTGTAAATATCAAGCGACCACATACCTCGTAAAGGCTGACAATCGACATATGGCATTCCTTAAGTCAGTTGTAAGGCATGAATCCCCTCTTATTGCTAGTGGCATGATATGCTATCAAACCAAATTATTATAGTTCATTAGTATTGATTTATCATAATATATCAAAATAAGTTTTAGTAAGTAAATGATAAGAATAACAATTATTTGATGTTAATACCTTCATAAAATTGTGATAATCATGTGTTTTGAATCCTGTGATATGTCCCTCTACTGTAAAAGCTTTATTCAATGATGATCCATATCCAGTGGGTGTTCTTATTGAACGAATCACATTTTTTAGTTGATCTAACTCTTTCCTTTTTAGTATCCATGGAGCTTCTGCATATGATTCATTTTCCTTACTTGGCCACAAATGTCTTCTATCAAATTTGGTACGTGAAAGAGCAATATCCCTCCTTGATGACAAAGTGTCTTTATCTTTGCTAGATATATGTCGAAAAATAGAATCAGGGACATTTTTGAAAACATGCATAGGATCTATTAAATGAGATATTAATAGATCCTTCCAGTAAGGGAGATCATAAAATATGGATTTCCTTTTCATTCCTTTTGGCATTTCAACCATAACTTGTTCTGGTTCCTCAATTGAATGATCATGACGAAAAAAATGGTTCCAAGCTTTTGATTCAGCATCTCCATACATTTTAAGCCAATCAGCTGGACCCATAACCTTGGGAGGAGGTTTATTTTCAATTTTTCCATCAAATTGATTCTTTAGGCGGCTTCTGAACTTATGGTCAGGTGGTAGAAAAACCCTGTTGTTTGCATATATAACTTTGTGTAGATCTTTAGAATATCGCCCCTCAAATTGTTCTGCACATCTTGGACATGCAAAAATCCCTTTTGTTTGTAGCCCTATAATCAATAACTAGCTTACATAAGAAAACAATAATAATTTAATACTTATATAAAACTTGAATTGAAAATAAATTATGATGTACTACGAATATGCAAATTATTTGATCTCTTACCAGAACAAACACCAAGTCCTGGGAAATCATGAATTGTCCAACATAGTATGCCATAAAACATGAAGGACCTATTTGATGGAGGACGTGATATGTCATACATTCTTATGCCTTTCCATAACAATTGCATCTCATCAATAAAAGGTGCAATGTAAACATCCATTTTTTTCACTTGATGTTTTCCTGGAATGATGAGAGTTAGCATAAGGTGTTCCTTTCTAACACTCATCCATGGGGGAATATTGTATACTATCAGTCCAACTGGCC
The DNA here is from genome assembly GCA_031772625.1 of Pinus tabuliformis. Taxonomy (NCBI): domain Eukaryota; kingdom Viridiplantae; phylum Streptophyta; class Pinopsida; order Pinales; family Pinaceae; genus Pinus; species Pinus tabuliformis. The sequence continues at coordinate 993,844,599 of CM062812.1, read as the reverse complement.
AAACACTATAATTTGAGCTTAGGAAAGAGAAAGGGCACACTCCATCCATTGCAAGTCCTAACCTAATACTGCGAGGTTCATCCTTGAATTTTCTTGGCCATTTTTCCTCTATATGTTTCATTGCTTTGGAGTCCATAGGAATTCGCATGAATCCATCTTTACTCCTATTCTTTGCATGCCAATCCATCAATTGTGCAAGAGATTTACAACGAAACATCCGTTGTAGTCTAGGAATAATTGGCATGTGTCCTAAAACCTTATTTGGAACTGTAGAACCTTGTACATCCGTACGATATCTTTTCTCTTTGCAAACAGGGCATTCTTCATTGTCTTTATATTCATCTCTATATAAGATGCAATCATTTTTACATGCATGAATTTGCTTATATTCAATCCCCAACTTGACTAACAATTGACGCGCTTCTCTACAAGTTGATGGCAACACATTATCTTCAGGGAATATTTTATCCTTTAGAGCCCTGCAAGTTTTTTTTTCAAACCTACACGTTAAAAATGTCATTTATAACGTTGTTTATATACCATAATGTAAAATCCACCTCAAATTAAATTAAATGAAGTTAGTACTTATATTCTAATTGAGGACACAAATTGACAGTGCAAAACTAGAAAAATAATTCAAATAATTACTTTAGTAAGGTAGTGAAGCTCTTGTCTGACCAACCAAATAATGACTTGATTTCCAATAATATTAATGTGCATGAAAGCTTGGATGTTCTACTTGCACCCGATTTGAACACCACTGTCTTTGCTGCTTGCTTAATTGATGCATTGATGTTGATATCATCATAATTATGTTGGCGGTAGTTTCCCTCTATATCAGCATCATCATCATTATGCATAGGATCATCACCCTCATCATTGTTTCCATCCCCAAAGAAACTTGTGAGCATTTAATTCAATCCTTCTTCATGCATTACATTTCCATCGACATCTCTACTCTGAGTAGTGGATGGCATGTCATCAATGTATGCTAATTTCATCAATTCCTCAAATTTTTCACGTGGTAGTGCTCTCTTCAATGCTTCTCTTCTTCTCCTAGTATGGTTTAAAGGATGAATTGGATCATCTCGTTGAATTCTTAATGGTCTAGTTGGATCTTGATCATTAATAGGTGTATCATCAACATCGTTTACCTATAATTAAATGCAACCATTATTTAATGTTAGATAGCAATTACTGTATAGAACATGGATCCATTTCAAAGATATACGCAATAAATTACTCAACAAAACAACATTATACATGTATACAATAAATTAAAAATATTATTTTTGAACACATTATTTTAAAAACAAGCCACATTAATTTCATATTCTTAGATTTTCTACCTTAGGAACATCCAAAAACAACAATTGTCTCAAATTATTCATCTATGCATGTAGTATCATCATGACCAACCTCTTGTTCATTCTGTTGATTTTCTATTTCATTTACAAACTACATTTTCATATCCTCTTCCACCCATTTCTTTTTGCGTGATTTAATTGTACGGTGTAGGCCACGTCCATATGCAGGTATTTGTATTGGTCTATCAAAATGATTAAACTCCTCATTTGTTCTGATTCCATTGCCAACCTAAAATAATTGATACATGCATTATTTTTTCCAAGGTTAGAGATTAGACTATATGATGTACTTATATCGTCCATTAATTTATAACTGAACTTATTTATAACACCCACAAAGTATAACAATTGTATCAAAGTATTCATTCCATGTATTATCATCATGACTAACCTCTTGTTCATTGCCACCAATTTCTATTGTATTTGTAGAGTCAATTGTCATATCTTCTTCCACCCACTTTCTCATGCGATGTGCTTTAACAGTATGGTGTCCACCCTTGTGTACATATTTTGGTTGTTTTACAGTAAAAGGGTTCAACTTTGTATTTGTTGAAAACACATTTTCCACCTAAAAGAATCAACGACATGCATTATTTTTTTTCAAGTTTGAATAATAAACTATATAAATTACTAGGTTTAGGAAAACAAGGATCAGGAACTAAATTTCATTTTATTATATTTCATAAATTAATGTAATATTCAAGTACCTGATGCCCTAAATCATGTTGTGTGTCTTCATTGGAAATAAATTCATTTGTTTCCATGGCCTCTCCTAGCACCTGCAATACACAACAATGATAACAATTTTTATTAAAGTCATCTATGGAATTGTTATAGTCTTATTTCTTATTCCATTGTTTCAACCATTCTATTTTTCATGTTAGCTATTTGCATTTTCAATTATGAAATTCTCCACCATTGTTGTGACACTCTTATGATAATGATTGAACCCGAGTTGAAGTCTTAACTTTTCATGCAGATCTACACTTCTGATTATTAGGGTCATATCTATTGAATTTTGGATATATACTAGTTTTTAACATGGATATCAAGTTGCCTATCTAGTTTGAATGTACATTAGGAACATAGCGTTGTTTGAATCCTATGGAGATTTCAATATTTAGCGAACATTAGATGTTGAACATATTATACTACCATGTCATACATGTGAAGCATATTTAATATATGTTAGATGATCTAAATTACACCTTTGCATTAATATTAATACACAAATAATATTTTTTTCTTATTGGAAAAAAAACACTATGGCATTTCCAACCTAAGTCAATAATGACTAAAAGAATTATTGCATAAATAAATAAATCCTAAAATGATGCCTAAGTGATCTATTCCTCCCAAAGAGACAGGAGTAAAGTATAAATGGTACAACTATGGGCACTACAATGTAAACAACACATGTTCAAACCTTTACAGGGGTAGAGCCTCTATGCACTGTGCATGAGGGAAGGTGTTTGATATCTTATAGTTGGTTTCCCTTCATCACCAAAGTGGATTAGGTTATGAGTGGATTGGCAAAGCAACCCTTATTTGTTCCTTTTAGTTTTTGAGAAATCTCAAGTTCAACTAGTGCTAGTAAATCTTCTGTTCTCCTAAGATATAGGCTTCCCAGATCAAAGTACTGGTTACCGGGGGTTGTGGGTTTCTCTATTGAAGGCATTGAACCTTGCCAATAGAGCCAAAAAGAATAGACAAAATAGGATGTCTTATATACGTATTAACAACTGAATCGGAATTGGGAGGATGAAATAAGAAAGAAAAGAATAGACAAAAACAATATATATATATATATATATATATATTGTTTATACGTATTATTAACAAATGAACTTTAGAAAGAGTTCTTTCTGAGGCGGCTATAGCAGGAGGCTTGGATGCGTGAGAGAGTTAACCACTCTTACTTGGATGCTTGGATGCCGGTAGTAGTGCATCGATACCATATCTTTATGCATGTGTGAAATCTCCTGCTTCTTAATTAGTGGGCGGATCGTTTGGTTACTCAACTGCAACAGGATAGGGGTTGGATGGTGTAGTTTCACTGGCCTCAACTGCTTCTTCATTAGCTGGTAATCGTGCTCCAGAAAACCCTGATCCGCCCCTCATTTCCATGTTCAATGGCCTGACCAGAGCGTTCACTCCAGAAAACCCCGATCCGCCCCTCATTTCCTTGTTCAATGGGCTGACCAGACCGTTCACTCTAGAAAACCCCGATCTGCTCCAAGAAACCTCGATTTCGAATAGGATAGAAAGCGGAAGGAGGGGAATTGGGAGGATAACCCGAAAAAGAGGCGGCGGGAATGAAAAAAAAGCTAGTGCTGGAACCTATGGATCTCACTCCCATGTTTGATGTGCTGATCATAGATCATTCGCACATGAAAACCCCAATTCGCTCCAGAAAACTTCGTAGATCATTCGCGGCAGGAAACTCCGATTCCCTCCAGAATACCTCGATTTCGAACAGGGAAAAAGGTGGAAGGAGGGGAATTGGGAGGATAACCAGAAAAAATGTGGTGGGAACGAAAAAGGGCCAGCACTGGAACCTATGGATCCCCTCCATCTTCAATATGCTGACCATAGAACATTCGCTCTGGGAAAACCCTGATTTGGAATAGGAAAAAAGGTGGAAGGAGGGGACTTGGGAGGATTACCAAAAACAAAAAAGGACGCGATGGGAACGAAAAAGGGCCAGCAATACCAGATCATCGTTAGATTGAAGTTATTGAAGCTATTGGTGGTAGGAGAGAAGGAAAGTGCACGGGTCAGGGAGGCAGTGGGATATGTTCCCTTGTTCAGGTATAACTGATTCTATTCTTGAAACAGAAGCAGACATTTCAATCGATTTTGTAGACTGCAAGAATGTGTTCTCTCATCAAGATATGTATGATTTTGTTCCAGATAAAAGATGGATTGTCTCAGTAATGATAGTATTGATGTGTTGTTCCCTCTGATGTAATGACTGGTTACAAATTTTGTAGGTTTTTTTACATGACTCTCGCCACAGGAAGTCTCTCGCTCTAAATCTTTATTGTTCTTAAGGGACCTTGTTATTTCTCTCAGTTACAGTCTCCCATCTCTTGTATACTACATTGTACACTGTTCATCCATTCATCAATGGTCACATTGACATAGAGACATTGTTCCTTTGCGACATAGTAGGCTTCACTGCACATATGTGTCTCACTATCCTCTGTATATATATAGATGTGTCTTTGGCTCTACACATAGATGTTCCAACATGCAAAAGTGCACCTTGTGATCTTCCTATCAACTTATTTTCCTTCACTGTACCACATGGCATCCTTTCCGCCATCTGAATACTGTTCCTACCTTGCTACTTAGACAATCATAGGTACTTGTTGAATGGTGGGTCCTCCTTCTAGGGGATGCATTCTCCTTGAGTTGCTTTGTCTGCAATTTCGGCTTGGCTTGTGTTTCTTATATAAGGCATCCTGTTCAGCATGTTGAGTGTATTAGGGTGGAGCTAGACTCCATGACCACTCATGCAAAAAGTGGGCCCTTATGGGAGTGCAAGACTCTTGGCAAAACTTATCACTTTGTGACAATTAAATTCGTGTGTTCTTCCCTTGGCCTGAGAGTCAATTTGGTGGTATGGTGACAAAAGAGGATAATTACTTTGAACAATGGGGATTTAATGACTTGGCTAGCACTTTGAGATGAATATGCAACCATTTCAATGCTGGAAATCATTGGAAAGTAACCATCAACTGCTGTTGCACTCATAAACTTGTTGGCTGCGCTGATAAACCTACTAGTTGCACTCACTACCTTACTGGTTGCATTTTATGTTCTACATCTGGAGAACAACATTTCATGTTTTACATGGCTTTTGTATCTGTGTTATTTTGGTTACCATTGCCTGTTCTACAACTGGAGGACAACTTTTTACGTTCTACATGGCTTTTTTGTCAGTGTTATTTTGGTTGCCATTGTTTAGGTGTTCAGGTTTTCTTCCCTCTTTTGTAAATTAGTGATAGGAGTTGCTTTTTCGTAATAGTAATCAGAGTTGCTTTCTCATATTAGTAATGTAAATGCCTAATAAATTTGAAGTTACAAATTTAGTGGAAGTAATTCATTTTTCTACTCCTAAAAGCTTGTGTTAAGAGTAAGAGGGCTATTAATGGGACATGCCACTGTAGCAATAAGAATTGCAGTGATTGTGGATATGGATATCACAAAGATAATTGAGAATAGAGACTAAGAATGTCTATATGGATAAACCCCAGTCTCCCAATTTGCATTTATCTGTTCATCAACCATTCGTACAACTTAGGATTCATAAGAGGCGATGCATCATCTGCAAGGTACATCGCCCTAAACCAGTCTTATGGCCTGGCGAGAGAATATTGGTTAGGCCCTTGGGGTATTGTCCTTAGCAGAGAACATTGTCCTACTAGCTTAAAATATAAAAAATTTCCATAAAATTTGTCTTCCAGTATTCAGCTGTCAAGTTTGGTCTTTCAGTAAAAAAGCTTCGGCATTTTTTATCATCAGCAAATAAAATTTAAAAAACAGGGTTCAACAGGGTTTTAGTGTTTCCATTCAATTTGTTTTATAATCTTTGACTTAATCCTCATTATTTGAATTAAGTTTGTTTACTATCAATCTTTGTTCCCTCCATTGGTCTTTGCCCGCTAGCAATTGAGAATAAATTAGCCATCCATATTCTCTCTTACGGCTAATGGCTGCATGCATGGAATTCACTATTACTGTGTTTTTAACCAACATACAATGTGATGACTCTATCACATTGTATTTATTTTTCATATCACGTTTGGGCCATTGCTACGTTAGCTGGTAAAGATAATTGTATCCATAGTTACCAAACTCAGTTGAGTTAACTTGGCTAGTCTAACTCTGCTGGGATCTAAATATGAGTAGATCAGACGGAGTTGAAGCTTAACTTGGTCAGAACTCAGGGTCTAACTCAGACTCAAACAAAACTTGAGAGTTATCTTAGGATCTGACTTGGGCTTGGCAAGAATCAGGTAAAACTTGACAACTAGAAAATAAAAGTTTTGTCCAAGTTATTTTCTTTTGCCCAACTTTCCTGAATTAAGTCTTAAGTCTTGCCTGATTTTAAGTCAAACCTTGATTCTTTGTCCATGCTGAGTTGCACATAATGCTTTATAGAAACAGTTTCCTTAATGCTATTTTATAGAGACATATAATTGAGTTCAGGATCAGCTGATGCTTCCTTCACTTTGTTTAATGAGGTTGTTTGTATTTCCAGAATCTCTTTTAGGAAGTAGCTATTCCATGAATATGAAGTTATGCATTATTTCTCAGTTCTCAGTTTTCTTTTTTGTTATGGATAAAAGATGTAGTGAGCATGCTATGCCAAGTTTATTCATAGAGATTAGTAATGAAAATCCAAATACAACATATAGAAGATTAGGTTGACAGTGGATGGTTGATTGGCTCCAAAGATACTATAATTATATTTTCCTTTCCAGTGATCACTTTTTTGGTGGATTTTTTTGGTATTTTTCACTTGTCCATGCTTCATTCCTATGTTTCAAGCTTTGGAATATAATTTCCTTCATTCCATTGTTGCTCAAGTTCAACAGCTTTATTGCATCTAAGCTTCACTCGCTTACACACAAACATAGGAAATGCATAGGAATTCGTTTCATTCAGAAACGGAACTAGAATAAAGAACAAAGGAAGAAAACATCTTTATTTATCAAAATTGTGATGATTATTATTGCTAAGGCTTAATACCATCAAGAATAACTGGTGAATAGGACTACAACAAGAGAATGGAAAGCAAAATTTGGGAATTTTACTTCCATGAGGAATGACTTATGCATAAAACAAAATTTGGTCGTTCTCATTATTTACTACTTACAATCACAGTATTCCCTTTCTCCCCATCTCGATGCTATATTTAATGGAATTTGATATTGTTTTTATGTTGATCTTGAACAACACCATAGGTTGACTGATTCGAATTTGGAAAAAAGTATGAAAGGTATAGCCAAAATTATGCTAGCAAATCTAGGTCCAACATCTATAGTGTTCTGGGATATAAAAGCGAACACGGATTCATTCTTTTATTTTTTAAACAAGAACAATTAATGTATATATTACGAAAGATAGTTTACATACTGTGAAGTCTTGTTTAGAGGCAAAACATACTTAGAGTGACACTTAGCTACATAAATAGCTGCATTGAAACCGACTTCCTGAGACAGTCATCCTTATAGTTTGTAATTTCTCAATACTGCTTTGCCGTGATTGACAAAACTATTCACCACTTGTTAATATGTCGAAGTATATCTTTGTCTGCCTTACAGGAACCCCCAATAGGGTATCCTCCAGAAGAGTGTCATTTGGAGTAGAGTAAGAAGTGCTTGAATCAAAGCCTTCGCTCCACTATGATGGGAGGTACTTCCTTGAAAGCTGACCATAGATTCTAGCATATTGGGATAAGAAAACAGAGTTATTCGATGGAAATTTTCTGTTGCATAATCTCTGTACAGAGGCCTCTTGAAGCTGGGATTTCGTCTCTTGAAGTTGAGAGCCTTTTGAAGCTAGGATTCGGTCTCTTGAAGTTGAGAGCCTTTTGAATCTGGGATTTGGTCTTGTGAAGTTGCTTTGTAGGGAGTGAGAACTTCAATAGTTGTTGGTCTCACTTGCAAGGAATTAATGTTGGAAGCCAATCCTTCATAGAGAGTTGAGAACAGAAGAAGCACGGAGAGAAGGAAAGCGTTCCCAATATAGCCTGCTAGCTGAGTCATAATGTCATATGTTGAAGCAAGGACACCACACCTCTTCCAGCTCCTTGTTTTTTGTGTTTCATTTTCATGGAAAATTCGGACATGTTTATATTTTTTTCCAATACAAGGTGATTTCCCTCCCAAACGTGGAATTTCCTTAGAGTCTCTCTAAATCTGTTTATGTTTCTTTCTATCTCGACATTCAAAGAACTTGAAATTCCCATTTATGAAGCTACTACTACTTGTCAGTCTCTAAGTACTGTTAGATCTTCTGAGGTGTTCTTTTGTAAGTTTTAATATAAGTATTCCTTTTGAGTGACGCCAAGGATTCTACATAGTTGCTGGTTGCTACTCCAATGTCCCAAGTTAAATTTTCAAATAATCTTCCTTTTTTTGTTAAGATTATCCATGCCATGAACGAATGGCTTGGATCTCCTTTTGATGTTCATCAAAGAGCATTGTTAAAATCTTCGCATCCAATCATTAATATAATCAAATTTGCAGGAGATTACTTAAATGGGATTACATTCATGTACTTTTTTCGGTGCTAGTTTCCCTCCCTTTCTCTTCCCAATTTGCCAAATCATAACTATTCTTCCAAACTTTTTCTTGTTGGCTTAATTCAGCCTGCCTAATTTTTGAATTTTTCTAATCAAGTTGGCATTGATTCTTTAGACGTATTGGGAATATACCTATTTTCATTGAATATCTTGTCATTTTGATCAGTTGTATCTTCGAAAGAGAATAATATTCCAAATTACCTTTATAATTGGCTTGTTTTTGAATCCTTCAAGCAATAAAAGAAACCAGTTACTGAACAGTTCTTCTTTAGAAGATGCTGTAATAGAGGAGGGGAGACTCATTTCTATAACAGAAGAACGTAGGAAAGGGGGTTTCGTTGTTTACAAAACAATAGTCACATCTTGAAGGATCATTGATTCCTTGTTTCACCAGGTTCTCCTCTGTTAAAAGTGTCTCATTTGGCCAGACATTAAAAGTCAAGTTTGGAGATGGAATAGCTCAATTCGATCTTATTTCATTTGATTTCTAGAGAGAGGAAGGATCCGCTCCTTCCAAGAAGTTTGAGGTATCCTTCTTTAATAATCTATTTTCTTGATTAGGTGCCCTGTTTTACTTATTCCTTTCTTATTGGAGCTTTCCCATCCGGGACTTGGGTCGAAGTTTGAGGTATCCTTCTTTAACAATCTATTTTGTTGATTGGGTGCCCTGTTTTACTTATTCCTTTCTTATTGGAGCTTTCCCATCCAGGACTTGGGTCAGAAAGGTCCAAAGGGTGTTCAGAGTATTAAGAAGGGAAATGGGATAGATCCACTTCGTTTAAAGGGGAAGAATGTGAATCAGCCTAGGAGGATATATGTGCCAAAAATGAAGGATTGTTAACTTTAGACCATCTTCTAAATGGAGATAATTCCAGATTTGATATTTGAAGGGTTTCCAAGCACACGGTTTTCGAAATCTTTCCACAAGAGGCATCCTTTGGCTGTAAAGTTAGATAGTTGTATATTTATAATTTATTTCAAGCTCATGGCCTAGCTAGACACTAAAATGATGTATGAGACCCACTTGTTTGTGAGACAAAAAACCCTCTCCACATAACATTTGCATTATTTAATTTATAATAGTGTATATCTAGACTAACTCTGGTTGTGCCGTTTTCATTATTTAATTTACAGTGGTATACATACCGTAGCTTTCTAGAATAACTCCTATTCTACTTGTATTTATGTTTGCTAATGGTGTCCCATGCAAAGCTTTCTAGAATATCTCCTATTGTACTTGTATTTATGTTTGCTAATGGTGTCCCATGCAAATCTCCTGTTACATTTTAGTAAAAACAATGTTCACATATTTGTGTGGAGATGATGCTAGGTACCAATTCTGACTTCTTAATCAAAGGGATACTTTCATACTTCCTAAATGCTTCCAACACATTATATTATCGTGCAAAGTTGTTGTTTATTGTTGACAACTATTTGTGCAATGCATTTCCATTTAAAAAAACAACAAAACAGAACTCACAAAACCTTCATTGAATTCACATGCATATGATGGGCGTAGAGCCGTCACATGCATTTCATAACATATAGTTTGAGTGGGATGTACTAATTATAAGTAGCGTCTTTTATCTTGTAATCCGAACGATAAAGTTTCATAATGTAATGACATATTAACCTTCGACTCACTGGCTGCCATTATAACACCAGTGGTATATCCAACAATGCAAAAACTGGATATACCAATAATTTATTACTTAGCAAGGGTTGAGATGTCCTTTGTAGTGAGGGTGCCTAACCTTCTAGCCTTATCACAACAGGCGAAACATGCCCCTTGGAATTGAACCTGGGTGGATAGGAGAACAAACTATGCTCCCAACCACTTGAGCTACTAAGACAAGACAATAACCTTTGTGGTTATTGATTGGCACGGATGGACATGAAAAAAGGTTGATAGCTAAAAATAGTTAGTTTATAGGTACCCTTGTTGATGGCAAGGTGCACCATGGACATGTCTATTGCCCTTTGTCAAACTTGGCACGTTGCAAATTTGTGTAGCTCCCATTAGTTAGGCCTACTAAGAGAAGCTCGGAAGGGAACTTGGTGATTTGCAAGTATGACGCATGATGAACAAGATTGGCATAAAGAACTTGATTAGATTTTATAGACTTGTGATCCTAGGATACATGTAGATTCCAAGAGTTGGGGATTTGCTATTTTAGGGTTGCAATGGATGGGTAGAAGTGCCCTAAGGCGTAAGCATCCGAGAGTACAATTGTAGAATGCACTAGTTGGGTTCACATTCATTTGGCACACATCCACTAGATGAACTTCTTATGTGCACCATTGCTAAGCACACTTGGGTGTGATGGGCACATTTGTTGGGTGTGTGGCATCTCAGGCCCAACGTGATAAAGATGTTTGATAGTTGATGGAACAAGAATGAAGTGGGAAAATGCACCATTGGCCACACATTCGTCAGGCACACATCAACTGGACACACTTGTTGGGTGTACCTTTGTTGGTTGTGCTTGGGCACCTTCAGCACAACAGCATTGGATGTCAGATAGTGGATGGACAAGAAGGGGCAGAGACTAATAGGCGCACATATGTTAGACATGCTTACTGGGTGCACCCTTAGGCACCATTGGCTACACATTCGTCAGGCACACATCAACTGGACACACTTGTTGGGTGTACCTTTGTTGGTTGTGCTTGGGCACCTTCTACACAACACCATTGGATGTCAGATAGTGGATGGACAAGAAGGGGTAGAGACTAATAGGCACACATATGTTAGACATGCTTACTGGGTGCACCCTTGCCATGTGTGCTTGGGTGCCTTGGGCACACTTGTTAGGTGTGTTGTGACTTAAGCACAACACCATTAGATGTTGGACAATTTGAAATCAAGTAATGAAGGGGGTTAAATGCATCATTGATCATAGAAGTTGGTGATGTGGACACTTGAGTCCACTTAAGCATAGAGAGGTTTGTAATATGCCAAAGAAGGATGCAAGTGTGAGACAAGTCTTGTATAAGTAGTGGACACCTCAAAGTTGCTAAGGCATCATCCATTGATCATTCACCAAGAGTGTAAATGAGCTCGATTATCGTGCTAAGTTCAAGGTTGGCATGGTAGGGTGAAACTGCACTAACTGAGTGAGAAGAAAAAGAAGACAAGAATTACAAGAGGCAATCTTTCAATTTTTTAAAGGGTTTGGATTGTGAAAGTCTATTGGGTAGTAGTTAAGGCAATACTTTCTTTGACTCATTGTATATCTAGAATAAAGTTGCAATTATGTTGTTATATATCTGTGACATTTTTTATATGATAACAATAAGGCACTTGCCTTGGATGCTACCTCTACTTTGTGTGTTGTTATAATATGTTTACTTGAATGAATGTTATGTTCCTTGCAATGTATTTTGTTGGTTAAGTGTTAAGTATTGTTGGGATGTTTTAAAGGTTGTGGTGGGACATGTGCCTATTGTTTAATGAATTTGATTAAGTTGGATTCATTTGCATTTGATACATTATAGCTTACAGTAGAGTTATGAGTAGACCTCAAGTTAAAGTGTGTAGTGTGGTTGTTGTAGGTGTATGTTGGCCAACCAACTGTGGTTGAGTAAAACTAGTGTCACACAACCTCAAGAGTCAAAACAGGCTTGGGGAAACTTAGGTTCTGGTAGAAAAATTCTAGCAAACTGTAGGTTCATGACAAATCGTATCAAAGCAGTGCAAATGTTCATTATGTTTGACCAAACTTGAGGAAAATTAGTAGGTTTGGGTACAAAATCAACCACAAGAGTGACTTAAAGGTTGGAACAAAAACTTTGTTCCTTTTTTAATCAAGCAATCAAGACTACATTTTTGCACAAAAGTTGAATACTTCAACCTCTCTTAACCATGACTTAGAAGGGCGCTTCAAGCTTCGGTGGCAAGTTAAGCAGGTTGACAAAAGTAGGCTGAGGTAGTAAAGTAGATTGAGTCTTTGAGACTTCGGGTAGATTCTTTGCCCATACCTATATGCAGATGTATGGTGCAAAAGAAGAGTATGTGATGACAATGAAGCAATTGAAATTGCCCAAATCTAGTGTTAAGAATGTTGTTTGTTTCCTTTATTATCAGAATCATTTTGCTATTGATTTTCCTTTGAAGAAGATGTTGGAAGACTTGGAAGTACTCCAAGTGCAAAAAATTTAGAAGATAAAAACAACAGTGTTGGGAGGAGCCCAAGTGTACCAAACTTCAAAGGCATAGGTTCTTGATAGGCAAATTTAGGGTAGTAGTTTGGTAGGCAAGTGTACCAAACTTTTGCATGTAGTTTAATATATTTGTGTTAATTAATTCCATAAATTCAACTTAACAAGTTATATTTGTGTTGATGGGTTGAATTTGTTGTTTGGATGGACTCTATGGTATGTAATCTTAGTTGGATTTCCAATATACTTTTAAACCATATTTTCATTTTATTTTTTAGTACTATTAGATATTATATCTTACCTCATTTTATGGTTAACATTGTATAACAAAAACATGCGTTGTGTTATGTAATTAATACTAACATGTAATATTGATTTTTTTTGTCAGAATGCTATAGGTAATGATTGCCAAAACGATGATCCAAATTATGTTCAACATATATCAAGGGATGATGAGGATGAGGATGAGGATGATGGTGGTGAAGGAGGAGATGATGATGATAGTTGCGGTGTTGGTGATGATGTGGATCAGAGTAATGAGGATGGTCAAGATGATTAAGAGGATGATCTTAGTGGTGGTAGCTAGGCATGCACATGCATTGTTTTTTATGAAGAAATTATTGTGTAGAATGACATTGTTATGTTTAGATGGGTGTTGTGAATTTACCCTATATCAATGAGACATTTTGATTTTGTAATCATACGATGAGTTTGATTTATGTATGTTGTTAATTTATCGTAGAATAACGATATTCATGAAATATTTTGATTTGTTAATCATATTTGAATTTTAGTTGTTTTGATTAAAAATAATACTGATTTTATTAGTATTATGTTGCTATTTTATACATGTTTTGAAAATTGTTAATGGCAAATTGTTATTTTTTTGGATGGATGTTGTCAATTTCTCTTAAATTTCTTTACAAATGATTTTGAATTGTGATATCTGCTTTAATGATATTTAGAAACTATCATATATTTCACTATGAATCTATAAAGGGGGTCATATATGTAAAGAAAAATATACTCTATATAAGAAGTCAAATGCGGATCTAAGCATGGATGCAAAATTGAAAGTAAAAATGGATGTTAAACTAGGAATTAATACAAAATGCAAACAATTGACATACAAAGTGTTTTAAATTAGAAGTGAAAAGTTGTGCAATAGTTGACACAAAGAAGGGAACAAAACATGGCATACAAAAGGATATCAAATTGGGCAAAAACAAGGACACATAAATGGGCACCAAATTAGATGCAAAAAAAGACAACAACTAGATGTAAAATAAGATGCAAAGTTGAGCGTTAAAAAGAAGCAAAAAAAGTTACAAATTAATATGCCAAATGATGATGCAAATAATGGTGTAAATTTGGGATGCAAACTTGGGTGCAAAAAAGGAAAAAAAAAAGATGTAAGAAAAGACATAAAACAAGATGCAAAATGGGGCTGAAAAAAGGTGAAACCAAGGATGCCATATTGGATGTAAAAAATGATTCCTAATCACATGCAAATTTAGGCTCGAACTCAGACACAAAATTATATGCAAATGTGGACACAAAATGAGGCAAAAAAAGATGCAAATTTGGATGGTGAAAACGATGTAAAACTAGACACCAAAGAAATGCAAAATTGGATGAAAAAGTCGGTGTAAATAATGGTGCAACATTGGACACAAGTAGACAAAAAATGGTGCAAAAAGGGGCATAAAATAGCTTAAAATTGGATGCAAAACTTGGTGCAAAAACAAATACAAAATTAGACGTAAAAAATGGCTCTACATTGAATGTACCATTAGACACAAAATAAGATGCAAAGGTGGACACAACACATGACTCAACATAAGATGCAAATATAAATGCAAATTTGGATGCTCAAAATGATGTAACATTAGATGCAAGAGATGGTGTTAAAAATGATGCAAAATTGGATGAAACAAATGACGCAAAATATGGTGCAAAATGAGATGGGAAAAATGGAGACAAATCAAACGTAAATGTGGATGTAAAAAATGGTCCAAAAAAAGATGCAAAAATGGGCACAAAAATGGATGCAAAATTTGGTGCTAAATCAAATTCAACACATGGTGCAAAGATAGGCACCAAAGCTGGTGCAAAAATAGAAGCAAAAACTAGTGTAAGACTAGATACAAAACCTGGCGTAAGATTAGATACAAAAATTGACACAAAATGGATGCATAAAAAGAAGTTAAATTGGATTCAAAATACAGTGTAAACTTGATGCAAATGATGGTGCAAAAATGGAAGCAAAGAATGACACAAAATAGGAAGCAAAAGAGAATGAAAAATAGATGCAAAAAATGACACAAAACTAGAAGCAAAACCTGTCATAAAATAAGATGCAAATCTTGGTTCAAAATTTGACGCAATAAATGATGCATAGTTTGGTGTAAAAAATGATGCAAAATCTAGCGTGAAAAAGGATGCAAAATCAGGTGCAAAAAAGGACGCTTTAAAAATTGTACAATAGATCCAGATTTAGCGCCAGGTTGCTCATCACAATTACAAAAAAAATACACTAAAATCTGGCGCTAAATCTGGCGCAAATCGCTGGTTTTGTTGTAGTGCACATCAACAAAATGTGTTTGGATTCCACCACTCTAAATACATTAGGTATGCCCATAACATGATTTGGGGGGCACATATGCCCCTACATTTCCTCCTCATCCTTTAGAGGAGCTCGTTTCAGTTGGGTCAAAATGATTGAATCCCTTATTCGAGAACTTGGAACACAATAGCGCTCCAAAAACTCCTCCTACTAGGGGGCATCATTCCCATCTTTACATACTAGATTAGTCCCCTCCATCACATATGTTGGGGGGAAATATCCCATTCTTGGGGGAATGATGATTCCCCCCTTAATCACATTCTCATTTGATCAACATAAGTCTCATCCTAGACCCCAACGATCTGGTTGATTATCCTCTCATTCCTTGGATATTTTTTCTTACTAGTCTCTCCAGCGAGCCACATACACATCACATATCATAGATGCCTGATTCCATATATTCAAACATTATACTCTATGTGATGCCACACTTACCACCTAGTCCCCATGTTTGACGTGGTGGGAAGGTATGATCCTAGACCTTCTCTAGTAGTTCATTATCATGTTCTATCTTACCTTGACCCTTCACCAGGAACCATCCTTCCAGGAAGCATTAAGGCCATTTTCTAGACAAGTAAGGCTAGCCACCAACCTGAAAGTCGTAGATCCAGATTCTAATCGTCGTTTTGTCAACTATGATCTCCACCGTATCTAGGGTCTTCTCTTCATGTCCAAATTCTCCACAGCACATTTTGCAAATGAATTGGATTTGGGGGAAAAGAAGCCCTTTTATAGGAAAAAACCTAGTTTTTCCATCACCCATTGCGATGAAACCATAGCTCCATTTGATGAACCTTCAACACCATTGAAAATATCTCACTGAGTTCTATATTGAGTCTCTCTTTGTTTTTGGTAATTTGACACTTCATAAGGAAGCCATTTTTTCCATGAGGTCTCACTTCACCACCTATTAAAATTAAATTTCTTTATTTGAGCCACCTATAATTTGTTACCACTTTACCTTTGCACTGGTTGACTCACGTGTCAATTTTCTTCATGAGTAACCATGATTTACTCATATTTTTATGGTCCCTTCCCAGCCTTCCACCCATGGCAGCATCATCGAGTCACCCTTGTATCAACGGAGTCTTTTCCAATTCCCCTTAAGTCCCGTTACAGTGTTTCATACATGGTCGTGTTGAATCCCTTCCATTTTACTCATATTTTTTGGCCTCTAGATCTACTACTTCGTCTTTGCCGAACCCCCATTTGAGTCATTGACCACCCCCTCTAGAATCGATTTAGTTGCTGCCAGGTCAACCATCCTTATTATGCTCTAACAAGTGAAGTCACAAGTGTACCACCCATCTTCTTTCATTCCATCATCATCCCTAGTGTCATTCCATCAGTCACTCTACTATGATCCCTTGTGCCTTTGTTGAGGATTTCTTATTGCCTTAACTCTGGCTGGCCCTCTTCTATTAACATCAACCCATTTATTCCAGAAGAGTGGTCTAGAGGGGAGTGTAACTTGTTTCTAGCTTCCATCTTTGTTCGGTGCCTCGGATCAAGAAAATGGACTCATTATTTCCCTTTGACTTGGTTGTTTCTCACGTACTCGACATCAACTCCTTATCGCACAATTTAGATTCGTACACTTGATGGTTTAGTGATCTAGACAATTGTCCAATCATTCTCGGTTGTGTGTGAGATGTTCCAAACCTCATGAGGAGGTGGCCCTTCAGGTAGCCCCCCACATTCTCAGATGGCCATAGATGTTGATCCAGCCTTAGATGTAGTTCCGCAGATATGATGGGTTCAGTTTCCACTGCTTGCAACACCCACATCACGCATGTCTCCTTCATACGATCCATTCAGATCTTCAGAGCCCTTTCCTGTTCAGCAGGGCTTCCTTGGTTGTGATCCCCCCTCACCATGTCATCTTGAGGGGCATTATATCTCATGTACTCAAATTTTATTGTATTCAGTCCTGAACTATGTTTTTCCAGGCGCATTATGTATATGGGATCCATTATATTATTTTCTGACCCATCGATGTCAATGTATCATGTATCATGTACTTTGGGGCTCAATCCCACATTGTTGGGCTCACCATTATTATTTGTACGTAGTTATCTTAGAAGGTATGGGTATTCCTCCCTCGCCTCATTTGAGATCATGTACTCACACATCAAAGGAGACTTCTATCAGTTTAGTAGGTCTCGCCCCATCCATTGTTCACCCGTCCTTGCATTGTTTAAGTTATCTCTCTCTCTCTCTCTCTCTTTGACTCCCCTTTGGTGTCTCGTGGAAGTGTAACCTACAATGTATTTTGGTCATATGATTTTCTCCTAACAACCCTACATATGGGGGCAATCTGTTATCACCAAAAAATGGTCACCTACCCATTTCTAACTAGGTGGATCGAAATACACCATTTAGAATTAATTTACCATAGTAAAATCACTCTCCACAATTTCACTGTGGAAACTAATTTAGTAAACCACTTTTATTAAATTATTTTATGATTTAAATAAAAAAACCCAATAAAATAATTAGATAAGTCATTATTTATTAAATTTTCTCTAGGAATAATTATTTAATCACTATTTAAATAATTATTCCTTGTCACATTTGATTAAATCCCCAAGGAATAATTAAATAAATCACTATTTGTTTATTATTCCTTATTTATATTATTAGAATAATTATTAAATCACTATTTAATAATTATTTCAATTTCACACCTTTCTTAATATTCACCAAATAATTAATAAATCATTTTATTTGTTAATTATTTCTAAATAAATATATTTAACCATTTTAAATATATTTTCCCTCTCCAATAAATGTAATAAAGTATTCCAAGCGGTTAGATCTTGATTTGGTTAATATTATTTTATTATTCGCCATTTTCGATATTAACTCAATACTTTGTTATAACTAGGAGGGTTTTTCATTCATTCTTCACCATGATCATAATCATCGTCACCATTATCGACTTTTTTCTTTCGAGCTCCCATTTGAGTTATGCAAATTTTGGCTGGGTTTTTCACATATTGAGAGAGAAGATCATTTTCTAAAGCATGAAGGACATCAAAGGACCCATTCCGTGGAGGGGGACTTATAGACCGATATGGAGGTCTCCTTCACTAGGTGTTTTTAATAAAAGATCTATTCAATTAAGCATGTTTCCATTTGGTTTATTGATTTAGGTATTTTTACTACTACTTTCTATTATAGATCATCTATACTTTTGTTGCAGGTTCTCCATTTTTATTGCAGATCTGAATCGTTAGCAGCCATCAACTTGTTTTTAGGGTCACTTGTCACGTAGTGACTTAAGTGAAGTGTTTTTGGTACACCTTCCAAGAAATTTCACATTGACACAATGAAATATCAAACTACACTATAGCTTAATAACTGAGGCAATCCTCTCAACACCAACAAAATCTACACCAACATGTACTACAATGTATCCAACAACACTGACATTACCAATCAAAACAAGAACCCATTTCAAAGGTATTGTTATTGGTAAGGTGAACTTGAATCTGAAAGTCAATTATTATTCTTACTAGAGCCGACCTACCTAATGATTCATGGCTTTCACTTTTGACACTCCTAACAACTATTGTAGTGTCAGCCAATTCCACTTCCATCTCTTTGATACTGGCATGCTACTAAGCTTCAAGAACCTAAATGGGTTGTGCACTATCCCCACAATAGCCAAGAATTGCTTGTATTTTAGCTCTAGATTGTGTAAATGAGTGGATACACCTTATAGCAAGGGTTCCAAGAAAAATCCATAACAATTCCACATACTTGCCACTCTTAATCCAGATGATCCGCAATTCAGTCCTTTGCAATTTTGGACTTAACTTCTTCATTCCATATTTTTCACTAATTTGGATGCTCCCTTTCTTCTTTGAATACCACGTTGGTCCAAATATCCTCAAATCTGGATACCTTGTGACTTGGTAATGTTTGATTTAGAGATTCGATATCTGATCCTTGCTTCTCTTCACACTAGAATGCACTACCAATGTTATGAAACCAACTCACAAAAAGATAGGAAAGATATATGAACGCCTTAGAAATAAGCCTATTCGAGTGGGAAACCTCCTTTACATTAAACAAATGAACAATTCTTAGATGATACAAATGACAAGACCTCCTTTCTATATATAGGAGTCTAAGGGGTCATAATATAATCAGAGCCGACATAACAATAATAATGTAAGCGCACAATAATAACAATAATGGGCTTCTGTGGGGCACAATAATAACAATATGGGGACTACATGGGCATAAAAATATAATAAGGGGGTTGTACTAATAACAATAAGGGGTTACACTAGTAGTATAGGGACCTAACATGATGCAGCCCAAACCACTCCCAGGCCACTTCTACCAGGATCTTTCTCCACCCATGCATATAAAACACTTATGGGTTATGGATGGAGAATGCACTCAACCGAATATAGCTTCCTCAGCAGTTATAACAGGCATATGAAGACCTCGGTAGTTACACTAATATATAAAGGCATATGAAGACCGAACCCCTACGGCCTATTGAACGAGTGCATAAAATATATGCGGACATCCAATTTCGCCTTTGATTCTAGATGCACAGCAAACTATACTTATAAATCCGGAATTCAATCTAACCTGAGATCGCTGGTCAACAATAGATTCGATGTCTTTATACGCTATGGCTCTTCCACAATTAAGGATTTGTAACTCAGCATATAAACCCAAGGAACCGTTCCTTGACCTCTTGACGACAATATGTCAGCACTTTCAGTTATGACTTCTCAACAGACATATGTCGCCAGTTCCCTGTTGGTTCTATTAATGAATTCTCCACCTCCGAATGACGCTCGATATTCAAGAAATAATAGCTGTGCATACACGCCTTAATTAACTGAAACTTGTCCCCATACATACCATCATTCAACTCTGAAGTATGCGCTGATACGCTTCAATCCTCTTATGTGACCAAACTGGATATACATAACAACAAACGAACGATATATATATAACAGTCAAGTGTTATAAAAGTCGGCACAGGCATACATACCGCAGACATAAACACTGTAACTTTGAATGGCTATTACAAATACGCAGACCACCTACGCCCATCTGCCAGCTAATGAATTTTCAAATGGTTATTACAGAGACACATACTACTTACGCCCATCTGCACGCTAATGCGCAATTTTAACATTATATGTCCTCAATTTTTTTCCATCATACATAGAACCATATCTCGGAAAACTCAAACATGCTACAGAACTGAATTCAACATATATTCACATAAAACAATTATTTACAAGAGCTTCCCACTCATGGCCAGATATCCAAATCCATGGCCCTTTTACAAACTGCCCGAAGGCTCCCAAGGAGAATACTTTCTTACTTCTCACACTCACTCCTCCCACTTCTCTGCCTTCAATGCCTTTGAGGCTCCCTAATTTATTAAACTTAGCATGATAAAAAAATCCTAAAATCACTAAAGCTCATGCAATGCATACATATGGCAGAAGCATCTTTTTTGCTTTATTATATCTTTTTCCTATTCTAAAATAGAAAAGCTTTCCTTATCACTTAAAGTCCCCATCCATTCCTTTTTATGCCTAAAAGCTCTCCTATTTTTATTTATTTTGAGAATATCTAATTAACTTGGAATTTAGGAAACTAATGCATGACCCCTATTTCTATTATTTACAATAATTCCCTTTTGAGTTGATGCTCCCGCATCATACTCCCAAGGTAGAAAATTTCATGATCTCCTGATCATGTGTTCAGCTCCATGTTTGCTTGGATCCTATATCTTGTACTGTAACTTTGCACTTGTCGCTGATTCTGTCTGTTGTTCTTCTCCAGGTCTCCACACTTTATGCTGCTTTGCTCCACTAGCCGCACTCTTGCAATCTTCTGCTGTCTTCCTCTTGCTGCTTCTGCTACTTCTCTTCTTTGCTGATGTCTTTTTCTGAGACACTTTCAGCATGATTCTTCTGATTAATTAAATTTCCTTGTCTAATAAATCTTCAAGCTGCTGATTTCTTGCTTCTATGCTGGTCTCTGTTCTGACTGCCACCCGATCATCCACCCTCTCTTGTCTTCTGGAACAGAGAACTTCTTTTCCCTTTAATTGATTGTTCAGCTGAGTCAAATGTTTCTCAGCACTGGCGACCATACCTGCATTCACATAACACATGTTAAAACAAAAATCACAAGGCATCAGTGCCTTACTTCCCTCTGCCAGTATCTCAGTATGCTGTTTCATCCCAATCAGCACATCAGTATGCTGATTTGCCTTCACCATGAGACTGTTAGCTAGTCCTTCCTTCTTACCATCTTCAGCTTTATGATTGTCATTCATAAAGAGTCTCTTCCCTTGTTTCTCCATCCAATAAGTCCTCTGTCTCTCCAACTCTCTTCTTTGGAGATCTAGTTTCCTATACAATTCAACAACTTCATTAGGAGTAGACCTTGGAAATTTCACATGATTTTCTATACCTCTACTAGTTTTTGACCAATCATCAGCTGGTCCTTCTCTTTCTGCCTCAACATCCTGATTAGACTCCTTCTTCTCCATCTGCTTCTGAGATCTTGCTAACTCATTATCGATCTGAACAGCTTTCAGGTTCAACTCTTCTTGCACAAACTCTAAAGTTTGTTTATCTTCTTGTTATGTACCTGCAAACATGCACAACTCATTAGTTTTTAAATCATGAGACTTTTCAGTCTTGACTGCTTTCTTCAACATTTTCCTCTTAATATATCTGCATGCGGGAATATCAAACTCCAACTCTAGCGTAAGAACTCTAAGTCCCTTTTTCAACAAGGCAATCACAATTTGCTTCGACCTCCTCTGCAACTGTCGCCAAATCACTCTCTCTCCCTTCAGTGGAAAGATCCACTTTCTATTTTGATTTTTCTGCTCTTGTATCCATTCTTGCAGTACCTGCAATTGTACCTTCATTACTGCAATCTCTCTTTCTCGAACTCCTGCAGTCATCCCATCAGCTAATTGTCTTTCACCTGCAAACATCCACAAATTGTCAGATTTAAAACCATATGACCCTTTGGTCTTACTTGAAGTTTCAGTCTTCAAGCCTTCATCTTCACTATCTCCCAGAAATTCTCCTTGTTCTGGTTCACAGATGTATTCTTCCATTTCAACTTCCTCTGGACTCATCTTCTTGCCATTTACCTTGGCATCCTCTTTCTTATGTCCTCTACCGTGGCTTTTTCCTAAACCTCTGCTATGACTATCAGTAGTCATCTTCTCCTTCGCCATGAGTTCCTCACCTATGAGTTGCATGAAGCCTCTACCACAGCAAACTCTCTTGCTGCCACTTACCTCACCAATCCTTCCCTCCGGATCTGGTCTTTTGGTAATCATTGGTCCTCTGCTAGAACCTTTCGAGCATCCTCCACTACTCTTTCAAGCTTCTCTTATCTGCAACTTTCTTCAACCTCTGTTGATTCTCCTCTGCAACAAGCCTCTGCAACAGTCAGTCCTTCTGGCTGCAATCTTACCTCACTAATCTCTCCTTACTTAGTCTTTTGGTAAGCACGGTCCTTTGTCTGGAACCTTCTTCTGAGCAACACCTTTGCTCCCTCTAGGCTTTTGCAATCTCCTACTCTCTCCTGAGAACACTTCAGTTGTCCTCTTTATCCAATTCCTTATTGGATTCTTTAGGTTCACTGCCACTTCTCTGCAACCATAAACTTCAATCCATAAATTTCAAATCAGAAAAATAATCTCACCTCTTAAGACCTTGCATGATCTTGTCCTCCCTTTGTTTCTGCAATCCTGTTAACCCGTGAAGTTGCATATCAAATTTAAAAACCCTTCATCACACATTCAAAGAAACACACACTTTAGTTTTCGACTGTATTCATTCAAGAAACAAACAATCTTCAACAAAGTATTCCTGCTCTGATACCACCTGATGCAGCCCAAGCCACTCCCAGGCCACTTCTACGAGGATCTTTCTCCACCCATGCATATAAAACACTTATGGGTTATGGATGGAGAATGCACTCAACCGAATATAGCTTCCTCGGTAGTTATCACAGGCATATGAAGACCTCGGCGGTTACACTAATATATAAAGGCATATGAAGACCGAACCCCTACGGCCTATTGAACGAGCGCATACAATATATGCGGACATCCAATTTCGCCTTCGATTCTAGATGCACAACAAACTATACTTATAAATCCGGAATTCAATCTAACCTGAGATCGCTGGTCAACAATAGATCCGATGTCTTTATACGCTATGGCTCTTCCACAATTAAGGATTTGTAACTCGGCATATAAACCCAAGGAACCGTTCCTTGACCTCTTGACGGCAATATGTCAGCACTTTCAGTTATGACTTCTCAACAGACATATGTCGCCAGTTCCGTGTCGGTTCTATTAATGAATTCTCCACCTCCGAATGACGCTCGGTCTTCAAGAAATAATAGTTGTGCATACACGCCTTAATTAACTGAAACTTGTCCCCATACATACCATCATTCAACTCTGAAGTATGCGCTGATACGCCTCAATCCTCTTATGCGACCGAACTGGATATACATAACAACAAATGAACGATATATATATATAACAGTCAAGTGTTATAAAAGTCGGCACAGGCATACATACCGCAGACATAAACACTGTAGCTTTGAATGGCTATTACAAATACGCAGACCACCTACGCCCATCTGCCAGCTAATGAATTTTCAAATGGTTATTACAGAGACACATACTACTTACGCCCATCTGCAAGCTAATGCGCAATTTTAACATTATATGTCCTCAATTTTTTTCCATCATACACAGAACCATATCTCGGAAAACTCAAACATGCTACAGAACTGAATTCAACATATATTCACATAAAACAATTATTTACAAGAGCTTCCCACTCATGGCCAGATATCCAAATCCATGGCCCTTTTACAAACTGCCCGAAGGCTCCCAAGGAGAATACTTTCTTACTTCTCACACTCACTCCTCCCACTTCTCTGCCTTCAATGCCTTTGAGGCTCCCTAATTTATTAAACTTAGCATGATAAAAAAATCCTAAAATCACTAAAGCTCATGCAATGCATACATATGGCAAAATAATCTTTTTTTGCTTTATTCTGTATTTTTCCTATTCTAAAATAGAAAAGCTTTCCTTATCACTTAAAGTCCCCATCCATTCCTTTTTATGCCTAAAAGCTCTCCTATTTTTATTTATTTTGAGAATATCTAATTAACTTGGAATTTAGGAAACTAATGCATGACCCCTATTTCTATTATTTACAATAATTCCCTTTTGAGTTGTTGCTCCCGCATCATAACATGCCCCTCTCCTGGAAAAAGTGTTTTCCTCAATGATTGAGTAGTTCTTGATGCTTCTGTATAAAATTATTGTCCTCCCATGTAGAATCTTCAGTGGGTAAGTTCTTCCACTTGATGAGATACTCTGAAATCAATCGATTTTGTAGCTGTCGGGTCTTGTTTCTGTGACTGGTCCAGGTTCCAATATGATTTTTCCTTCCTCTTCAAGTTCTCGCAATATTGTTTGAATTGGGATATTTTGTAACTTTTGAATGAGTGGCCACACTTCTTTGTCCTTCTTCCATTCATCCCTTGGTTCGTTTATCCAATCTGGTTGGATAATAGAAATAGCACAAGACAATGCTTCCACATCCTCATCCTTTCTTGAGAGTGCATCTGCAACAAAAAATTTCTTCCCTCTTTTGTAGATGATGTCAAAGTCATAACCCAACATGTTTGTGACCCATTTTTTCTATTCTTCTAAAGATAATATTTGTTCTAAAAAGTACTTAAGACTACCATGATCCCTTTTTACCTTGAAGTGCCTTCCCATTGGGTAAGGTCGCCATTTCTTAAGTGCATGTAGTATTACCAACATTTCCTTCTCATAAATAGCTTGCTTGAGATGTAGCCATAAAAATACCCAATCACCTACATCAAAACTTTTTTCACTGCGATGTTGATCTACCTGTTGTTTCATTTGATTATGCACGAAAATGGCGTTATCCTTTAAAATTTGGAGAAATTGTTGTTGATTCTCGATGTGATCTTTCACTGCTTGAACCTTTTTCTTCTTGATATGTCCTTCTATCTTGAGAGTTTGAGGAGTGGTATTTTCTTCCAATGCTTTACAAGATATGTTTAGATTCATTCCTTGATGCTTGATGTGATCTTTCACTTCTTGAACATTTTTCTTCTTGATATGTCCTTCTATCTTGAAAATTTGAGGAGTGGTAATTTCGGCCAATGAATTACAAGATATGGTTGGATTCATTTCTTCTTTCTTGATGTGATCTTTCACTTCTTGAACCTTTTTCTTCTAGATATGTCCTTCTATCTTGAGATTTTGAGGAGTGGTAACTCTTGCCAATTCTTTACAAGATATGGTCGGATTCGTTTCTTCTTTCTCCAAGGTTGGGCCTTGGCGTATATCATCTTCTTTTGATGTTCCTTGATCATTTTCTTCCTCCTCTTCATACTCTATGTAAAATAATTTCTTCTTAGCACACTTATGACCTTTAGTGCATTTGCTATCACAATTGTAACAAAGCCCTTTTTCTCTTTTTTCTTGCAATCATTGTGGTGTAACCCTTGTAGGTTGTGGAAGGCTAGGAGAAACAACACTTCACTCTTTATAGTTGTGAGGGGTAGACTTACTTGTTGCCATAATTTTTCTTTCCACTTTGTAACAAAGCCCTTTTGCTATTTTTTCTTCCAATTGTTGTGGTGTTGCTCTAAAGAAGGTGTTGCTCTTTGTATTCTCATAATGTGCTATAATTTCCTCCTTGAAAATTGACCACATAACAAGTGGTTTACGAGAACAAAGCCCTTTATACCATAAAAATTGATCTTGTTCTAAATATGAAGATGAAATACATACCTTTTGTAACAGTGGTACACCATGTAGATCAAAATATTTCTCCATTTGTAGTATCCAATTTACCAGATCCTTGCCATCAAAATTCCTCATCTCGATTTTTCTTGATTTTAGGAGCTCAATCTTGAAATGATTGTAACTCTGTACTTTCCTATCTCTAAGTTCTGAAATTGCGACCTGCAATAGCCCTATGTGTCCTCTTTCCAATGCCACCACTTTGATCAAAATTGGATTCTCCAAGAAAGAGTTATGCACAATCTCCCAAGATGACCTGATTATATACCTTTTTAGAAAAGCGAACTTGTATGAAGTTCCATGTGTCACTATTTTGACCTTTGGATTTGAAAAAGATACAAAAGACAATACAATCTGTCCTCTTTTTGTAACTGCTTATGAAATTCCAATTTGATGCTTAGAGAGACAGTTATGACGATTTTCCCAAGGTGACCTGTTTGGAATGTAATTTGGGTGTCTGTAAAAACCCTAAATTCCTCACACTATATCTCCAAAAATATAGTGAGAAAGGATCTGAAATTCAGAGCGGAGGTTCAGACAGATTTCATATCAAATGGGTTTTTTAGAGGAAATTCTGGAGCTTGCAAAAACCCTAACTTCCTCAGATCATATCTCCGCAAATATAGCGTGAAAAGATATGAAATTCTGACGCGAGGTTCAAACCAATTTCTTCTCACATGTTCTTTTTTTGTAGCTTCTGAAACTTCGTAGTGAAAACGTTATAGCGAAAATGCCACAATGGCCTGTTTGGGGCAGTGAAACCCTAGAATCCACAGCTCTGATACCAAATGTTATGAAACCAACTCACAAAAAGATAGATGAATGCCTTAGAAATAAGCCTCTTCGAGGGGGAAACCTCCTTTATATTACACAAATGAACAATTCACAGATTATACAAATGACAAGACCTCCTTTCTATATATAGGAGTCTAAGGGGTCATAATATAATCAGACCCGACATAACAATAATAATTTAAGGGCACAATAATAACAATAGTGGGCCTCTATGGGGCACAATAATAACAATATGGGGACAACATTGGCACAACAATATAATAAGGGGGTTGTACTAATAACAATAAGGGGTTACACTAGTAGTATAGGGACCTAACAACCAGATGCCTCTTGCGTCAAATATCACCTAAGAGTTGATGTGGGGTTCACCTGTACTTCGAAAAGTGTGTTAATTCCTTTGATCTAGAATCTACCCATTTTTTCACTTTTCTTCAATGGAACTAATGTATTTTCAATGCCTAGCTATGCCTACTATTGCGGGTTACACACCTTCCATCCTTCTCAATCCAAACCTTAGTGTAGGTTTTTATGCTTTCACTGTGATTTAATTGGATGGCTCGAGGCAAGGTAAAAAAATTATCTATATGAAATTATTTCATGATACTGTATATTAAGAAAGCTAATTCCAAATTTTATATTATCATAAATTCCTCATTTCAAAGTTGGTTGACTTAGAGATATTACCAACCAAATATTCATGGACCTTTTTGGTGCAATTTATATGTTGGAAATTTCTCTATCTTTAGAAATTGATGGATCCAATTCTTAACCCAATCCCGTTTTGATCCAACCCTTAAGCTTATATTTCACATTGCATACCTTATCTTCTAGAAAATCTATTCTCTTAATTGTAGACTCTAATATATGGAACTAATTTTTATTTTTTTTTGTGTAAACTGAACTTTCAAACTAAACAAATGATTGGTTTCATATACACACACTTCATAAACAAATCACATTATATATATTAATTCAGAGAAAATATATATTAACTTGAATATGAATGGGAAAAGTTTATAGGAGTTCAACAATTGTGCAATTTTCCTTTTTACAGAGAACTCATAATCTCTTTCTCTCCTATCAAATATCTGTAAGTCTCTCGTCACACAATTCTAATATATTTATTTACAAGAAATCATATTTCTAGATTAACCATACACTCTTCATGTCCTCTACTCTGCTCATTTTTCACTCTTCCTATCCTTACATACCTCTTTTACAATCAATTTACACAATTCTTTGGAGAATTTTTTGGTTCCCAATTAGATGGGATTATGTCCTCTATTTTAGGGGAAAATCACACCTAAATACCTAACCCCTCTAATAAAATTCCAAATAACACATAAAGGCTAGCTCATCAAAACCTCTATAACAACTCTAGATTCTCTCCTAGAACTAAGACAACTTATAATTACATGAGAAATTTACCTTTCTACTCTTGTTAAATTACTCTATATTATACAAATTTGATTAAGGGAACCCACTCTCTTTAGTAAATTCATAAGACCCTCCTTTTGAGGTCAATGATAAGGTTTGAACTGTTGAAGATGATCTTACATCACAAAGATTCTTTCCAAACTGAATATTAGGCATGCCTGTTCCCCATCAACATATATGTAAGAGAATTTTCTCTTTCACACAAGAGGTATTTTCACTTCATTTTTAAAAAAATAGCTATTGAAGAGAGTAAACATAGATATAGGTCATCATAAATTTATTATAAGAGAATTACAGTATTACAGTAGAAAAAGGATTTCTCCTCTTTCTACTTCTCATCTCCTTCAATATCATTTGTACTGTAAGCATTCTCTAAGTAGCAGGATCTATAGAGAAAATAAGAAGGCTCAAGACAATGATTTTGTAATCCCAACTCATGGTGATTTTTTTTACTAATAGAATGGATTTTTTTATTTGATACTTCTATCATCCCCATAAAACTACTATTTGGTTAATGAACTATTAGATTTATTATGGAATGAAAACTAAGGTCTAGTCAAGTATTAATGCATACAAGTTATTCTTGTTATTTCCCTCTTTATTTCTTACCTTATATAATGTTCAATAAGCTAATGAGCTATTGTTTCCTTACCCACTAGTTTTTTGTTTGATGAATATTTACTAGGAAAGTAATTAAGCTTCCTCCTTTTCCCATATTTGTTATTTTTTAGTTATTTTCCTTGCCTAAATAGGTTATGGATCCCATGGTTTAGAATATTATCCATGTTTTTTAATGTTTCATATGCACTAACATTTGAGTCCAAATTCATTGAACAAGTGATTCCTTGTGAAGGGCTAGTTGCAACATGGATGGAATAGATTTTCCTTAAAATAGAATAGTTAAGTAGATATTGGAGACGGGTAACTAATTCATTATTTTCCTTTCTTTACACATTCCTTATGGTCATTTTGGATGTTGTGCCTTGTATTTTTTCTTCCCAAACCCCAATGGTTTATACCCTCCTACCATCCTTATGCATAGAAAAGTATGATAAATTTAATATCATACATGGTAGCAATGCCATGTAACCTAGTGAGCTTAATTTCCAAATAGGTTAGGTAGGTAAGTCACTATTTTTCTTAAATCAATTCCCTAAATTTTACTCTCGACCTTTTAACATTTAGTTTTATTTCCAACATTGTTTTGAGGACAACTTTCCACTATCCAAAAAAAGAGTTTGAGAAGAAGTAATTTTTTGACTCCATGTCCCAATGGATTAAGGCTCTACATGCCCTATAGTCTATATGTTGTCATCATACAAGCATGAGCGATATCATAAAATGGAAT
Source organism: Pinus tabuliformis (assembly GCA_031772625.1). Lineage (NCBI taxonomy): Eukaryota > Viridiplantae > Streptophyta > Pinopsida > Pinales > Pinaceae > Pinus > Pinus tabuliformis. Next base: position 993,814,658 of record CM062812.1, on the reverse strand, counting down.
AATGTTATTACCTTATTGAGCCCAAAGAAATTACATGGTTAATTACATTTGAAATGAATCTTTTCCTTTATAGTTTTCACATACTCCAAGGTCCCCCCCTAATTAGCCAAAATTTCATTAACATTTTATCCCTTAGAAACCTTCATGGATGTTTAAAATCCTAACTTTTTCTTCCTTGTTTGAATTTTTCTTCCATCCTAATTTACGAATTAGGAACCTTCTTGTTGTCCAAATTGTTTCCTTGGAAGACTTGAAGATCAATATCGATTCCTCAATTAGCCCCCTGTTCTCATTGTTTGAACTATTGTGCTGAAAATTTTCAAGAATAGGCTTGATTTCTTATTCGAGGTCCCTTCTCATTATTTCAACATCAAATCTGAGTTGTTGTTTTGGCTTATTTCAACGTCAACCCAAATTCCTCAACGAAGCCCTCTTCTCATTGTTTTAGTTGATGACTTGGTTGATTTCAAGATAGATCCCAATTCCTCAGTCAATTCTTCTTCTCATTACTTAAGTTGTTTCTTGGATTGATTTCATTGTCAAGTTCAATTATTTAATCAAGCCCTTTTCTCACTATTCAAACTATCACCTTGGACAATTGCAAGATTAGGTCTAATTCCTCAACTATGCCCCTTTCTCATTGTTTAAATCACACCCTTGGCTAAGTTCAAGATTGGGCCCAATTCCTTAATCATGCACCCCATTATTAAGGTTTGAGTGTATTTAAATGTGTTTATATTTAAAAGAAAAAGAAGGATTATACTTTAATGAAACAAGTGTCACTATGAAGAGAATACCTCTAGTAAGGAATCTCCACATAAGCAACTTAACCATTTTCAAGATGAAACTTGCATGCATGGCCCTAATTTCCTAGTATTAAGAAAGAATAGTGGCCCAAAAGTACAATTTAAAAAAAAAAATCATTTAGTATCTCACAAGGTTAAAGGATAATGAGATAGTGATGTCACCAAAGATGTTTTCTCAATGAAATATTGGGCATTCCTTCCCCCAATGATGTATAAGGGATTTTTCTCTTTTACATAGGAAGTCCTTTCATTCAAGAGTAAAAAAGAAAAGAAATAGTAGCTGAAGAGGGTGAAATCGAGATAGAGATTATCATATATCAAAGATATGCCTAGAATATCACAATTTTGTGGCAGTGAGTGGCTTTCTCCTCTTTCCACTTCTCATATCCTTCATTCTTATTCTTATTTTAAGCATTGCTTGAGTAGCATGCTTTGCAGAGGGAAACAAGAAGGCATAATAATTGATGTTGTAGTCCCAACTCCTAGTGCATTTTTTGACTGATAAAATGGTTGTTTCAAGTTTTATACTTCTGTAGTCCCCAAAATAGGAACTAATAATTGATTATTGATCTATTGGATTTATTGTGAAATCAAGAATAATGTTATTACCATTGGCCAATAATAATTTCAGGTAAGTTATGCTTGGTTTTGTTCTTCATTTCATATTTTATATAATGTAAGGTAACACATTATTGCTTGTCTTTCCCATTGGATTTTTATCTTATTGATATATTCTAGGAAATTAGTTCCATATCCTCCTTTGCTCATATTTATTTATTCTAAGTTATTTTCTAGCCTAACTAGATTATTGTGCCCATAATTCATAAGATCATTCCAATAGTTTTATCCTATTGCAGACCCCTTATTTATTGGATCCACTTTGAATTTCCTATAAATTAAAATTGGACATCTTATTCCTATCCAAAATCAATAATAGAGCTTAACTCCATACACCAATTTTTTCTATTATAAATCCAATCTAAGTTTCATTTGTTAAATAGGTTGTCCTTGGATGAAAATCAAGGAAAATTACCCTAGGAGATATAAGCGGTATCCCCCTTTGACCAAAGAATTGACTAGACGACTTTGAGTGACATAGGAAGGTACATCCTGCAAATTATGCCCTAGCATTCACCCATTTATGAGAGACAGCAACAATGTAACAAACAATAGAGAAAAATTAATAAAGTATCTAGAGATCTTATGTGTGATACTTTATCTAATTTAAACCTTGGCCACCTTTCCAACCAACAAAATATAAATATAAGAAACACTTTAAGCAAACTCAAAATTTATCATAAAAATAAAGACCACTTTCCAACCATTAAGGAAAAAAGAAAATACGATAATAGTGGGAAAGTAATACCTTACCAGAGAAACTATATCCAATTTGAGAACTAGTCGCCTTCTCAACCAATAAAATAAAATAATCACTTTCAACATTATTTAAATTTATATTAAAACAAAAACAATTTTCCAACTATTATTTTTCAATATAAACATTGATCACTTTTTTAACCAACAAAATAGAAAACCACTTTTAGACTAGATTTACAATTGGAAAAAAAAAAAAGACTTTCAAACTAATGTGGAAAAATGAAACCAATATTTTTTTATCACTTTTTTAACCAATAAAATAAAAAACCACTTTTAAACTAGATTTACAATAATAATAAAAAGACTCAAATCGATGTGGAAAAAGGAAAAACCAACAAGGGTGGAAAATAAAATAATAGACTAGCGAGAAACATCATTATCATATTCATCCAATTAGAAAATTGGTTTTTTTTTATCATTAAAATAAAATGAAAATCCATTTTTAGAAATTACCAAATTTGCATTTGAAAATAAGGACCACTTTCCAACGCATATCAGGGAAAATAAAAAGAGAAGATAAGGAAAAATAATAATACTTTTCTAATTTAGTTAATTGAATTATTTTTAAAAAATATAATAAAAGTAAGGATGAAGTATTGACTCATTATATTATTCATGGTATTTAGTCATGAAATTCCGATAATAGTCTAAAAGTAATTGCACTTAAAAGTGTTCTCTAATCTAATAGGGAAGAGATATTATAATGTCATATCTTGTAGTACTATATAAAAATAATAATAAAATAATAAAATAGTAAAAATAAAAATAAAGTATTGACTCATTATATTTACTCATGGTATTCACCCATGGTATTAATATAGAATCTAACGATTTAAAGGGAGGAAAACTCTTTAAAGGGGGAAAGACTAGGCTAGATCCATCTTAACTCCAAATCTACCAAGTGGGAAGACAAATCAAATCTCTTTTCACTCTAAAAGAGATTTGCACCTCAAAAAATTTGATCGTCTAGACTCGTGATAAATCAAGAATTAAGATGGATCTACACTAATAAACTATTTTAAAAATTTTACTTTAAAAAAATATACATATTTAATTTCTCAAAACACTACTCAAACTAAATAAAATAACTTAGATTTGTTACCAAACATAAAAACCAATTTAAACCATCTCAAATTTATAATAAAAATAGACTACTCCTAAAAAACACTAGTAGCCTAACCAAAAAAGTTAAGCTTGAAATTTATCCAATTTAAGAACTAGTTGTTTCCCAACTAAAAACCACTTTCCAATATCTCTAAATTTACATTAAAAACAAAAACAACTGTCCAACCGTGATAAGCAAAAGAAAAATACGAAAAAAAGTGGAAAAGCAATAAACTATTGAGAAAAATTATGCTTGATATTTTATTCGATAGAGACATTGATCACTTTTCTAACAAAAAAAAATAAAAGAACCACTTTAATCCATGACCAAAATTACAATAAAAATAAGTTTCGATTCGAAAGTAAGGTGGAAAAAAAAAATCCAATAATGAGGAAAATAATAGACCAGTAATTTATAACCTTTATCCTATATCGCTATTGGTAATGGTCGAGTCCTCAATTTTTTTTAGTTATTAGGTTTATATATGATTAGGATCTATATATGATTAGCATTTCAATTGAGTTTATCATTAAGTGGGTTTATGATTAAATCTTAGTAAAATAATATCGGTGTATTTATTTATATGAGTTAGATAAGTTTGGTGATGGATATAAGTATATTTGGAAATTCCAACAATGTATATTTTCACCTTTTAATATTATATTTAAATTTCATCTTTAATAATTGAAAATTTGTATTCTTATCAAATATTTTGGATGTAGAAAGAATGTTGGACTATATAGATTAATTTTATTAGTATAGATATTTTTCTTTACATAGTTTGTCATTCTTTAGTTATATTAATAGTATGTTTTGATCTAGTTTACAATGTTATCCAGTAAGTTGCTGCTTTGTTCTTTGAAGAATTGATCTCACTTCAAATAGATCATGGTAGCTTTTTATTTCATATTTCTTCATTTATTTTTTTATACAAGTATATTTTCTTTTGTCAAAGTTTGTTAACAATATGAGTAATGGTTCATGAAAAGAAGAAGTCTTATTCATGTCAAAATATAACTTGGCCATAGAAAGGTCTTAATAGCATGATATTGTTCAAGTACATGGTCATTGCCAATATTGAATTAGTTTTCTTTGAGTTTAGGAATTCTAGTGTATTTCATTTATGCAAGTTGATTCTTAGCTGTAGGAAAGCAACCACTTACATTGTTATTCAACTAAGTGAATAGATTGTTGCATGAATACTCTAACTATCAAGAGATCTACCATTCATGTAAATTCCAATTCAAGTGAATTATGTGCTCAACGAATGTTAGATAATTTATTGATTTACATTTGATTATGATTTTTTTTAGTTTGGAGTATTTTTATATTAGAGTATAATATGATAGTGCACATGTAGAGTACATATCTCACAAGCTTAAGTACCTTAGGTTGATAATAAAATGTAATAGGATATATACATATAAATTGACCTAAATAATTAGTGTAATTGACAAAAGAAATAGAATAACTAATTTCAAATTTCAAAATTTAGTTTATTTATACTAAAAAGGAAAATAATTTTTGAATCATCTTTGAAAACAAAAATAATAATTGTGGAAAAGTAATAAATTAACTCACCATATTTATCCAATTTGAGAATTGGTCACTTTTTCCAACCACTAAAATTTAAAACCCACTTTTAGAAGTACGCGTCTATAGTGAAAACAAGAACCACTTTCCAACCCATATAAGTAAAAGGAAAAACTCATAATGATAGGAAAGAAAAAAAAATATTGGACAACATTGGTCCAATTTGGTCATTCAAACCATTTTCAAAAATCAGAAAACATATAATAAAAATAAATACCACATTTAAAATGTGCGTTGGAACTTTGCACAATGACAACAATTATTTTTTGGACTAGTTTACAACACACATTTTGTCCCTTGTAGAGAGCATTGTAAAACAATTTTTGTTTTTTTTTTTTTTTTTTTTGACACTTTTGGCACTATAGGATTTGGGTAGATTCTAGTGAATGCACACTTACATGTGTATATGCTAAATATATTTCTCTTTCAATAACATATGAATGAAAATGGTTTTTTTTTGAAGAAAAATAAAATAAAGACCACATTCCAGCAATTGGTGAAAAAAAATGTTTTGACAATGTGGGAAAGTAATAGATTAGGTAAAGATTTTCTTTTTCTCCTTAAGAAAAATATTTTTATATTTTATAAAGATTATAAATGTTTCAACCTTAAAGACACCAGTGAAATCTAATAAGAAGACTAGAAATCATTACGAATATAAAAACTACTTTAAGCAATCTCAAAATTTACAATAAAAATAAAAACTAATGATGGGAAACTAATACTGTAGTAAAAAATGATATAATTGAAGTTTATCTAATTTGAAAATTAATCCATTCTTCAATTAAAAAAATAAATTTACATTGAAAAAATAGCCACTTTCCAACCTTTATGAGAAAAAGAAAAATCTAAAAGTAATGAGAAAGCAATAAACTAAAAAAAATTGGTACTTGATATTTTATTTAAAAGGATATTCATCACTTTTATAAGTAACAAAATAGAATAACACTTTCAAAACAAGACTCACATTCAAAACAACAAAGTAGAAGAGCTCTTTCAAAAGAATACTCACTTTCAAACCTGTGGGAAAAAGAAAAGTCCAATAATAATAGAAAACAATAAACATTTAGAATTTATTCTTTATAGATATTGGTAAATCATTATTGAAAAAATATCTACCAATTATGATTTATCTTATTTTATTATTAGAATCATTTTGAAAATCATAAAGTTTAGAATAAAAATGATTATATTCTAATCTTTTATAAGAAAAATATTTTCATATTTTATAAAAGGAATATATATGTTTGACCCTTCAAAGGATTATTTAAACTCAATAAAATGTCTGAGATCCATTACAATAAATCTCATCATGTCACTTGGCTGAATTAAATTTTGATGGAAAGGATAACAATCATTCATGCATAATTAAATTTGGATGGAGAGAATAACAATCATTCATCCAAACCACCCAAGATAAACCTAATTGAATACTAGTTAGAGAACTTAAATTTATGCAATTGGTTAATGTTTATACTTAAAACATATCCAATTTGGAAATTGATTCATGTTCTCCTAAAAAAATAGAAGAACCATTTTCCACAATCACTATAACATTCTACATTTTTAGTCTTTTCAGTTATCTCATCAATAGAATCCAGCTAAACAATTTGCAATTACAATTTTGAATTGATGAGATTGTTGTTATTAATGAAAAAAAAATTTCTTGACGCCCTCCAATTCCCCTGCTATAACAAGATTGTGTAATATTAACATCTAATATTTACCATTTGATCAATGATTTTGTCATATTTCAAGCTAAACATATTGATTATTTTTAACTTATATCACAGAGTATTAAACGAAATGGAAATTTCAAGTGCTTTCCGGTCAGGTCACAATATGTATTCTCTCCTTTTTATTTCCAACGAGAGACAATGAATTCGTTAATGGATTTTCCTGTTATTATGATCTATTATCAGTGAAATACATGAACCTTTTTAAATGTAGTATATGAACAATGTTGAAAACATAGACGACGAAAAGGAATACTCGTTTTTCCGTATTAGACACGGATGGATATTGCTTACCATGATGGTTTGAACTTTTTTTTAATCTTTTTGTTATGAAATATAAAATGCAAGAATACGTTTTAATGAATATAAATATACATAAACAAAATTACAAGTATAGGAAAATAATAAATTAATTTAAAAACTTATTTTTTACATTTATTTAATTTAAATATTGATAAATCATTTTTCAAATCCAAAAGAATACCAATAATGAAAACACTGTGATAAATCATTTTTCAAATCCAAAAGAATACAAATAATGAAAACAAAGTGGATTATTTGAAGAAAGGTTATATTTGATATTTCTATATTTTAATGATGATATCTAATAAGATTAAAAGCAATAAATTAATTTAAAAAATAGTATTTACAGTACTTATTTTATTTGATAATTTTTTATTTGATAATTGTATTTATTCAATTTGATAATTATATTTTGTTATTGGATAATTATACTTTTTCTAATTGATAATTAATTAGAGCCCTTTCCGCATTAGTTTCTGAATTCAACAATCATCATATCCGCCCAAAAAAATACCAAAATTTTAATGTGGTTTCTGAATTCAACAATCATCACATCCGCCCAAAAAAATACCATAATTTTAATGTGAAAAAAAATTGTTTACACGTAAAAGGCAGAACCAAGTTGATGGGAAAATAAACTTAAAAAATCCCATAATGATGGAAAGTGAACCATATATCATCAACAAAATTATCGGAATCTCGACCATTGAGTCTTCCTGCTAAATTCCCACAGTCAATTCAACGCATTTCACTTTTGAAATGACACTGCTTTGGAATTACTCTCATCACTATACTTTATGACGAATGTTGAGGTTTCACACTGAAACTACTTTATCAACTACAAAATTTGTACATATTATTATAAATATGAGAAGGGTAGTATACATTTTCACGAAAAAGAAGAGGGCTTGCTGTGTTTCTTCCGCAGAAGAGATGACACTGGCCTCATTATATAATATCTCATATCAATTAGCAGATGTATGAGGCCAGTGTCACCTCTCTGTGGATGAAACCTCATGTTTCTCTGTGTATCATTTATTTATTTTTGACAATGGCCTTATCTAATAGCAATAAGTAGATGTATGAGGGAGTGTCATATCTCTGTGTATGAAAACTCCTGTTTCTATATATATCATTCAATTTTCTATATATAAGCACCCATGGCATATTGGCAGTTCTTTAGATTCTCATAAAATTGATTTTCTGTGGTCTTGTAATGGATTTATTAGTTTAGCTTCTTGGATATTCTTGCTGTTAACCATTAATGTGAGTGAATAAGCTAAGTCTGAAACTCTTTTAGTAATGATTTGAAAATTTGTCATGATAAAAAATTTCCTTCCCCATTTGAATTTACATGTTTCCAATAGTTAAGCAGACCATTGATAAGCTCGTTCTATTTTATCTAGTCATATCTAATTATACTGGCCTTTTAAATATGATTGGGAAACTCCACTACAGATCAAATGGGCCTGTCCTCGAAACTTGTATGAATCCTGTGTGTTTTCTTACAGTGAGGAACGCAATGCATGAGAAAAAAAGAAAGGTATATCAAAGAAGAATGAAAAGGGTACCATCATACCAGTATACTGAGGAGTGTCTATCAAAAGGATGGTGTTCTGGGGTGATCTCCCTCAACAGAAAAACTAAAAGGACCATCAGATCTGACTCTGTGAGTTTCTTCTTTCCCTTCAAGGACCATCAGATCTGACTCTCTGAGTTTTTTCTTTCCCTTCATCAAGTATTATGATGCATATCTTGAATATAGTCTTTGGCTTGAGTTGGACTAAGTTTCATTTCCATTCTGACTCTGTGAGCTTCTTTTTTTTTGATGATGCATATCTTGAATACAGTTGTCTTTGGCTTGAATATCTTGACCACAGCCTTCCATATTTCCATTCCATTTCAGGTGCAGGCCTTTAATTTCTGACCTCGGGGATGTCATGTGACATACATGCTGAATAACAAGAAGACAAGGGGCCATTAACAAACCAATGCTTATGGTTTTGCAAACCATGTAGAGGATTTGCATCTGTGTAGATCCAATTTATTCACAGAAATAGGATCCAGATAACATATGGCCATGACCAGGCTTGACTTTGACCATGCCCATGTGGTCGTCTTTAGAAAGCAGAACCCACATTAACCAGGAAACTGTAAAACTGTATATTATAAGATCACGAAGGTCTGCCTAAGATTCTGCAAGAATCTATATACATTCTTTTTCATGTAGAGATTCTGCAAGATTATTTACACGTTTTTCTCAACTACAAGAGTAATAGAGACCGCTGGCATCTTTCTTTGTTTCATAATGTGCCTCCAAACGCTGACAGTAACATATTGATATAACAAATCACGGTTAATTCCTAGATGTTATATTATTTTAATCTTGTCTGATTGTTTTCCAGGCATGTGAGCTTTAATTACGATCACTGTTAATTCTCAGGCACGGGATTTTTAATGACAATCAGCCTTAACTCTCAGATGTCATAGTTTTTTTCCTTATCTGATTGATTTCCAAGCGTGAAACACACCAATGACTCTAAAATAAAAGGTTCCTCGATGTTACCATTTCAGTGATTTTTTATTAGATTTTGGGTAAAATTTCTGGCTTCAGTAAATAATTTTTTGCAAGATTGTTAATTATTTTTAAGTTAATGAACTCAATTTTAATATTTAAACTATTTTTTACCATATTTTGGACAAAACTCATCTGAACCATATTTTGGACCAAATTCATCTGAACATATGACACAGAAAAAGAAAAACTCATCTGAACCATATTTTGGACAAAACTCATCTAAAAATATGATACAGAAAAATGAACATATGATAAAGAAAAAAAGAAAAACATAAAACATTTTATGACAAATAAAAATAAAATAACATAAAATATTTAGAATATGTATAACATATTTTTATGAAGAAGTTACATTAAAGATTTTGGTGGACGAACCAATAAGTGTCGTTCATCTTCAGGAAATCTATTTTTTTGGTAATTATATGTGTTCTGTTTAAAGTTAGCAATTAGAGAGAGTTTATTTCATTTCATGAGTTAAAAGTGATCAAATCTCTCTAGGTACAAATCTTCTTTTAGAGTGCAAAACTTAAATAAAGGTTTGCATTAGAGGAATTTGATCCCTCTCAATGAATAATACATCCAGAGTTAAAATGGATCTATGTTGATTCTACTCATATGCATATGATCCTTATGATCCTCATTATGTATATGTATATGTTCAAGATGAACATGATCTTTTCAAATTTATATCATTACCAGAAATCCAATTAAAATTTGTGACAATTACATTTGTTTTACTTAAAGTTAACAACGAGAGGAAACTCCTTTTTTTTAATTATTTATGGTTAATATGAAAAAACACATGTATGATTAAAAGAAAGGTGGTTAACAACTAGAGGAAATCCATTTTCATTTAATTGTTTATGGTCAATATGAAAAAACACATGTATGATTCAAAGAAAGATGTACTTGAGAGATCTCATCATGCACTTTATTATAAACTTAAATGCATTTTTATTCGAAATATCTATTTTAACTCTAGATCTATTATAAGGTAAAAGTGATCAATTCCCTCAAGGTGCAAATCTCTTTTTATAATGCAGAACTTGAAGAAAGGTTTGCACCTCATGCGATTTGATGACTCTCCATGAAAGAGAGATCAAGAGTTAAAATGAATATGTATATGCATATGTTTGAGATGAACATAATATTTGAAATTTACATCATTATCAATGCAAAAAATAACAAAGTAAGAATATTTGCTAATGAAGACATTAAATAATAACAAAATAAAATGATCAAGATATTAAATACACTTCTCATTGTACTCAAAAGATCAATGCCAACCTACCTTATTCAGTGTTTAATATAATGACACTATTTGTAAATAATAAAAATTATGTTTATGTCTTAGATGAATGTGACCATTTAAAATTTACTTTTAATTTCTTCTCTTTGTCGAGAACATAGAGAATATTATTTAGAAATATATTTCAAGAATGAAATGATGAATAAGTTGAATAGAAATAAAATGACAATGTTGAATGATAAAGAAAATATACATTGCAATCAATGTATATACACATAAATCAATATGTTGATTTCAGTGTACATGTCAATTTCTAGATGTGTTGATTTCAATGTACATGTCAATTTTTAATACATTTATTCAATATACATGTCAATTTATATTTGTATTTCAATTTATATTCAATTTATAAGGTGTTGATTTCAATGGACATGTCAATTTTTATTTATTTTTAGTATGCATAAACAAAATTCTTGATTTAAGTGTACATGGCAATTTCTAAAACAATAGTTGCAAATTTCAATTTCAATTTCAGTTCATATTTCTTTGTCAATTTCATTTTCATTTTCAATGTCAATTGTCTATCCTACGTAAATTTTTTCCTTGAAGGAAAACATATTTATATTTCGTTAGATAGAAATATAGATATTTCTCCCTTCAAAGGGGTCAACTATTGATCCATAGGTTTAACTAAAAATGAGACATAAAATGTTGAATTTTAATACCTTTTTTCTTTCAGAATTTTTCTTTATAGCTTTCCTAATAGAGCGAATTATTGAAAAGACTCACTATATTAAATACCACTACCAAGATATACATGGTGAGTATGATTTTCAAAAATGTAATAAACATCTTGATGAGATGCAAGCCTACATTTGAAAACATATATGGAGAAAGATATATCATAAACCAAATTGTCCTAACTTATAGGGAGATAGTTTCCTCAGAAAGTTCATTAGCATGAGTATTTAATTCCTTGCAAATATGAGAGAAAGAAGGCCAATCCAAACTCTAGATAAAATATTTGATCTAACTAAGGTGCAAACGTCTTTTACAGTGAAAAGATAGTTTATCCCTCTCAACCCTTGGTAGATCCATAGTTAAGATGGATCTAGGTTAGTTATTGAATTTTGATCCATATCATAGCTTGATAGATCCGGGGTTTAGATGGATCTAGGCTAGTTTGAGTCATGTGCAACCATGGAAAATTTATTGAACATCTAATTATTCTGATAATTTTAAATGTGTTAAATATCTATAATATTAACCTAGTCGTTTTAATTTTAATTTTTCTCAATTACCTCAATTTGTTAAGATGATACAGTCTGTTAATAACTTGAATGATGAAAAATGATGAAATACATTTTTTGAATGCAAAGTGACAATGCAACAATGTTGAAAGATAAAAAATGTTAATAATAAGAATGTAGTCAATTACAAATACTCTTCCTTGTGATAAATCTCAAACTATTCTTATATTGTTCATATAGTCACACTTGAAAGTGTTTCTTTTCATATGGATCATATGAAAATGACAGTTGAAATTGTAGACCATTCAAATCTTTAACTTGAGCTATTGTAGTAAATGTCATAAATTGTCTCTCTTTCTCTCCAATATTAATAGTATCTTTCTCCAAATTCAATCATTGTAACTTATGGAGTGTTAAACCATAAGTTTCAATGGTAGTTGTTTTCTATTACCTCATTTGAATGCAAAGTGACTAACTCTAATAGTTCCTCCCATCCCTTACACCTAAAACAACTTAGTGGGATGTGTTATTGTCTCTTATCCCGAGCTCCATGGTCTTGTCATGGAAATGGGTTACAAAATTTATTCATTTCCAAATGTTATTGGAACTGACCTGGGGCTTCACCAACATGCTCAACTTATCAATAGCTTTCCAGCAAGTTTCATCAAAAATTGATATTTGGATCAAGAGTTATGGTCAATTAAACATTGTCACGTTCTATTAACGACCATCTAGGGTGTGAGGTCCGAACGCAATACCACAATCCTTGCACCATGATCCATGGAATCTCGAGATGGTCTAGAACTGGGCCCACATCTAAGCCCCAAAATAATTATGCATTCTTGTGCACTCCTACCCTTCGGACGTCCGACCCTCTTGGCTAGTCCAACCCCTAGACCACATAAGGGCCTCAGACTACAACCCCATTTTTACAAACTCTATACCTCCATACTTCTACATCAGTTATAATTTATAGAAGTGAGCTCCTCACCCCACTTGTCACATGTATTTTATATGGGCTGGGTCTTGCTCCAAACTAACCCAAGTTGAGGCTTGTCTGTTCTCACCACACTATGGTTATACATACATATATACATACATAGATGTATCATACATGCACGTCTGAATCAAACTAGGTCGATATTGACTAAAAATGACGATTACAAGCTATCCTCCTTAAAACTTAAAATTCCATTATGGGTTTATTTCAGTAACCCTATTTGACTAATGTAGAAATTTACAGGGTAAGTTCCACAGAAAGAATACCAAAGGACACCGCTCACAACCAGATCTCAAATCAATACACCAGTATTTTTGACGTGGTTAAAACCCTCAGAGTGCAAGGAGGGAAACAGTCCACGGCCTGTCCCAACGTGGGTACTACAGGCAATTTATTAATCAAAGAATGAAAATTTACATAATCTTCTCTCATGCACGGATTACCGGAACAATGACCCTCCATGCGCTTTAAATAGAACTCATGGACCAATCGGGTGTCAAGCCACGGATCAAGTGTCGGTAATACCGAGGTGAGAGTGAACCGTCGGATCACTACATATCGTGACCGTCGGATTGTAAGTTACAAAATGTACAACGGTAAAGAAACACAATTTACCTAACTCTAACCTAACTCTATACTAGACCAAGTTGAACTTAACTATATCCTATGTGTCGGAATATCCTAACATCCCCCCTTAAGAACAACTTGGGATAGGATTGAAGGATTTACAAATATGACACAATAGGAGAAGGAAGGAGGCACTAGAGCCTATCCCCCCTTAGTGACAACTTCCTGAACTCCAAGCATATATCGAAGTTTAGTGAACTTCGCCTCTGTGAGAGCCTTTGTGAAGATGTCTGCAACCTGATCATCTGTTGGACAATATTGCACTTCAAGAACATGGTCATGAATGAGCTTTCTGATGAAGTGCATGTGTAGTTCAATGTGTTTGCTGCGCTGATGCTGGACTGGATCTTTGCATAGCTGAATGGCACTTTGATTATCACACCAAAGTGTGGTTGGATGCTGCTGCTCAAAGCCAAACTCTGATAGGATCTGACGAAGCCACAAGGCTTCCTTACTAGCTTCCACGGCACCACGATACTCTGCTTCTGCTGACGAAAGAGAAATGGCAGCCTGTTTCTTACAAGCCCATGTAATAGGTCCTGAACCAAGAGTGAAGACATAACCGGCAGTAGACTTCCGATCATCAGGGTCACCAGCCCAATCAGAATCAGTGAAACCAACTAACAGAGGAGCTGCTTTGGCACTGTAATGAATCCCAAACTGTACTGTACCTCGAACATAACGAAGTATTCTTTTAGCTGCTTTCCAATGACTTTCACGGGGGTTTTGCATAAAACGAGCAACAAGGCCAACAACAAAGGAAAGATCAGGACGAGTATGGGTTAAATACAAGAGTTTTTCGACAAGTTGACGGTATAAGGTAGCATCAACTTCAGGAGAAGTACAAGAGACTGAAAGTTTGACTCCAGACTGAAAGGGAGAAGGGGCTGGCTTACAGTCTTCCATGTGAAAATGACGAAGAATATCACAAGCATACTTGGACTGGGAAAGGAAAATACCCTCTTGGGATTGCAAGACTTGAAGACCGAGAAAATAGTGTAAGTGTCCTAAGTCTGTCATTTCAAATTTCTTTTTAAGGCTGGACTTCACATGGTTTATAAGGTTGGGATCACTACCAGTAAGAATAAGATCATCAACATAAAGAACAAGGATGATAAGAGAGTTGCCCACTTTCTTGGTGTAGACAGTATTGTCAGAATGACACCTAGAAAAGCCAGATTCTAAAAGAAAGCTATCCATTTTGGCATACCAAGCCCGAGGAGCTTGCTTGAGGCCATAAAGGGATTTCTTAAGTCGACAAACAAGGCTGGAGTCTGTTTGTATGAAGCCAATGGGTTGTTCCATATAGATTTCTTCCTGCAAGTCCCCATGCAAGAAGGCAGATTTAACATCCATCTGATGGACTTCCCATTTTAAAGAGGCAGCAAGGGAAAGAACAAGGCGGATAGAGTTCATTTTGGCAACAGGGGAGAAGGTTTCAGTGTAGTCAATGCCTTCAACCTGTGAAAAGCCCTTAGCAACGAGACGAGCTTTATGTTTATCAACTTTCCCATCTGGTCCATACTTGGTTCTGTAAACCCATTTACATCTAACAAGTTTGCGTCCCTTTGGTAGAGGAACAAGATCCCATGTATCATTTGTCATCAATGAATGATATTCTTCATTCATAGCTGCTTCCCAATGTGGATGGCCTGAAGCTTCTGCAAAAGTGTCAGGATCATGATTTACTGGAGCTTGAGCCAGTAAAGAAGAGGCTCTTTCAAACTGAGAACGTGTACGTCGCTGATCTGTAGGATCACCGGCAAGATCACCTGCTGCATCCCGAGTAGCACGGACCCATCTTGGAAGTTGAGGATCCTGAGAAGGTGGGGGAGGATTATCATCCTCGCTTTCATCATCTGAAGAAGAAAGGTTTTCAAAAGTAGAAGAGATAGGAAGAGGTGGCACATCCGCCGGACTAGGCTCGCAGGCCGATTTATTTTCATCAAATTTTACATCTCTTCTAATGATAACATTTTTGGACTTAAATGGAATAAGTCTATAACCTTTTACATCTTCAGAATATCCAACAAAAGTACATTTCTCACTCTTAGGTTCTAAAGCTTTATGCTTTTCATCTGGAATATGGGCCCATGCTTCACTTCCAAACACACGAAAGTGACTTACATCTGGTTTAATGGAACTCCAAGCTTCTTCTGGAGTGATATTCTCTAGAACCTTAGTAGGAGTGCGATTGATTATATAATTTGCACAATTAATTGCTTCGGCCCAAAAACTAAGACTGAGTCCTTTAGATTGCAGCATACAATTAGCCATTTCCTTTAAGGTGCGATTTTTCCTTTCAGCTACACCATTTTGTTGTGGAGTGTATGGAACAGTATGTTGCATTTGAATTCCATTTTCGGTGCAAAAGTTGATGAATGTGTTTTTAACATATTCTCCACCATTATCAGTTCTTAGCTTAAGAATTTGATGTCCAGATTGTTTTTCAACAAAGGCTTTGAAGGCCAAAAAAGTGTTAAATACTTCGCTCTTGAGTTTTAAGAAGTATACCCAAGTGCGTCTGGAGAAATCATCAATGAAAGTTAAGAAGTACTTGCAGCCAGAGAATGAAGCAACAGGAAGAGGACCACATAAATCACTGTGCACAAGCTGTAAAGGGGCTGAGGCGTGCCAAGAGGCACGTTTGTTTTCCGAGTACACATCCGGAACAAACACCATCTCTGCAAGATACCATAGGAAGACCTGTCACCATATTTTCTTTACATAGATGCTGAAGGGAGCGATAGTTTAAGTGACCAAATCGCTCATGCCAAAGTTTGCTCACTTCATCATTATGAGCAACAAATACTGAGGGAAGATTGGATGACCCAAAGTTGTGAAACTTATACAACCTTTTGGAATCATCAGCAAGACCAGTAGCTAGAATCTGTTTAGGATCTTTTAGATCCTTGATTACAACATCATGAGGTGAAAATTCAACAATTTTACCTTCACCTGAATGAGTTATCTGATAGACAGATAGAAGGTTGCAGGATAAGGTTGGAACACATAATACATCATTAAACTGACCATTGTCTAGATGAACAGTTCCAGTCCCTACAACATTAAGAGATCTATCATCACCAATATATATATTTTTGGTGTTACAATCATTTAAAGAAGAAAACATGGCTTGGTTTTTGGCCATGTGACAAGAGGCTCCAGAATCAATGAGCCACTCATGAGAATGAGAAGAAGAAGAAGATACATTTAATGCATAACCAGACTGAGATGATTGACAATGACATGCAGAAAGTGCCATTCCGGAAGTTGAAGTTGAAGTAGGCTCCACATGGATGTTATGTTTCTTCATTGCGGCTTCCAAGGCTTCCATCTTCTTAAAGCATTTAGATTCTAAGTGGCCATCTCGATTACAAAAGTTACAATGTCTATCAGTCTTCTTCCATTTGTTTTTATTGGTCTTATCATTTTGCTGAAATGATCTTTCATTTTGAGGCTGAGATGGTTTAGGACCATTCTTTTGAGGATATGACTTCTTAGGATTCTTTGAATTTGGTTGCTGCTGGGCGGCTAACGCTTTCGTGGAAGAGTTTCCAAGATTAAGAAGACCAAGGTGTAAGATTTTTTCTTGTTCTCTTATTAAGGAATCACAAAAGGAGTCAAAGGAAGGGGCCTTGTAGTCTTGTCCTTGACAAATGAAAGCTTCCCTTGTAGAATGGAAAGTGGAAACAAATACAGAGTAGGCTGGTCCCAACTTAGTAAGGATGGAATAAATAAGGTTACCATCTTCTTTCTTAACTTTAACACCTTCCAAGAGATATCTAAGGGTCTTGAATTTGGACAAGAAATCTTCAATGCAAGAAAAATTATTAGGATCCAAAGTAAGCAGCTCATTTTCAAGTTGATGGGCTCTAATTTCATTTTTAATCCCAAAAACTTTAGCAAGTTTTTCTAATGCTTCATGAGGAGTCTCAAGTCCTGCAATGTGGAATCTAAGATCAGGAGAAATAGACATCCCTATCAAACCACGTGCTTGATCTTGTCTATTTTCCCATTTTGCCACCTTGTCTTCATCTTTTGGTTTCTTCTCTTGGTTTGTGGCTATTCTGAAGAGACCTTTACTTCTAAGTAAATCTTCCATGTAGGCTACCCATTGGAAGTAGTTAGTGCTGTCAAGAATGACTTGGCATGGACTTTCCATTTAAAAAAAAACTGAAGCTGAAGATGCTGAAAGTAAGTGTTCCAATGGATAGATCTCGAAAAAATAGGCGGTTTTAAAAAAAACGGCTCTGAAAAAGGCTTCCGGATGAAGAAGTTATGGCTTTTTGAAAAAAAATTGTTGACGTTGCCGGCAAAGTGCGCGAATGTGCGGGAATGAAAAAATCCGCCCCCACAAAATGGAGACTTGAACCCAAGACCTCTACTCTCTTAAAATAGCTTTGAACCAATTGATCTATACAAAAAATTTGAGAGAGAGAGAGAGAGAGAGAGAGGGGGGGGGGGGGGGGGGGGGGGGCCTTGGTTTGCGTGCTTGCCTTGAGAAAGCAATTTTTCCCTACAAAACACAAAACACAAAACCCAACACGAATATGCAAAGAAAAACGAACCTTGCGGCTCGAAGTTAGCTTTAGCCAAAAAACTAGAAATTTAAAAAAAAAATCTCAAAGTTAGCTTTAGCCGAAAAACTAAATATTTTTCTCAATGTTTCTGATTTTTCGAGATCACACTAAGGTGCAGGGAAAAGAGCATACACATGAGAAAAATCCTTCCTTTCTGTTTCTGATTTGCCCAGATCGCACAGAGTCGCAGGGCAAAGAGCATACGCAGAAATGAAAGGTATAGATCCAGTAAAAAAAAAGGCTAAATAAACTGAGACCGAAATAAGCAGAGAGAAAATAACAGTAAACTGCAAAAGAAAAACTGTATACCTCCCGATCTGAAAAATGATGCAGCTAGGGCTACCGGAAACCTTTTCGCGTGAAACGAAAGGGGTTTCTCACTGGAACAGATGCTCCGAACGCAACAGAGCAGTCCTCTCGGCCCGAAAGCAGTCAGAAACAACAGATCTAGGAAATGACAGCCGCATGCAGTTCTACCGGCTTCAGATTTGGATCACCAACGGACGCGGCCCTCAAATAGCTCTGATACCATGTAGGAATTTACAGGGTAAGTTCCACAGAAAGAATACCAAAGGACACCGCTCACAACCAGATCTCAAATCAATACACCAGTATTTTTGACGTGGTTAAAACCCTCAGAGTGCAAGGAGGGAAACAGTCCATGGCCTGTCCCAACGTGGGTACTACAGGCAATTTATTAATCAAAGAATGAAAATTTACATAAGCTTCTCTCATGCACGGATTACCGGAACAATGACCCTCCATGCGCTTTAAATAGAACTCATGGACCAATCGGGTGTCAAGCCACGGATCAAGTGTCGGTAATACCGAGGTGAGAGTGAACCGTCAGATCACTACATATCGTGACCGTCGGATTGTAAGTTACAAAATGTACAACGGTAAAGAAACACACTTTACCTAACTCTAACCTAACTCTATACTAGACCAAGTTGAACTTAACTATATCCTATGTGTCGGAATATCCTAACAACTAATGTTTCTTGAGAACTAGGGTCTATTTCAACCATGTCTGAACATAGAAAATCAAGTTCATCGAGATAGACAAGACACATTTATGTGAGAAATAAAGATCATTACATACATCCAGATAAACACAATTTCACCTTTCCCTTAGGCATTCACACAACTAGACTTGGCAATTAACACCGTATGGCTTTGTCGACAACAATACCACTCCTTGCTAATATAATAGTGTGATATGACTTCCCTTTATTATTCCATCAGGTAAATGATGATCTACAACCCATGAGAATAAATATGCATGCGTCCTAATCAAGAAATATGAGATTACACACCCTTATTATGAAATCCTACAATATAAAAACACCATTAAACATCCAAATTTCATTAACATGTATAATGACATAAACAACTTGTATTGTAAATTAAACGATTGGAAATTAAGAGTGGGACTTCAACTCTCCACCCAACCTTAGGTTGATTGCACTTCTATTCCTTCTTGTAGTTAACCACCCCCTAGTCATAATTAGAGTTTAAGGAGAAATGCTCAAGAGATTTAAAACCAAATCTAATCAACTGCTACCGATAATGTAGAGACCTCCTTGTCTCCACTTGTTTGAGCTAAGAATTATTGCCTCCAATGTCTCCGCCCTTTACTAGGTCTCCATGGAAGACTGAAATGAAACTACAAATTATGTATTCAACTAAAGAAACACAAAGTTACCCTCTATAAACAAGAATCCAGAGAGCACAGAGTCTCACCCTTCACCAAGAATCCAAATCACTCTACACCTCCACATTGTTTTCTTTTTCATGCTACACCATGTGCACCCACAACCCAAAATCGGGTTTGTCAACCTTGCATAATCATTCCATGATCACTCCCGTAGTGTCGTTGTTGTAGTCTCGCAACTTATTGATGTCACCTAGTATGCCTAGCCCGACAAAATAACACCCATAGCCCCAAACCCAGGTATGTGATTCCTTCAAACCATTCACACCCTTCCTAGTGTGCAATAGATCACATTTCCCCTAATTTCCTTTATTTTTCCAGATAAATCTCTTTTTCCACCCCATGAATTCCTCCTCTGGACCATCTCATGTTACCATTCCTTACTAATTAGTTCTTGTGTGTTGAAATTCCAACATGTAGTCCACGAGACATGATATAGGAGTATGGAATTATCCTCCATTCAGGAAGCTTCGTAATCTTCCTCCTTTCTACGATGTAAACTATTAAAGACATTCCATAATATTTATTAAACTAGTCAAGGATATGGTGGCCATTAAATGATCAACATTCCATTCCCAAATTCCCAGGAAATCTCCTCCCTAAGGCTTTGAATCTATTCCCCTTCTCTCAAATATGTACTTGTGTTTAGACTTCCACAATAATTATAGAAATTAATGTTCATAAAATATTTACAAGAGGGTTTAAAAAAGGGGTTGTCACAAACCCCACCCCCTTAGAGGAACACCATCCTTGGTATTCTATACGTGAACAAAATTATAACCATGCTCTATACCAAGCATAAATTTCATTGTAATATCTATTTACATAGCTCTTTACAATTATTTACAATCATATTAACATGTTCTTAACCAACAAACAAAAATGGGCTTGACACCCTCATTTGCTCAACCATCTTCAATGTGACTTCCTCTGGTCCAAAGTGTCTCCACTACACCTTGAAATTCTTGATTACTCAATTTCGTAGCACAATATGCCTCTAATTTAGATTCATTACAGTGCAGAAGCATCTCCTCTATTGGTTGGGTTCACTGATTCTGATTGGGCTGGTGACCTTGATGATCGAAAGTCTACTACAGGTTATGTGTTCACTCATGGTTCAGGGCCTATTACATGGACTTGCAAGAAACAATGTGCCATTTCTCTTTCTTCAGTAGAAGCAGAGTATCGTGGTGTCGTAGAAGCTAGTAAGGAAGCCCTGTGGCTTCATCAGATCCTGTCAGAGTTTGGCTTTCAGTAGTAGCATCCGACTACACTTTGGTGTGATAATCAAAGTTCCATTCAACTATGCAAAGATCCAGTCCAACATCAGCGCAACAAACACATTGAATTGCACATGCACTTCATCAGAAAGCTCATTCATGACCATGTTCTTGAAGTGCAATATTGTTCAATAGATGATCAAGTTGCAGACATCTTTACAAAGGCTCTCAAAGAGGAAAATTTTACTAAACTTCGATTTACGGTTGGAGTTCAGGAAGTTGTTACTAAGGGGGGATAGGCTCTAATGCCTCCTTCCTTCTCCTATTGTGTCATATTTGTACATCCTTCAATCCTATTCCATGTTTTTCTTAAGGGGGGATGTTAGTATATTCTGACACATAGGAAATAGTTAAGTATAACTTGGTCTAGTGTAGAGTTAGGTAAAGTGTGTTTCTTTACTATGTACTTTTGTAACTTACAATATGACAGTCATGATATGTAGTGATCCGACAGTTCATTCTCTCCTCGGTATTACCAACACTTGATTCGTGGCTTAACACCCGATTGGACCATGATCTCTATTTAAAGAGCATGGAGGATCATTTTTAGGGTAACTGTTCATGAGAGAAGCTTATGTAAATTTTCATTCTTTTATTAGTAAATTTCCTGAACTGGCCACCGTTGGCTCAAGCCGTGGACTGTTTCCCTCTTTGAGGGTTTTAACCACGTCAAGAAAACTGGTGTATTGATCTGTGATCTATTTGTGAGCGGTATCCTTTGTTGTTCTGTCTGAGCAAATTACCTTGTAAATTCCTACAAATCATCCCTTGAATGTTGATTTTGCATGAAATTACAACTTCTAGGTTAGACACCAAAAAACTCCTCCTGAGCACATCAACTACCTTGTTTTCCTTGCCTTTGATGTATTTGATTTCAAAATAAAACTCACCAATTATGCCAACCATCTTGCCTACTTGGAATTCAACTTGGGTTGGTCAAACAAGTACTTCAACCCTCCATGGTATGTCGTCAATGTAAATTTCCTTGCAAGAGGGTAATGTTTCCACATTTTATTGTGAGAACAATTTCTGCCAATTCTAGATCACAAGTGACATAGTTCTATTCATGTTCATTCAACTTCCTAAACTCGTATCATACTACTTTTCCCTTTTGCATGAGGACTCTTTCCAACCCTTCTTTGCAAGCATCCATGCACACCACAAAGTCCTTGTCTGGGTGTTGTTGGGAAAAGTATCTACTCAGAATGCCCCTATCCCACTCTAAGGTGTGATAGTGCCTTAGCAACAAACAAGGAAAACTACTTTCTTATTCTTCTTTATGAAATGTAAATGAAGAGGAAGGATATAACTAACCTATGTCTTGCACTAGTTTGTTGATCCAATCGCTCTCCTCTTTGTTCGCTTCCTGCTGCCTTACTTGCCCAGATTCACCAAGTTCCTGCAAGATCACAGAAGAGGAAAAATACACAAAAGACATAGATTTAAATTCATAAATAGCTTAGGATCAGATTTAAGCTAAACATGCAAATATAACAAAACATCATTGATACACAAGCATGTAGGAGAAACTCAAATAGTTTTATTGATATAATAAGAAGATCCAAGAGGAGATACAACCAAGTGAGTCCCGATCCAGCATCTACCTCCCAGCAAAGGAATCCCTTCCTCACCTCCAACAAAGCATAAATCACCCAATGCACTAATCTCAATCTCAAAACCAACAACGATTCTCTGCAAAGTACAAAATTCCAGCCTCTGGATCTCTGGGATGAGGGATCCATATATAGATGTATGCAAAGAGGATGATTCAGCTTATGTTTTGACTTGTGGCTTCTCTCTGTCAGTTCTTGCTTCCACTTGGAGGCTGAGAGCCTCTTACTCATCACTGGTCGAATTCAGTGAGGCAAGTGTCATTGGAGAAGATTCTGGAAGCTTCCATTGTCTCTCCACCTCGTTGAATGACTCTGTCACTTGTCATTTCCCGCTCAACGCAACTGGGTAGTGCATTCAAGTGCGTTGCAACGCACCTAGCCAGTGTATTTCGGTGCTTTGCAACGCAGCCAACTAGTGGAGCATCTGAATTGATCCTGATTTGACTAGTTCTGAGTAGTTTTTGGTGGAGAACTTCTGGGAGAAGCTGTCATTGGTTGACCTTGTTTCTTTAGGAGCTGGAACAAAATCTTAAGGGACTTAGGATCCCTTGGTTTATGGACATTTCATGCTTATAGCTGTAAGGCACAAAAATGTCTATAACACTGGGTCTTCTATCTTTAGCACTGGTGCATGTGTAAGTATGTTTTTGAGTTTCCTAAAGCTTGTAGCAAATTTAACTATTCATTCAAATCTGTTTCCATTTCTTTGTAGCATTTTGATTAGGTAACCAATCTTAGAGAAATTATAATGAACCTCTTGTAGTAAAATGTTAGCCCCATAAATGATCTGACTTCTGCTACATTTTGTGGAATTGACCATTCCATAATTTCATTGACCTTTTTTGGGTCAATTGTCACCCCTCCTTTCAGACTATGTGTCCCAAATATCGAATCTCAGACTTAAAGAACTCACACTTGTTGAGTTTTTCATAAAGCTTATGCTTTCTCAAGAATTCTAGCACTACGGCTAGATTCTCCTCATACTCCTGTTTGGTTTTCGAATAAACCAATAAACTAATACAAATTTTTCCAGATACAAACTAAACACATTGTTCATTAAACACATGAAAGTGGTAGGTGCGTTTGTAAGCCCAAAGGCAAAAACCATAAACTCATAGTTCCCATACCTGGGTCTAAATATTATTTTATGAATATATTCATCCTTGATGTGTACCTAATGGTACCTAAATCTCAGATCAAATTTTTATAAGAGCATTCATCCCTTCAGCTAATTAAATAAATCATCAATCCACAACAAAAAATGTCAATTCTTAATGGTTCCTTTATTAAGATGTATATAGTCTATGGATAGTTTTAGTGTTTCATCTTTCTTCCTTGCAAACATAATCATTGCACCCAAGGCAATACACTCAACCTAATGTGACCCTTGTCCAATATCCATTTAGCTATAGTTTCAACTCCGGTGGCTGTGTCACGCTCATATGGTAAGGTGCCTTATATTAAAGTGTTTTTATAGGTAACAATTCTATGGAGAAATCAACTTCCCTATGTGGTGGAAATATTGGAATCTCCTCAAGGAATACATCATTTTTTTAAAATTGGATTCTCCTCAAAACTATTGATGTTACCTTCAGACTCCTTTGTTATTTGTACAAAAAACAATTTGCACCCTTTTCAACTTCATTATTTTAGTTGTAGTGTTGTTACTAGCCTGAATGACACCGGTTTCAATTTCCCTTGCAATGTTACCTTTTCCCTACTATTATTAAAGAATTCGATCCACTTGTTGTAGCATTCAACCTTATTCTGGTGCTTTACCAACCAGTCCATCCAAATGAGGACGTTGTATGCATGAAAGGGAAATAAATTTAAACCTACAGTGGTGTGCATGCCACTCAACATGATTGGGCATGACATTACCTCATATTCCACTCATTTCTTTGGCCCAATGGCTAGACTATCCATAATTCCTTGTGTGTTGTTCTTGGTAAGGAACATTTCTCAATGACCTAAGGGATTACATAACTAAAATTTGATCATGAGTATATTAAAATTGATACAAACTAGTCATTAATCATACCTTCCATTTTGATTATTAAGGCTTGATGATCAACCTACCGGCTGTCCAATGTAGCATAAAGTCTTGGCATGGTCAGAGCTACATATCTCACTGTGTCTAGTTCCTACACATTGTACAATCCTAGGTTGTCCTTCCTTTGTTGGGGACAATCTCTCTTCTTGTTCTTTTCTATGTAGATACAACATTTCATAGCTCTCCTAAGAAAATCTTGACTTCCTCTCCTATAGCCTAAGAGAATTGGTCTCTACCAACAATAGTTGATCTTTTCTGAAATTCACCCTTGTTAATAGTGGTTGAATTCATGTTCCTTCCTTGAGGTTGTTGTCTGAGAAATTCATTCCCCTTTCCCTTAAAATTGGTTTTACCTTTTATTCTCCATTTAGTATTGTACTCAAGCTTGTGCTCAGATTTCTCGTAGTGGTACTTCATTTTCCTAATAGAATCCTCTAGAGTTCGTGAGTCATCAAACTCTATCCCTTCCCTAAATTCCTGTTGCAATCCAGTGAGGAACCTTTCTATGTTTTCTTTTTCATTCTTGAGGTAGGGAACATACCTTAGCAACTCCAAAAATCTCGTTACGTACTCATTAGCTAATAACTACCCTAGCCAATGTTCACATAAATATTTTTCGTTAATGTCATAATACCTCTCTAACAAGTAGTTTTACTCGAAGTACTTCTCAAACCTTCTCCAGGAGAAATATTCCACTCTAATACCCTAGGCATTCATTAAATTTTCCAACCAAATATCAACCTTGCCTTTTAGACTAGAGATGACCACTCTTGCCATAACTGTTCTTCTTCGACCTTCTTCACTTCTCCATCAAATGTAGAAGGGTTTTCCTTCTTCAATTCTTTTAGAATGAAGTCCTTTTGCTTCCTTCTTTACTGATAGTGCCTTTTTATTCTAACACTAGGAAATTACTTAGGACTTATTGTCCTCTTTTATAGGGTACTCAAAGGAGTTCCACCCCTTATGGTGTCTTCACTTCTTTGCCTTCGTCTCTTCTTGGACATGTTGCCTTCTACATTATCAGTCTTCAACTCTTGTCTTCCAAGTCATAATGAACTTTGCTTAAACCTATAGCTGGCTCCCATATCATGTTGCTTTTGTCTTTGTAGGTACAATAGGTTTTGCAATATGACAACATTCATTTCTGCTTGCCTTTCTTGGGCCCCGACAAGCTTCTCATTTGCAGCCTTGTAGCTTCTCAATTAAACTCTTAGACTTCTAAGAGTATCCATCTAGTTAGAGGAACATTTTGTTTATTTTTTGTAGTGTATTCTATATTGATAGTTATTTCTAATGATTTAGTTATGTTTCACATTCTTATCCATTATTCCATCATTAAGAAATTACACATAATACATCAATAATATAACATTTATGACAATAGGATCAAGAAGAGACAACCAAACAAAGAAAACAAGAGTGTACCCTGTAGAGCCTCTAACTTGCACCTAATTATCTATCACTACCTACAGCTTTTCCTCACTTATCTCTCTCTTTTGCCCTATTTTCCCCATAAACCTATCCAGATCATTACATTTGATGTCTTTAAGCATGATTGGTTAACTTTGCTAATGTTTGACTGTTTGTCTAGATTTTTGACATATGCACAGCAATTCCGCAGCCATTCAGCAATTCCGCAGCTATCTAGTCATTCCGCAGCCTTTTCATTGATCTCTATGTTCCACGTGTCATTTTGAAAAACGAATCACATGGGCACGTGGGAATGAAGGTGTTAAAGGTTCCTATGCTATTAGTTCAGTCAGCAATGCCACGCACACCTCCGGTCAACGTGGATCAAACTTCGGTCAACAAAGCTAGCTCAAACGGTGCTGCGTGAGCTGATAGGTCACGTCACTCCAGATGGCGATTCCTCCACGCTATGCAGGTTATGGGAGACAGGATCTAACTTTGGATTCACCCTCCATGACGACAGAAGCCTCCAGATAACGCACGGACCTATTGACGTGTTGTTGTACCTTTAATTAGCATGACTGTCAGTTAATTTCTAGTTTCATGTTTTACGCAGTAGGCAGTTGTTCATACGCCTATAAAATCCAGCGTCTGCATACGCTTAAGGATTAGTTTTTAGTTGCTTTGTTTATGTAATTTCTACAATTTTAGTGTGTACAGAAACTCTGTTTTGAAGATGCTGTTTCAGCACTTTTTACTGTAATTTCTGCATATGAGTTAATAGAAGACTATGCTGTTTTGACTCCTTCAAGTAGCTGATCTTTCCTTGGGTTTTGTGGAGGGAGGGCCCCTATTCATAATGGCCTTTGTACAGTAAATTTTCCTTTATGTTCTTGCCATTTCCTTCTTTTGAATTCAACAATTTTCCTTTTCTTTAATACATGTACAGTTTTGATTTACTTTCACTGTCATTTCATTTCCAGCGTTTACTTTAACTGATCAGGATTGTTTTCTGCAGGTGTTAGCCCGAGATTGTGTGTCTTTGTTGTATTTTCTTTATCTCTAATGGTATTTTCAGTTGTCATATTCATAGTTGCTGCCTTTACTCTGTTTTTCTAGCTTGATTTCTAGTTTAGTTTCTCAAGTTGTATGCTAACATATTGATGGTCTCCTTATCATAAGTTGTTCATCTTTAAGAGATCAGAATACTAATAAATTACAGCTTTCTTTGAGTAGTTTTTGACTTATATCACTAACTCTTTCTTCACTTGTTACACATTACAATGTATGTTGGAAGCAGAATGTTGGAGAGAGGCAAAGTGGTGTTATAGTTTGTCATCTTAGAGCTTGATTACTTTTGAGACTTATATCTAACTACTTCTTAATCGTGTTTCACATAGTACTATATGTTGGAAGCAGAGTGTTAGGAAGAGATGAACATTATAATTGGTCTTTAAAGTGGTTTTTCTTACCTCTTTATTGCAGCAGCATGAGTAGTGACTAGTGCCATTAGAAAGTGGTTTTTATGCTTTGCTTTCAGTTTCATTTCAAGTTATTTCTTTCAAGCTCTTTCTTTGCAAGTTTAGAAGGTAGTTAGAAACCACCAGTAACACACACTCACTCATTTAGAAATCACCTTACACACACTATCACTCATCTGTTTATAAAACCTCCATTCCATCTTAGGAAGATAAATTGACCACAAACAACACCCCCAAACGACAAAAAGATCTAAGAGGTTGCTTAAGTACATATAGTACACCTTCACTTCATCAACTTACGAGCCCCGGGTTGACAATTAATGACATCAATTTAGGAACACTAAATTGACTAAACATTTTGGCGCCGTTGCCGGGGAAGTGAAAATTAAGTAGCCAAATTCTTAGAAAAAGAAACATAAAACATAAAATTTCAAGAAAAGAAGTTGATAACCTATCAAAGTATGCTCTCCTCTTGCACTGCAAAGTCATCTGGACGATCAGAAAAGAGAAAGTTATTGATTTAGTAGTTTCTTGAGCATGCTCTCTTCTTGCACCTAGAGTGACCTGGAAGATCAGAAAAAGAACTATTAACTTGACTTGAAGAAATAAAAAATGACATGCATAGAGCTAGAGATTCTAGGGGAAGGTTTTTAGCTAGAGCTCGAAGTTCAATTTTTACAAGTCCATCTGCTTCAAGGAATAGACAAGAGACACCTCCCTCATCTCCAACCGACACTCCTAGCCCTAGAATTCCTTGAATTCAAGAGCCAAGAATTGACTCTCCCACACCTTCTATTGAATTTTAACCAGGAAGAGACCCTTCTCTTTCTCCTACAGAAAGACCAATTGTAATTGAGGAAGTAGACTGTGTGATTAGAAGATGTGTTCGGAAGGATGAAATGCCTAACATCCTTAAGGCATGCCATGACGAACCATGCGGTGGACACTTTGCTGACAAGAGGACAGCCTATAAAATCCTTTCTTTGGGATATTATTGGCCTACTCTCTTCAAAGATGCAAAACAATATGTCAGAAGGTGTGACAGCTGCCAAAGAATTGGGAGACCAACTCTTTCAAGTGAGATGCCATTGCAGCCACAGGTACTCATCGAACCTTTTGAAAAATGGGCTTTAGATTTCGTTGGACCCATTAATCCGCCATCTAAACAAAAGAAGTATATATTGGTTTGTATTGACTATGTTACTAAGTGGGTAGAAGCAAAAGCTTTGCCTTCTGCCACTGAAAATTCAGTTGTTCAATTTCTTTTTGAGGATATTTTCACTCGTTTTGGTGTCCCAAGAGAAATTATAACAGATCAAGGAAGCCAATTTACATCTAATCTGATGGAGAAGCTGATGGAGGAATAAAAGATCAAGCATAGAACATCTACTCCTTACCATCCGCAAGCAAATGGTCAAGTGGAATCTACAAATAAAGTCCTTGAGAATATCATCACCAAGACTGTTCATCTGCATAGAAGAGATTGGGCTGAAAGGCTATCTGAAGCTTTATGGGCCTATAGAACTACATGGAGGAGTACCACATGATATTCTCCCTATGAACTTGTTTATGGGAAAGAAGTCCTGCTCCCCATTGAGTTCCAAGTCAAAACTTTCAAGATGGCAGTCCAGTTGGGGATGAATCTTTCAGAAGCCCAAAAGCACAGAATGGAGCAGTTAAATGAACTAGATGAGATAAGACAAGATGCCATTTTAAGAACCGATCTAGTTCAACATCAAAGAACAAAATGGCATGATAGATACATCAAGGAGAAGAAGTTTCAGAAGGAGATTGGGCTCTATTGTTTGATTCAAAGTTTAAAGACTTCAAAGCAAAATTTCAAACTCATTGGCTTGGGCCATATGAGATTGATGAAGTCTTTAGCAATGGAGCAGTTCCAGTGAAAACTATTGATGAATTTCATACTCCTCTTATTGTGAATGGCCATCGCTTGAAGATCTACCAGAAGCCACTCTCAAAAGAGGAATTTGTCAAGTTGTTTAAAGAAGATTCTGCAATCAGGTTGATGGAGAAGGATTCTTCTCCTCCATCAGCCTAATCTTTGGTTTTTGAAAAAAAAAAAAAAAAAAAAAAATATATATATATATATATATAAGTATAGGCCTGAAAACCAGTCTCTGATTGGCAGTCCTATGCAGAAAATCTGAGGTGAAAATCAGGGTCACCTGACACCTCACATTTTCCAAAAAAAAATAAAAATCTCTCTCTCCTCCTTGTTCCATCTCATTTCGCCCACTTCATTCACCATCTCATTCATACAATCACTCTCACTCCACCTCATTTCTTTCCATCCATCCATCCATTACATTCCATCTCACCAATAAAGTCATTGTCAAATTTATTTCACACAGCTAAAGTTGTTTTGTGCAGACAGAGGGTATCACTGCAGTTTCCGCAGCTGAGGAGCAATTCCGCAGCCAACATCCCAATTCCGCAGCCGATACACTTTCTGCACCTGCATAAAAAAAAAAACACAGTCTGTTTTAAGAAGGAATCTGCAGTAAAAAAAGGTCATGTAGCAGCAATAAACAATGAAAGGTTACTGTCATATGAACAAAAGAAATCAAAGCGCGGATGCATAAGGTATGATCTAATTTCTAAACCTACGGTTAT
The DNA here is from genome assembly GCA_031772625.1 of Pinus tabuliformis. Lineage (NCBI taxonomy): Eukaryota > Viridiplantae > Streptophyta > Pinopsida > Pinales > Pinaceae > Pinus > Pinus tabuliformis. The sequence continues at coordinate 993,784,266 of CM062812.1, read as the reverse complement.
AACATTTTGCATGGTTTCCGGATTGTGTTTTTAGCCATTTAATGTAATGATTACCAATCCTTTCCATTACTCGACCGGAAATCCACGTATCTTTCAGCCTTAACGGTCCCTACTCATTACAGTTTCAAACCCAAACACGGCTGCTCTTTCATTAAAACTCTCGTACCAGAGTGACGTATACAACTGTACTACGGCACTCTGAGTTATAATTCCGTAGCCAGATGTACACCAATGACCGACGTCTATGGGATTTAACCGTTTTCACCCATTACTCGTAACCTTCCTACGCATACATAATTCCATTCCCGCTGTTGATTCACTCCCTCATTTCCATTGTTCTTCACTGCTCTATCTTATTCACTATTTTGTCCACCGTAAGCACTCTCTGTTTCATTTTCTTCTCATTTCTCCACTAAAACCTTGACCACTGTTGTAAGTGCATCACGACTATTTTGCTGTAGCCGTAAACCCAATGTTCAAACACTTTTCTCCCGTATAACTCTTTCACCAAGTGTTAAAACAGTGTTGTTAAGGCAGCCAGAGAGCTGATGGGTAAGCTATTGAGGGCAGAGCCTGAGGGCTCTAAATTTTTAGAAGGCTATCCCCAAACTAAAGATGCTTTGCAAAAGGCCAAATGGCTCCAGGTCATTCAAAAATTCAAGGGATACCATAAAGAAATCACAAAGGCTTTTGCTCGTTCTTTCAAAGACAACAAAGTGGAGATTGGAGATCTGAAATTTACAGTTACAGAAGGCAGTTTAGCACAAGCAACTTCATTACCTCAGACTGGGGAAAGGTGGTTCAAAACCCGATCAGTAAAAGACCAGCAATGGAAGCAAATTCTGAAGAATCCATGTATGGATACTAGCATTTTTACAAAGGGAATCCCTGTTAGTCTTGTCAAAGAAGAATGGACAGCTTTGCTTCTACTAGTACAAAAATTCTTTACATGTGAGGGAAGGTTTGGAATTCTATATGTTTACCATGCCAAAATTATGATGCATTTCTTAGGAGAGCATGACATTAACCTTCCATATTTTTTACTCTCAAGCCTTAGAAAAATGTGCTCAATAGTCTAAAGAAACCCAAGAAACATTGAGCCACATTTGTATCATCATGGGCTTGTCAAGATACTAGTTGAAGAACAGTTGAAAGCAAAAAGAGATACATGGGAAAGATTTCTTGTAAGGAATCATTTCCAAGAGATAGGGGAAGCCTCTGGTGGTTCACCTCAAGTGCCTAAAAAGAGTAGAAGGAAAAGAAGAGAGGAAATTACCCCAGAAATTGTTGTCCAATTAGAAACTGCTGTCCCTGAAACTGCTGACCAAGAAGAAACTGTCCAAGACCTGATTGAAGAAGAAATTGCTGCACATCATTCTGAAGAAGAAAATGACCCTGAGCCTGCTATAGATATTGACCAAACAGCCCAAGAAATCATTACAGAAACCCTGCAAGAAATTGTCCAAGAGGCTGCTCAAAAGAAAAAGGAGAGTAGGAAGAGACAAAAGAAGGATAAGGGAAAAGCTATAGCCCAAGAAACCTACCTTACTCCTAAAAATTCCAGTGAAGAGGACACGCAGCCATTGGCACATAGATTGGCCGAACTTCATGAGGCTTCCCTTTCCAAGAAGATGCAAAAACAAAATCAAAAGCAACAAAAGGAAAAACAGAGCATCACCACCGTGAGGAGGAGCAGTAGTCTACAAGACAAAGTGGGGGCCACAAAGGACAAAGAGTCACTCATTATTGACTTGAGCACACCTGAAAAGGTTGCTACAAGACTTGACTTTGAGGCAAGCCCACCACATGTTGAGATTACTCCTCCACGAGAGGAAAGCCCTTTTCAACAGGAGCATGAAATCGAATTTGAGCATGAGCCTAGTCCAAAGAGGTCACCAGAGATTGACCCAGATCAACAGAGAGTATATAACTACTTGGAGACATTAGAACAAGATGCTGCTAGTCCAAGCACTGTTCTACCTCTTGAGCAGCAAGTTCACTCACTCAAACAGGAATTTTTGAGCTTGAAGTTTTAAATCGCCACATCATACAAGAGAATGAAGCATTGAAGGAGCGAGCTAAAGTGGACAAGATGGTCCACGATAATACCATGCTTCATCTGGGCCTTTGGCAAAGGAAAAACAGAAAGCAAAAGAAGAAATGCAGGAAGCTAAGCAGAGCTTTGGTCAATTTAAAATTCAGATGCTTGGTGAGGAAACCAAGAGTCAATATGGCCACACAGAGGAAGAGGAGAAGACTAGATGTCCTAGCAGAGGCATCTCAGCAGGTGGATTAAACAATGTTTTCATTGCATGAGGACATGCAACACCCTCGTAGTGGGGGTATGTAGAGCCTCTAACTTGCACCTAATTATCTATCACTACCTACAGCGTTTCCTCACTTATCTCTCTCTTTTGCCCTATTTTCCCCATAAACCTATCCAGATCATTACATTTGATGTCTTTAAGCATGATTGGTTAACTTTGCTAATGTTTGACTGTTTGTCTAGATTTTTGACATATGCACAGAGATTCCGCAGCCATTCAGCAATTCCGCAGCTATCTAGTCATTCCGCAGCCTTTTCATTGATCTCTATGTTCCACGTGTCATTTTGAAAAATGAATCACATGGGCACGTGGGAATGAAGGTGTTAAAGGTTCCTATGCTATTAGTTCGGTCAGCAACGCCACGCACACCTCCGCTCAACGTGGATCAAACTTCGGTCAACAAAGCCAGCTCAAACGGTGTTGCGTGAGCTGATAGGTCACGTCACTCCAGATGGCGATTCCTCCACGCTATGCAGGTTATGGGAGACATGATCTAACTTTGGATTCACCCTCCATGACGACAGAAGCCTCCAGATAACGCACAGACCTATTGACATGTTGTTGTACCTTTAATTAGCATGACTGTCAGTTAATTTCTAGTTTCATGTTTTACGCAGTAGGCAGTTGTTCATACGCCTATAAAATCCAGCGTCTACGTACGCTTAAGGATTAGTTTTTAGTTGCTTTGTTTATGTAATTGCTACAATTTTAGTGTGTACAAAAACTCTGTTTTGAAGCTGCTGTTTCAGCACTTTTTACTGTAATTTCTGCATATGAGTTAATAGAAGACTGTGCTGTTTTGACTCCTTCAAGTAGCTGATCTTTCCTTGGGTTTTGTGGATGGAGGGCCCCCATTCATAACGGCCTTTGTACAGTAAATTTACCTTTATGTTCTTGCCATTTCCTTCTTTTGAATTCAGCAATTTTCCTTTTCTTTAATACATTTACAGTTTTGATTTACTTTCACTGTCATTTCATTTCCAACATTTACTTTAACTGATCAGGATTGTTTTCTGCAGGTGTTAGCCCGGGATTGTGTGTCTTTGTTGTATTTTCTTTATCTCTAATGGTATTTTCAGTTGTCATATTCATAGTTGCTGCCTTTACTCTGTTTTTCTAGCTTGATTTCTAGTTTAGTTTCTCAAGTTGTATGTTAACATATTGATGGTCTCCTTATCATAAGTTGTTCATCTTTAAGAGATCAGAATACTAATAAATTACAGCTTGCTTTGAGTAGTTTTTGACTTATAATACTAACTCTTTCTTCACTTGTTACACATTACAATGTATGTTGGAAGCAGAATGTTGGAGAGAGGCAAAGTGGTGTTATAATTTGTCATCTTAGAGCTTGATTACTTTTGAGACTTATATCTAACTACTTCTTAATCGTGTTTCACATAGTACTATATGTTGGAAGCAGAGTGTTAGGAAGAGATGAACATTATAATTGGTATTTAAAGTGGTTTTTCTTACCTTTTTATTGCAGCAGCATGAGTAGTGACTAGTGCCATTAGAAAGTGGTTTTTATGCTTTGCTTTCAGTTTCATTTCAAGTTATTTCTTTCAAACTCTTTCTTTGCAAGTTTAGAAGGTAGTTAGAAACCACCAGTAACACACACTCACTCATTTAGAAATCACCTTACACACACTATCACTCATCTGTTTATAAAACCTCCATTCCATCTTAGGAAGATAAATTGACCACAAACAACACCCCCAAATGACAAAAAGATCTAAGAGGTTGCTTAAGTACATATAGTACACCTTCACTTCATCAGCTTACGAGCCCCGGGTTGACAATTAATGACATCAATTTAGGAACACTAAATTGACTAAACATACCCTTGGAAAAATCACATGGGGAAAAGAACCCAACCAACTTTCTCCTTAGATAAATTATTTAGTTCAATAAGAGACACACCTAGATCGTCTAGTCATTAAGAATTTTTTGGTCAAACCTAGTCCACTTCCTCCTAGTCAAGTCATATAAATTCCCAATAACTTTGATTTGGTTAGGCCTGCTCTTGTACCAATTAATTTGGTTCTACAACTTAGTTATACTCTTGAAGTGAGATCGTGCAACCAAAGATTTCAATCCTACAACTTTGGATTACTTTTGAAACTTGGCCTTGCTATGTCTTAGAACTTCGACCTTATTTACCTGAGAATTTTTTCCATCTTTAGTGGAGATTCATCCTTTTTCCTCATCAAAATAATACCTTAGAAACTCGTCTTTATTTGGCCAAGAATGTTCCTCAAATTTGTCTTTTCTTCTTGTCTTAGACTTGTCGCTTTCTCTTGCCTAAGGAAGTACAAATTTTTCTTAAAAAAAATAGATCTGAATTGTGCTCTTTGAGGGATCAGGTCAAATGCCTCATATATATTGTCTTTTACTAGGACGAATGGGTGCCTCTTAGGTTGGAGTTGACTTGACTAGGAGGACAACTGACCTAGCTATTTTGAAGCCAAAAATTCATTTTTTTCTCTTTTAACGAGGTCATGAAGAACATGCCTTAGAATATTTTCTTTTTGACACTAGCATGAAGAATATGCTTTATATTTATTATAAATACATCAAAGCTAACAAATATTAATTATGAATACTGACCATAGCTACAAAATTAAACACTCTCTTATCTAGGGATGTATTCATAATGCCTATCTAGATGTTCTCATGTTGACAAATTTCTCTAAGAAAAAGGTTATAACAAATCATCACCATAATTAGGTCAAAAAAATGTGACACATGTCGATCTAGTAGCATTAATCAATTACCATAATCTGGTCAAAACAATTTGACACATGGTAATTCAACAACATCAAAAAGTTATTATAGTTTTTGTGAGTACCTATGAACTATGGTGGACCTCCTCACCATAATCCTGGTCAGTACTCCTGACACATGGTACATCATTAGCACCAACTAGTCACCATAATTCTAGTCTATTTGACACATGGTATACAAACTAGTCTTGGTTCACCATCACTCTAGTCAATATCTTGACACATGGTGAATCTCCAATGGCCACACTCTATCAGAGTAATTATGGGCCTATAGGACCATTCTTCTTAATTTTGTTCAATATACTTGACACTAGAAGAGTCGTTGTCTTCTATTGGACCATTCTCGTTAATTATGGTCATATATGACACAGGGAGAATGTCTATCCCTGATGCTATCTCATTGGAAATCACTCTTACTAAGAGAGGTATTCTTAACAAGTCCAATATTGTCCTTGAAGTATGTGTATACTTCATCCTGGGATACAGGCTTTTCCAACAATCTGCTATACTATATAATAATAGTGGAGCCACACTGCTTCATTTCGTACCATGCCATGATATTTAGGATATCGCTGTGCTTTGACATGTTATCCATATCATCACCTACACTTGATTAAAAAAATCCTATAAGTAGCCTCTGAAGCTATACTACTTCTCAACTTGCCGATCCAACTACAATATACTCAGCCTCTACAATACTAAGTGTGACATATGACTACTTCATGCTCATTTGAAGCAATATCTTGATGAACTCTTTCTTTATTCAACACTCTCTTCCCAATCTAAATATGCATCTATACTTCACAAATATCAAATCATAACTGACTTTTCCATGATTAATTGTACCATGTTGGTACTCCAACCCATTTTAATCAATTTTCCTTGGCTCATAAAACCAATCAACTTCTTCTTATTGGCTCCATCACTAGAGATTCTTTCCTTTCACCTTAGCTAGGTGCTCCCTCTCATGGTGAAACATATCCTATTGTGGTAATTTAGGATGATCCCTTTGCTACTGTTATCTTTTAGCATATTATCTACGTAGCTTGAAAATTTCAATGACACTGCATCATCTTGAACTCATAGGTCAACTCCCTTTGAAGCTAAAACATGTCTCTTTCACTGCTCCCTCTGTTATGGAAGAAATTATTTCTACCACATTTCCTCCCTTTGACACATAAGTCCTTTGATTCCTTTTGAAACAAATCATATAGGATCATCCTTGATCGATTAATCTAAAAATTCCAAGCACAACGTGTCTTCCTACGATATTACAAAGTCTTCTTCAATCATGAGACTTCTTCTCATGCACTTTAAAAGCCTAAGGTAGTTCTATATACACTCCTTCCTCATTAATTACTTCAGTGGTGAAAGCAATCTCTACTTCAACCTAATGCAATTTTCAAAACAATGATAATAGAAGTGTACCTCACAATTGGGGCAAACATATTATCATGATCCTCTCCCTCTTTATGGGATAACTTCCTTAAATCTTGCTTCTATGTTGTTATCTACTACATGCTAGATCTGGTAGAACCATTTGACTTCATTTTGGCATAATCATGGTATACTTTAAAATTTCTAATCTATCCACTCCCTATGAGCTCAGATCTCATATTGTAAAATATCTCTCAACACAAATCATGAGTATGGGAAATTCCTCTTTCTTTGCTTGATTCATCCACTTCTTCCATATTTTTCCTAGAGCCTTGGAAACTTTTACTATATACTTGCAATCATCACTATCAGGTAATGGAAGAGTAATTACAACAAACTAAAGAAACAAATACAAGATAATAATAGTAAAAAACAACAACAACACTAATAATAAAAGAACAGATATCAAGTACTTATATTTTGAGGATTATAAAGAAATTTCAGCTCCCTCTCTATATTTTGTCTTCTTGCATCCATTTTTCAAATCAGTTGCATCCATATCATCACTATGATGTGATTGCTTCCTTTCATGTGCTAAGGTTTTTCTTCTTTTAGAGGAAATGTTTAATCGTAGGGATTTTTCCATGAACCCTAGGGCTTTCTTATCCAATCCATTTTTTCTTACTAGGCTTTACAAACCCTAGATATCCAAATGTGAAAGTACTATAATAAATATGCCCTTTTCACATGTGATGAAATCCATCATTGTCATCAATTAATCAAGTTTTCTCCATTGATTATCATTGGTAATTCCAAAACAAGTAACTCGGTTTCCTCAAACTCATTGTAGAAGCAACTCCATTTCAATAGATTCCATCATTTAGGGATGAGATTTATCTTCAACATATAAATACCCATTGTCCAATAATACTTGATTATTTCTTCAACACTATCAATTCATCTATCAAGTTATGAAAATTACTCATCTTCCTTGAGAGGAATTTTGGTAGGGATTCTCGAGGACACAAACTTCAATGTCAATAATTGAAATATAGTTGATTTGGTAAATCAAGGACCTTATAATTAATTTGTGAATTGAACTCTACCTACCTACACTCCTCGCTAGGCAGTCACCGTCATGCGTTCTCGGGCTGAATCCGTGGGCTTATCTCTTTGGTTAAAAGTCACTTGTCTTTCGTCCTTAGGGTTATTTGTCGCTTCTTCCTTATTGTCGCAAGGCTTGAGTGAAAGAGGAGGGTAAGGGTTTTGGCCCTATGACTGCTGGTGATTTGTGAAGGTTCTATGTCTGTGTGAAATGGCTTTAACTTCTTCTCTTGCAAGGTCTCTGTCTTCACGAGACGAACATGCTTGGTACACTGTTCTTTTTGTATTATTATCCTTCAAATTTTGCTTAGATTTTCATAGTCCTGTATGTAATTTTGTGTTTGTTTTTCTACGTGTTCAATAGTCTTCAGCTTCACTCCTGGGAAACTTGGCTCCGTCCCTCATAGGTAGCTTTTTGTTCCGGTTCTTTCCTTCAAGTTTTGATTTCATCTTACTGATCTCTTGGCTCATTTGTGAGAAGGTTAAACCCTTTGGTGACCTTACTGTGATGGAGTCCTGTTCGTGCTTGTTCTGTCTTCCTGCCTTTTGGTTTGATGGCTTGTTTCTCCAGATAAAATATCAACACAATCCTTCGCTTACTCTCCTTCCAGTTATGTTTATCAATTGCATTCTCCTGTGGCTTTCTAACTTGGGTATTTTGTCGTGGTTGCAGGTTTGGAACCTGGGTGACTCCTTGCTGTCTTTGAAGCCCAAGACTCCCCTATGCAAAAAGGGTAGGGTCTTTCCCTTTGTAGCTAGTAGTTTTAATTTCGTTAGAACTTAAAACCCCAAGAGGGTTTCCACTATACTGTATTTCTTGAATGGTTTGTACTTTCCTCACATTGTTTGAATACGTTACCAGACTTGTGAGCAGGGTGGAACACTAGCCATTTGATAACATGTATAATCTTTTATAACCCTTGCTGGGTTATTGTTCGACACTGTTTGGAGCTTATTCAATGTATATTCTGGACTCTTTGAAATGAAATAAATTTAAATTCTATTTACCAAAGAATTTTTTTAGAAATGTACCTATGGTTTCTCCTTTATAATGTTGTTCTCACTCAGTTTGTTTCTTCTGTAGTCTTGATTTGAAGCACGTTGTTCCTTCCTAGTTTAGTTTGACTATGATATAAGTTTTTGTTCCTCCTTGTTAATTCAGGCACGTTTTGATTAATTGTCCTGGTTTTTGTGCTCTTGGTTTGTTAATCAAACAGAGCTCAGACTATAGTTAACAATCTATCTAGCTTTAAGATGAAAATATCACATATAATTACAAGAAATTTATGATAATAAAATACTTCACACACAGTTTATCAAATCAATTATTTCTGATTATTCTTCTTCCGTAAGATGGCAGGCCCCCACAATGTGGATCTGGTTTGGTTTTTATGCCTTTCTAGGATTTCCACATGGTTGAGAAACTGTCTTTTAGTTACAAAACAATTTCTTGAAACTAATTCCTAACATTTAACTAATCCTAATCTAACTGTTCTTTTAATTTCAAATTACCATGGCTGTGTCAGCCCAAATTTAACTTAAAACAAAAATAAAATAAAATTCAAAAAATTATTCTTCTATCCAGTAGAAGAAGTCAATTCCAACTATCACCTTTCAGTTGGATGGTCTTGCATTAGGCTCCCGAGGTAAATTAAAATCATGCTCCTATCCATGAGCTCTTCAATAGAGTACCTCATGCTTTGAATTTGAGCAACGTCTAACAAGGAAGATTCCTCAATAGGACGGTCCTCCAATTTAACCAGATACTGTAAATATTCCTTCTTTCGAGTCTTCCTGGCCACTTGTGTATCTAAAATCTGTTCAATCTCCAAAGGATTTGCTGGAGGCATTTGTCTAATCCCCCGATTCTTCCTCATTCTGAGTGTCCCGTGTTCATCTCTCTGAACTGTCTTCCTCATCAACAAAAATGTAAGGGTTTAGATCTGCCACATTAAAAATGGGCAAAATTCCTATACCTGGAGGTAACTGAAACTCATAAGTGTTTGCAGAAAACTTCCGAAGGATTTTGCAAAGCCCAATCTTTTTCATTTTCAATTTGTTGTATTCGCCTTTTGGAAACCTCTCCTTGCATAAGTGTGCCAGTACCAGGTCTCCTACTTCGAACTGTACCTCCCACCTTTTCAAATCTGCTTTCTTTTTGTATTTTTGGCTGTTGTCCTGTAGCTTCAATTTTACTTATTGATGTAGATTGTTGATTGCCTTCACAAAATCTTCTCCATCAGCACTCCTACACTCCAACTGACCCAAATCCCGCAACTCATATATTCCACGTGGGTGCATTCCATATAGGATTTGGAAAGGGCTTATGCCTGTGCTTCTGTTGGGTGAGTCATTATAAGCAAACTCCGCTTGTGCAAGCACATGATCCCACTATCTGGAATTTTCACCAACCAGACTCCTCAATAGATTTCCCAGACTCCGGTTCACAACTTTGGTTTTCCCATCTATGTGCGGGTGATAAGCTAAGTTGAAGTTCAGTTTGGTGTCTAATTTCTTCCACAAGGTTCGCCAAAAATGGCCTGTGAACTTTACATCCTTGTTCGAGATGATGGACTTCGGCAAGCCATGTAATCTGACTATCTCTGTGAAGAACAAGTGTGCTATATGTGTGGCATCACTAGTTTTTCTGCATGGAATGAAATGTGCCATCTTGGTGAAACGATCCACCACCACCATGATGGAGTCGAATCTCGCTGTGTATTCGATAGACCTAAGACAAAGTCTAAGCTGGTTGAGTCCCATGGTCTATTCAGAATGGGAAAGGGTGTATACAACAATGCATTTGCGACCCTTTGCATGTTGACATACTTTGCATCTGATCATGAATCTCTGCACATCTCTTCGCATCCTAGGCCAATATTTAAAGTGGCTCAGCTGATCCAAAGTCTTGTCTATGCCAAAATGTCCGGCCAAACCTCCATTGTGCTTTTCCTGGATCAAGTTCTCTCTCATAGAACATTCCAAAATACACAACTGTCCTCCTTTGAACAACAACCCCTCCTGCATATTATAGTCCAACCATGGACTATTGTCCCTCAATAGTGGATTTTGGAAATCTTCATAAGCTTCTTTAAAATCTACATCTATTTCATACAAGTCCTTAAGATGTTCAAATCCTAATACTTGTATTGCACTTTCTTGTAGGATCAAACTTCTCCTGCTTAATGCATCTGCCACTTTGTTGGCTTGACCGCTGATGTGTTTCAAAATGAACATAAAACTCTGCAAGTACTCCACCCACTTCACATGTTTATGATTCAACTTATGCTACTGCATGATGTACTGTAACGCAAAATTGTCTGAAAACAAGACAAATTCATTAGCCAGTAAATAATGTCTCCAATGCTTCAGTGCTTGGATGACTTCATAAAATTCTTTGTCATAAGACGTGTACTTCTTCCTACTTTCAATTACCTTCTCGCTGAAATAGGCTACTTGCTTATCTTCTTGGATGAGTAATGCACCTATAGCTATCCCGATGGCATCACCATAAACATGAAAAAGTTTGTTAAAATATGGTAATCTTAGAACTGGTTTTTCAGTGATTTTCTTTTTCAGCAGCTGAAAACTCCTCTCAACCGACTCTATCCAATGAAAAGGCAAATTTTCCTTCTTAATGGTGTCCACCATAGGTGCACAAATTCCACTGAAGTTCTTAATAAACTTCTGATAGAAACTCGCCAGTCCATGAAAACTTCTCACTTCAAACAAGCTTTTGGGAGATGGACAGCTAACTATGGTTGCAACCTTCCCCGGATCCATCTTCAACTCATTCTCAAAATTCACAAATCCCAAATAAATCAGCTCTTTCTTGAAACAAGATTTTTTTTTTTAAATTTATCAACAATTTATTTTGCTGCAATTTTTCTAGTACGTACCTGACATGTCGAAAGTGTTCTTCCTTCGTCTTGCTGAATATAAGTATATCGTCCAGATATACGATCACAAATTTGCCAATGAATTCTTTCAGCATCTCATTCATCAAACACATGAATGTACTGGGAGCATTGCTCAGTCCAAATGGCATGACCAACCATTCATATAAGCCTTCATTGGTCTTGAAAGATGTCTTCCAATTGTCACCTTCTCGAATCCCGATCTAGTGATAGCCGCTTTTCAGATCTATCTTTGAAAAGTACGCTGCTCCACTCAGACAATTCATCATATCATCCATCTGTGGTAAAGGAAACCTGTATCTGATAGTAGTCTGGTTTATCGCCCGAGAATCAGTGCACATTGACCATTCACCTCCTTTCTTAGGAGCTAAAACAGTTGGAATTGCACAAGGGCTTAGACTCTCCCGAATCAGCGCTTTATCCAAAAACTCCTGTACATGCTTCCTAATCTCCTAATTTTCTTTTAGACTCATCTGGTAAGCAACCTTGTTTGGCAAACTAGCTCCCGGAATGAAATCAATATGGTGACTAATGCTCTACTTGGGTGGTAATTTGTCTGGTAGATCATCTACCACAATATCACTAAACTCTTGCAGCATGTCCTGTATTTCCACAAGCAAGTCAATAATTTTAGTATGTATCAATGCTGCTCTTGTTCTCCACACAACTACATAGTTTACCTCATTACCTTCAATCTGTTGCAGAAACTCCTTTTTGCCTATCAAAAATGCTTTTGTTCCACTAGTTTCTGTAGTATTTTCTTCTTTCATGGGAACTAGCATATGCTTTATCCCATCCTTAACAAATCTGTAACAATTCGTCTCCCTGTCATGGATGACCTTCATGTCATATTTCCATGGTCTGCCCAATAGAATATGGCACACATCCATAGGCATAATATCACAAGTCACCTTGTCCTTGTACTTTCCAATATGAAACTCCACCTCGCACTGCTCACCAACCAGCAGTTGGTGTCCTTTCTGCAACCAAGACACCTTATATGGAGTTGGGTGCTTCAACTTCTTCAAACCCAAATTTTCCACCATTTTAGTAGCTACCAGGTTATCAATACTTCCATTGTCTATAGTTAATTTGCAGCATTTCCCATGCGACTTGCACACAGTCCAAAACAATGCTTTCCTCTGTGTCAGATCAACTACTTCCTTAGCTGGCTTTAGTAAAACCTTGTTCAACACCAAGTCTTCTCCTGTTTTGGGCACATTTTCGACCTCCTGTGGTGGTGCCTCTGTTACATCAAGTTGAGCAACATAAGCTCCCCTCTGTCCAGTGTGCTCATTTTTAGGACATTCAAAAGACCCGTGTCCCCATTTGTGACACTTGTAACACTGATAGGCATTTCCTTTGCCTCTACCATTACCTCTTCCACATTGGTATGGCCTTCCTCCTCTAGGGTTACCTTCCCTCTCACTCTATCCTGAAGTCTTTGAACTACTTCCCTCTTCATTGCTATTGGAAGTTTACCTCTGCCAAGGGACTGTCCTCTTCCACAGCCGGAACCACATCCTCTCTTTGCATTCTGTTTCCTAGTAATCTTCTCTTCTTATTTCAAAGCACTCTGATATGCCTCCTCTATAGTCTTAGGGGAAAGAATACTAATCTCGTCTAGGATCTCCATCCAGAGACCATTTACAAATATGACTGTCTTCTCGAGGGTATCATCAACATACCCAGCTCTTAGCTTTACTTTATAAAACTCTTCAATATATTCTTTTACAGACATCATTTTTTGCCTCAGGTTTTGCACCTGTCTGTAAAGGGAAATTTGATAATCCTTAGGTAGAAATTTTCTTTTCATCTTCACAATCATTTTGTCCCATTTTTTGATCAATGGTTTTTTCAATCTTCTCCTTTCTACCTGCACACTGTCCCACCACAGTGCTACATGTCCTTTCAACTTGGTAACAACAAACTTGATTTTCCTATCTTCACTGATTTCTTCATATTCGAAATATTTATCTAACTCACTTATCCAGTACAAAAATGCCTCTGTGGACAAGATGCCATCATAGTTAGAAATCTCTTGTTTTGGCTTGCTGTTAGCCATCAAAACTGATTTCAACAATTTGATCTCTAGTCCCTCTTCATCCTACCCATCTGTCGTTGTTGCGTTTTCTTCCTCACTGTCATCTCCACCTTCAAGATCTCTACACCTTCCTACTTCCACTGCTACCAAACATGCAGACAAAGTTCTGATCTCTTCTCATAGCCCTTCATCTACTACTCCTTTGATGGCTCTGCCCCAACCTCTTCTTCCTACCTCCATCTTCATTGAAGAAGAGAAACTTGCTCTGATACCAAAATTGGTAGGGATTCTCGAGGATGCAAACTTCAATGTCAATAATTGAAATATGGTTGATTTGGTATATCAAGGACCTTATAATTAATTTGTGAATTTAACTCTACCTACCTACACTCCTCCCTAGGCGGTCACCCTCATGCGATCTTGGGTTGAATCCGTGGGCTTATCTCTCCGGTTAAAAGTCACTTGTCTTTTGTCCTTAGGGTTATTTGTCACTTCTTGCTTATTGTCACAAGGCCTGAGCGAAAGAGGAGGGTAAGGGTTTCGGCCCTATGACTGCTGGTGATTTGTGAAGGTTCTCTGTTTGTGTGAAATGGCTTCGACTTCTTCTCTTGCAGGGTCTCTGTCTTCATGAGACACACATGCTTGGTACACTGTTCTTTTTGTATTATTATCCTTCGACTTTTGCTCAGATTTTCACAGTCCTGTATGTAATTTTTATGATTGTTTTTCTGCGTGTTCAATAGTCTTCGGCTTCGCTCCTGGGCAACTCGACTTCGTCACGCACAGGTAGGTTTTCGTTCTGGTTCTTTCCTTCAAGTTTTGTTTTCATCTTACTGATCTCTTGGCTCCTTTGTGAGAAGGTTAAACCCTTTGGTGACCTTACTGTGATGGAGTCTTGTTCGTGCTTGTTCTGTCTTCCTGCCTTCTGGTTCGATGGCTTGTTTCTCTAGATAAAATATCAATGCAATCCTTCGCTTACTCTCCTTCCAGTTATGTTTATCAATCGTATTCTCCTATGGCTTTTTGACTTGGGTATTTTGTTGTGGTAGTAGGTATGGAACCTAGGTGACTCCTTGCTGTCTTCGAAGCCCAAGACTCCCCTATGCGAAAATGGTAAGGTCTTTCTCTTTGTAGCTGGTAGTTTTAACTTCGTTAGAACTTAAAAGCCCAAGAGGGTTTCCGCTATACTATATTTCTTGAATGGTTTGTACTTGCCCTGCATTGTTTGAATGCATTACCAGACTTGTGAGCAGGGTGGAACCCTAGCCGTTTGATAATATGTATAATCTTTTATAACCCTTGTTGGGTTATTGTTCGACACTGTTTGGAGCTTATTCAATGTATATTCTGGACTCTTTGAAATGAAATAAATTTAAATTCTATTTACCAAAGAATTTTTTTAGAAATGTACCTGTGGTTTCTCCTTTATAATGTTGTTCTCGCTCAGTTTGTTTCTTCTGTAGTCTTGATTTGAAGCACGTTGTTCCTTCCTGGTTCAGTTTGACTGTGATATAACTTGTTGTTCCTCCTTGTTAATTCGGGTGCATTTTGGTTAATTGTCCTGGTTTCTGTGTTGTTGGTTTGTTAATCAAACAGAGCTCAGACTATAGTTAACAATCTATCTAGCTTTAAGATGAAAATATCACATATAATTATAGGATTTGGTTTGGTTTTTATGCCTTTCCAGGATTTCCACATGGTTGAGAAATTGTCTTTTAGTTACAGAACAATTTCTTGAAACTAATTCCTAACATTTAACTAATCCTAATATAACTATTCTTTTAATTTCAAATTACAATAGCTGTGTCAGCCCAAATTTAACTTAAAACAAAAATAAAATAAAATTCAAAAACTTCTTCTTCTGTCCAGTAGAAGAATTCAATTCCAACTGTCGCCTTTCAGTTGGATGCTCATGCATCAACTTTTTATTTTCAACCTTAAAAGAGAATTCAACCTCTTCTTCATTACAAGCTTCATATCTAATTAACTTCTTCTATTAAGGTGTGCATATTCAAATATTTTCACTCAAGAGTGAAAGGTTTTAATGCTTTGTAATAATGTATTTCTTGTGAATATAATACAATGTTTCCAAAGGAAAACATAACCCCAAAACTCTAATTTATGTCACTTCAGAGTTTCAAATATTCTTGTAAGGGTCCTTATATTCGTGACATGCTTGTGAGGTTACCCGATATATATTTTGGTATAGAGATTTTTGCAAGACTTATCAATATATAGTTCTAGAATAATTTTGTCTTGCATTATATATCATTCAATGCAGACATATCCCTGCGGTTCTAGCATCTCAGACTTTGCACCTCCAGATTATACATAGTTTTCCTTAAATGATTATTTAAGGATCCCTATATGTTTTGTAAGGTAATTATTCTAGAACATTGACACATACATTAAGGAGCACCTTATAATATATTTTGTATAGAAATATTTTTATCCTTCAAGATACTTCATGATCTCAAAAGAGATTATTGTTAGCGAATACATATTTGTGTTCTAAGCATAGAATCATATACTTCTAGATTTTCTAGTCTTGTGTCTAACTCATCGTTTGTGATATGATTTCATGGAGACAAATTTATACTTACTCTACAATACTTCAATCTTTACATTAAAATCATTATCCCTTCTTATTAAATAATTAGATCTAGCATTCATAATAGATCTATGTGGATCATGAAAACAATTCAAACAGATATATGAGTGAAAACCCTTATTTTATGTAGAGTGCCTTCCATAGCTCAAAGATACACAAAAGATGAATTTTTTGGCTTGTCTTCAGATAAATATCTTTTTCAAAATTCCTTTTGGCTACCTTATTTAAGGTGACACCAACTCAAATTCCTCAGGAAAAAAAGGATTGTTTAAGACTTCTTCAAAACCATCTCAAAGGAATATCTTGTTCAATAAATCATATTCAATAATAGTTTGAGGTCTTTACATATATATTTCTAAAGAGAGACATATGACATCAATAACTCAACATATGAATTTGAAATCTTTTAATTAGTGATTGACTTAGTCCTTAGAATTTTCTTGACCATTTTCTTAGGATTTTTGGATTTGATATAAGTTCTGAGAAAACTTGATTAACAAGGTAATTTCGGCCTTCTCACAATATCGTCATAGTCTTGAAAAGAATCTTTAGTTATTAGTTTTGATCAACTTTTTGAAGAGTATCCTTAGACTCTTGACCACATACGTTCAAATTTTGCTTCTGAGAAAATTTCGTGCTTCTGAGACTATTGAGGTAAGATTTGAATCTTTTCTTGGCCATATTTCATAAACTCTAAATATTCTTAGACCTCCTAAAATCATATTCGGCCTCCTTAGGAAATTTTGGACTAAGGCCTAACTTCCATCTCTCTTGGCCTATGTAATTTGATAGATTTCTTTGGCCCTTATGAGATGGACTACGACTTAGGCTTCAATATTATTTTGAGAATAACACACATAATTTCATTCCTTTTTACCATGACTCCTTTTTGGATTTAAGAATGTATCATTGATTGATCTTCTTTGAGGTACTCATCATTTTTCAATTTATAGTGCTTATCAACTTAGGATTAGGGCACAATAAAATCTTAGTCTCTTTTGGATATAATCCTTCCTTTCATGACTTAGATTAAGATAAATAGGTTGAATACTTTAAGGCCGCTCTCATACCATATCTTTGATATCATGTTTATTTCAGGGAAAATTTTAAGCATGGAAAATTATCTTGAGGTTTAAAAACATTGGCGAATCTCACTAGACCCTAATATGCAAACTATAAAATGTTTATTGATGTATTTGTAAAAATATTCAAATTTATAATGATTTTATATATAATATGTATATAATGTTGGGGATTTTTAAGGTAAAATAATTTTATATTGTCAAATTAGGGCGAATTATTTTTCTAACAAATGGAAATTGGTAAATATTGTTTTTGGACAAATCATGGAAAATTAGCCCACCTATGAATATTAGCCCCTAAAATTTTCCATGGTTTATTTTTGATAGCTATCCTCTAAATTACTTCTAATGATTTAATATGTTTCAAATTCTTATCCATTATTCCATCATTAATAAAATACACAGAAGAAATCAACAATATAACATTTATGACAATAGGATCAAGAAGAGAAAACCAAACAAACAACACAAGATTTTACCCTAGGAAAACCCACACGGCGGGGAACCTAGCAACGTTTTTCCTTAGAGAAATATTTAGTTCAACAAGAGACACACCTAGATCATTTAGTCATTAAGAATTCTTGGTCAAACCTAGTCCACTGCCTCGTAGTTAAGTCATATCACTGCCTAATAACCTTGATTTGGTTAGGCCTGCTCCTATACCAATTAACTTGGTTTTGCATTTTAGTTATACTACAAAAGTTCAGTCTTGCAATTTTGAGTTTCTTGTTGCTTCAAAGCTCTATAAAATGTTGTAATATCTTTGATGAAAGGGGAGGGGAGATATATTAGAGAGAGATTAAGACTATATCAGTCTTTTTGTTATCCATGCTAGCTTTCTTGATGATGTACTGACTGTTCTATTAATAAATTATTTCTTGTTGTTATGGTTGTGTTCCAATGAGAAGCGTCTACAATTGATCACCAAGTTCTTTGAGTAGTTAGATCTTGGTCCAGCGAGAGGGCACCCTGTTGGCTACGAGAGTGTAATGTAAACTCTTTCTCATTTTTCTTTTGTTAAAATTTAATACTCTGTCTTATGCTTTGTTTCTTGATGACATTCTTTTCTAGAAATTTGCTCACTAGTTTCTTGTTTTTCTGTAGACACCAAGCAGTTGAATAAATCTTTGAAAACCATAAAAATATTTACCAATTGGCTTTTCTATCAGTTCCTTGCCTTTTATTTTTTTTTAGTCTTAATTGCTAGATAGGATTATGAATTTTTGCACAAGTATCCTAGGCATGATTGGACTCTCAAGCTAGCATGCGTACACATAATTTGTTCTATTTTCTGCCAATTTCTTCCTATCAGTCATAGTCTGCCTTTGCATTTCATAGATTAAGACATTTTCATAAGTATAGATTACCTTTAACTTATACTTCTAAAAAAATAATTAGAAGTAGATTGCTTTCATAGATCAAATTGCCTTTAATTTCTTAGATTAAGATTTCAATGTTTTCCTAGAATACATTATCTTTAAATTCCATAGAATAGAATTCGAAACAATAATTAGATGATTTCTTCCATTTCATTCACATAGATTCATTGTCTTCTTAGATTAAAATTATTACCTTTTAGATTAATGATTTACTTTCCTTTCTTTCAATTCTTGCAATAGAATTGTTGTCTTTATTTTATTATCAAAGTATGCATGCTTTCACTAGATTTCATTTCATAGATTTTCCTTGCATTTGTAGTCTTTAAAATTCAATTTATTTTTATATCAAGATTTAATTTTTACTCCATTGCATTCTATTTGATTCATTTGCATAGGTTTACCATTCATTTATTGCAATTGATAAATTAGAATTCTTCTTTTTGAATTAAAATTGAAAGTTGATCTCCTAGGACATAGAGGGTAGTGTACTTCACAAGTGTACAAACCTAGATTGAAATTTTAATATAAGTAATTTAACTCACAATTAAATTACCTAATAGTCATCTCAAAAGGAAAATAAAAAACTATGATAAGAATGATTGTTCCCAAGTATGGTCACTAAAACACTATTGATGGGCAGAGTTCCAATGCTCCACATACAACATTTTCAAATTTCACAGGGTTAAGTGGGATAGTAGGAACTGAGCCCATTGTTTATATCCCTATCTCATTCTTGACATAATAGAGATACATGATTGTTTTTCCCATATCATTGGTTTTCCACTTGGGAAACCAAAAAATAGTATAGATTCAAAATATTTTCATTAATTTCTGCGAAAACAACTAGTCTGTCACTTAAATTGCAAAGGTAACTAGTCAATATATATTGATAGCAATTAACTACCAGAATCAAAAGAATGCTATTAGATAAAATTTTGACTAGAATGCTAGCTCACCTGATCATGTCATGTTGTGGGAGATTCCACTTGGATTGGTGGAGGAGAGCCACTCTCTTCTTTAGAGAAGGTAAAAATAATGTTTTCCTATTTATTGGGTAGGACAAATACTCTTTTGTCTAGCTTCTTGGTTTTCTCCATCATTTATGCCATGCAGATAAAAGTATTCTTCTGGGTGTCTAACCACTCAATGAAAAACCTTCCTATAAGAGTTTTTATGTGCCAACATAAGTCATCTTCTTTCATATAAGAGGTTCAATGACATTGAGATGAAGTACCAATTTCTTGGATTCATTTCCTTGTTTTTGTTTCAACATGATGGTTAGGGATGAGCTTGTGGTCCTCATGGAATTCCTCTTCGATCTCAGCTATAGTACATTGAAACACTTCAGGAAATACTTTATCATAGAAATCCATGACTCACCTTCATGCTGCCTATGCATGGGGTTGTAAGGAGGACAATGGATGGGCATCTGAGTCCACAAAAGGAGAAACTCTTCCCCTTCTACCACCTCTCCATCCAGTAGTTAATTTGCATCTAGAAATAAAGGGAAGGGAGGGAATAGTTGAGAAAAAACTGGACAACATAGAATTAAACCCCAGGAAAAATGAAGGAGAAGAGAACCTGACATAAGGAAAAAACAACCTCTTAAAATTAGGTTTTTTTTGGGCTTGGAAATCTTTGTAATATTTTTAGAAAAGAAAAATTTAAAGAGACTGGGATGCTATAGGATATTAGAAGAGGAGGGGGGAATATGTTAGTTTCAATATTATAAAATAAAATACCATTAATGGGCCTAGAGGCTAACAAGAGAGCTAGAAAACTATAATCTAAAACTTGATATGAAGACAAATTTTTGTTCTGAAACCAACATAAACAAGAATTACCATGAATCCAGAGCCCTATGTATCACCATTTCCATGCCTATCACTGATATAATTGAATCCATAGATCTCCACTTTTAACCCACAAAAGCACAGACTCTTCTAGCTAGCCACCCAAAGCACAATAACCCAAACCATAAAACTTAGAGGTTCCAAATATGATAATAAAAAATTATAGAAGGAATACTCTTTGAGAAGACCAAAAAGGCCTAATTTACTGACTAAAACCCTTCCATGTCATAGCTTCCACTAAATAAAAGACCAATTTAAACTATCTTTGCATATCCTCAAATTCATCCTCCATTCTTTTCCATAATTCCTCCGCTTTCCCATCAAATTCAATGAAATTATGTCAAGAGTGGGATTGAATTCCATCTCCCAATCTAGTTGTTCTTCCAAAGTTGCTCTCCACTATCTGTCAATAATGAAACAAACCTATCAAACCTTTCCTCACAATCAACAAATTGAATTAATTACCCTACGCATATGCCTCTCCACTTTGGTAGCATACCATGCTCTTCATCTATTGTGTCTGGTATCTTGATAGTGGAGCCTCATTCAACATGACCGTTGATAAAAATTTATTCAGTGCCTTGGAGGAGAAAGACCTCAATATGTGCATAGAGATGGGTGACGAATGAAGGTATAGTGTTTCAGGAGTGGGCATGGTTTCTTTTCAGAGGGAGCATGGAGCTCCTCTCACCTTGATAGATGTGAAATATGTGTCTAGACTAAAGAAGAACTTGGTATCAATCACGATGTTGGAGGACAGAGGATACGATGTTGTCTTCAGTAAAGGAAAGGTGTTCCTAAGACACATACGCACGGATCAGACCAAGAGGATAGGGATTCGAGTGAAGAATCTCTATAAACTAGAGGTAGATGATTGTGCATCATTAAGTACAAAAGAAGGATTGGTACAAAGCCAAGACATTGGCGAGTTGTGGCACAACTAGTTGGGCCATTTGCATCATGGGGTTTGAAGATAATGTAGCAGATATCTACAAGACTTCCCAAAGGTAAACTTGACCAAGTTGACACATGCAAAGGTTGTACCTTGGGAAAGTACACCAAGTCTTCCTTTCATGATTGAGACAGTAAAGCAGAGGCTATCTTAGAGCGAGTTCATACTGATGTGTGTGGACCATTCTCAACGACATCCACAGTGAAGAAAAGGTATTATGTGATTTTCATTGATGATTATTCTCGTAAATGTTGGATTTGTTTCATGCAGAGGAAGGACCAAACCTTCACAAAGTTTTGTGAGTTTGAAGCTTTGGTCGAGAAAGAGTTAGGGAAGGAGATCAAGGCCTTGAGAAGTGACAACGGTGGAGAATATATCTCTCAAGAGTTTAAGGACTTTTGTGCAACAGAAGGAATTAAATGAGAGTTGACGGCACCTCATAACCCACAACAGAATGGGGTGGCTGAGAGGAAGAACATAACTATTGTAGGGGCAGCATGGGCAATGCTACATGACCAAGGCCTACCACTTCACATGTGGGCTGAGGCATGCAAAAGAGTGTTCTATTTGCAGAATAGAAGCCCGCATCAAATACTTGGGATGAAGACACCAGAGGAAGCTTTCTCTGGTAAGAGACCAGATGTGGGTCACTTCAGGATCTTTGGCTCATCGGTATATTGCTATGCGAGAAAGGATGCACAGAAGAAGCTTGAGCTGATAGTAGAGTTGGGGATACTTGTGGGGTACACTGATACACCGCATAATTATAGGGTGTACTTGCCTACTAGTCAAAGGACAGTGGTTCGTAGAGTCTCAAGTTTGAGGAGCAGAAGGCCATGCAAGCTTCCCTTGAAAGGGAGATCCAACTACAGGTTGTGGAGGAACTGTTGGTTCCTAAGGAGGAGGAGCCTCATACAGATGCGGAGAAGCTGCATGTAAAGGTTCCAGGAGTGGAGACATCCACTGAAGCAAATTCTTCCAGAGATGGATGGAAGCGCACAAGAGAAGCTGATAGATTGTTGAAGGATGTGAGAGAGAATGTGGGAGCACCATCTTCTTAGTGCAGACAGAGGAGGTCACTTGAGAGGTACACTGGATACATGGCCCTTACTAGGGAATGTGTTGAGACCGAGCCATCTTCCTTTGAGGAAGCACTGCAGTAGCTGATTCGGGTTGATGCTATGGTGGAGAAGTATGACTCCATAGTTCGTAACAGTGTTTGGGACGTGGTTCTGACATCAAAGAACAAGTCATTTGTGAGTTCCCGTTGGCTTTACAAGGTAAAGCAAGCTACTGATGGAAGTGTGGAGAAGCATAAGGTAAGTTTTGTTGCTTGTGGCTTTTTACAAGTCAAGGAGAATCATGTTTCTTCAGTGTATATTTTGACAAAGGAGCAAGATGCTGACATTTTGACAAAGGCATTGTCAAAGTGTAAATTCGAGTTCCATAGAGACAGGATCGGGGTGGCAGATAATCCCTTTCTTATTGAGAGGGAGTGTTGAAATATGGCAACAAGAATATTCCAATTTAATTTGACCTTGAATTAAATTGTGCATTAAAATCAAATTTAGTCTTAACAACTACTTGGAAATAATTAATTAATATGTTTCAAATTAATTAGTTGGAGAAATTCAAGTTAGAAGTCTTTTTGAAGTCATGCAAGAGTTATCCCTTAAATTAAGGAGATAAGATTGAGTTATATTTGAGTTGTAATTAGTTAGCTCAGTTTACTGAGTTAAGTCCAGTTAAAGTAGTTCCAAACTATTTGAGGAAATAATAGAGAGTTAATAGTCAGTTGATGCATGCATGCACTCAACTAGTGCTACTCCATTTAACTGAAGATTCCCTCATCAGAAAGTCATGCATGTCTATTATGAGAAAGACCCAGTTGAGACTAAAGTCAAGGATAGTGTACTATCAGTTGCATGTATTTTCTTATAAAGAAAACTCATGCATGTGGTCAAGGCATCATTCCTTGAGGATTGCGTAGTTCTGACAGTGTGTGAGAGAGGTTTTCCACTTGGTGAGGTGAAGATCATCCACAAGGAACATCGCACAGAAATATGAGCTTGGAGGGCAGAGAGGAAGGCTTGAGAGAATCCAAGATTTCCTGTGAGCATCTGTGAGGATTGTACGAAGAGCTGGCTAGCTGTGAGAGCTAAGGCTTTGTATAATTCCTATGTATTTCCACCTTGTATGATAATACAATAGTGTGGGGTTTTTAGCTGAGGCTTTCCACAAAGTATTTTCATGTGTATTATGCAATTGATTCTTCTTCTTCTTGTTATATTGTTCGGCTCGATCTTTAAGCTTCCAAAAATTGATAGTAGAAGTAGATTATAGTATTTTGCTTTGATTTATATTGCATTATCGAGTTAACCTACACCATATTTTATACAATAGGGTGTCAAGAGTAAAACAAAATGCCAGTAAGATCATAAAGAGAGAGAAAAAAAAGAACACAAACATTTACCCGGGAAAACCCACATGGGGGAAAATAAAACAACCTTTTCCTTAGAGAAATTCTTTAGTTTAACAAGATACACACCTAGACCATCTAGTAAACCAAAATGTCAAACTAACCAATTAATTAGACTTGGTCAAACTTGGTCCTATTGCCTCCTAGTCAAGTCAAACAACTTCCCAATAAACTCAATCTTGTTAGGTATACTAGGGACAAATTTTTTCTTTCTCTTACACTTAATAAGCTTAGTCCTGGAACTTTGATTTACTTTAGAAATTTGACTGCTCCTACTCCCAATAAACTTGGTCCTACAACTCTAGTTCACCTCATAAATTTGGACTTAATGCATTTCAGAATTTCTCCCTCATTTTCCTCAAATTCTTGCCCTTCTTCATCATGGATGTGCCTTAGATTCATCTTTTATTCATACCTCATATGATTTGTATTTTTCTTGAACAAAGGAGATATGAATTATTTGACAAATGTAGGATGAATGTATTTTTATAGTATTCTTCATTTCCAAAAGGATTCCTCTTTGACCGGGGCTAATTTTACTAGGAAGAGGGTCGAATTGGCTTCTTTGGAGCCAAAAATTCAAATATAAAAAACTCAAGTTTTATCTTTTAAAAGCCAACATGAGGAACATGTCATATAATTTCTCTCTTGACAAGGTCATGAAGAACATTCCTTATTTATTACTTCAAATACATCAAGAGTTAAAATATTAATTATGAAGAACGACCATAACTTCAAAAATAAACACTCCCTCTTAGCTAGGGAGGTATTCATAATGAATATCTATATTATCTCATGTTGATAAATTTCTCTAAGAAAAGGTTATAACAAATCCAATTACCATAATCTAGTCAACAATTTTGGCACATGACAAAGCAATTTACCATAATCTGAGCAACAACTGTCACACATGGTAAATCAATAACATCAACAGGTTACCGTAATATGGTCAACAACCATGACACATGGTAAATACAAAAATCAACAAGTTACCATAATTTGGTCAACAATTGTGACACATGGTAAATATTTAACATCATTAGTCACCATGTTTTTGGTCGACACCTTTAACCCATGGTATACTGACTAGTCTTGGTTCACCATCATCCTGGTCAGTGTCTTTGACTTATCTTGAAACCCTAGGGACACACTTAATGCATTTGAGTAATCTGGTCCCAAATCCAAAATCCACACTCTACTTGAGTAATTTTGGGCCTGATGCTAAATCGACTCACTCAACCTATTCGGAGAGTAATCTAAACCTGATGATGAAAGGAACCCACTCAATTGGGTGATCCTGGGCCTCTAGGACCATTCTTCCTAAATATTGTCAATATACTTGACATAGGAAGAATAAATGTCCTTTGCTGGACCATTCTCCCAAAATATGGTCATATTTGATAGAGGGAGAATGTATGTCCCTCGTGATATTAATATATTGGAGCATTTTTTGTAATCTGGTCATACTTGACATAGGGAGAGTTTATGTCCTTGATGTTGCAATTTTGTCACTCCCTCTTGTTGAGAAAGACATTCTCAATTACTTCAAGTGTGTCCTTGAAGTATATATATATATATATTTCATCCTGGGACAAAGAATTTGTTAGCAATCTACTTGACTATATAATAGTACTGAAGCCACGGTGCCACATTTGATTAAATCCCCTAGGAATAATTAAATAAATCACTATTTGTTTATTATTCATTATTTCTATTATTGGAATAATTATTAAATCACTATTTAATAATTATTTCAATTTCACACCTTTCTTAATATTCACGAAATAATTAATAAATCATTTTATTTGTTAATTATTTCTAAATAAATATATTTAACCATTTTAAATATCTTTTTCCTCTCCAATAAATATAATAAAGTATTCGGAGTGGTTAGATCTTGATTTGGCTAATATTATTTTATTATTCTCCATTTTTTAGATTAACTCAATATTTTGTTATAAATAGGAGGGTTATTCATTCAGTCTTCATCATGATCATAATCATCATCACCATTATCGTCTTTTTTCTTTGAAGCTCCCATTCGAGTTCTCCACATTTTGTCTGGGTTTCCCACATATTGGGGGAGAAGATCATTTTCTAAAGCATCAAGGACATCAAAGGACCCATTCCAGAGAGGGTGACTTATAGACCCATCTGTAGATATCCTTCACCAGGTGTTTTTAATAAAATATTTATTCAATTAAAAGTCTTTCCATTTGGGTTATTTCATTCGATATTTTTACTCTTGGTTTTCTATTATAGATTGTTTTTACTTTTGTTGCAGGTTTTCCATTTTTATTGCAGATTAGAATTGCTAACAACCATCAACTTGTTGTTAGGGTCACTTGTCACCTAATGAATTAAGTGAAGTGTTTTTGGTACACCTTCCAAGAAATTTCACACTCACACAATGACTTTATCAAACTTCACCATAGCCTAATAACTCAGGAAATCCTCTCAACACCAACATAATCTACACCAACCTGTACTACAATGTATCGGACAACACTAACATTACCAATCAAAGCAATAACCCATTTCAAAGTTAGTGTTATTGGTAAGGTGAACTTGAATATTGAAGTTAAGTATTATTCTTACCAGAGCCGACCTACCTAATGATTCATGGCTCTCACTTTTGATATCCCTAAAAACTATTGTAGTGTCTACCAATGCCACCTCCATATCTTCTATAGTTGCATGTTACTAAGCTTCAAGAGCCCAAATGGGTTGTCCACTATCCCCACAATAGCCAAGCTCTAATTGGATTTTAGCACTAGATTGCGTAAATGAGTGATAACTCCTTATAGCAAGGGTTCCAAGGAAAATCCATAATAGTTCCACATACTTGGCACTCTTAATCTAGATGATCCACAATCCAGTCCTTTGCAATTTTGCACTTAACTTCTTCACTCCATATTTTTTCACTAATATGGATGCTCCCTTTCTTCGAATACCATGATGGTCCGAATATCCTCAAACATGGATACCTTGTGACTTTGTAATGTTTGATTTAGAGATTTGGTATCTGATCCTTGCTTCCCTTCACACTAGAATGCACTACCAGATGCCGCTTGGGTCAGAGATTACCTAATATTTGATTTGGGGTTCACCTCTACTTCAAAAAGTGTGTTAATTCTTTTGATCGAGAATCAACCCCTTTTTTCACTTTTCTTCAATGGAACTAATGTATTTTCAATGCCTAGGTATGCCTACTACTATGGGTTCCACACCTTCCTTCCTTCTCAATCCAAATCTTGGTGTAGGCTTTGATTATTTCACCTTGATTTAACTGGATGTCTCGAGGCAAGGTAACAAAATTCTCTATATGAATTTATTTCATGATACTGTATATTAACAAAGCTAATTTGAAAGTGTATTTTGTAATAAAATCCTGATTTCAAAGTTGGTTGACATAGATATATTACCAACCAAATATTCATCGACTACTCTGGTGGAATTTATATGATGGAAATTCCTCCGTCTTTAGAAATTAATAGATCCAATGCTTAACCCAATCCCATTTTGATCCAAGCCTTAATCTTATATTTCACATTGCATACCTCTATCTTCTAGAAACTCTGCTCTCTTAACTGTAGACTCTTAGGTATGGAACTAAATTCTTTTTATTGGTGTAAACTGAACTTTTGAATTAAAACAAATGATTGGTCTCATATACACACAATTCATAAACAAATAACATTATATATATTAATTCAGAGAACATATATATTAACTTGAATATGAATGCGAAAAGTTTATAGGACTTCAACAACTATGTAGTTTTCCTTTTTAAACAGAAATCAAAATCTCTTTCTCTCCTCTCAAATATCTCTAAGTCTCTCTTCACACAATTGTAATCTATTTATTTATAAGAAATCATATTGTTAGATTAACCATCCACTCTTCACGTCCTCTACTCAACTCATTTTTCACTCTTCCTATCCTTACATAACTCTTTTACATTCAATTTACACAATTCTTTGGAGAAATTTTTTGTTCCCAATTAGTTGGGATTATGTCCTCTATTTCAGGGTAAAATCACACCTAAATACCTAACCCCTCTAATAAAATTCCAAGTAGCACATACATGCCAGCTCATCAAAACCTCTATAACAACTCTGGATTCTCTCCTAGAACTAAGACAACATATAATTAAATGGGAAATTTACCTTTATACTCTTGCTAAATTACTCTATATTATACAAATTTGATTAAGGGAATCCACTCTCTTTAGTAAATTCATAGGATCCCCCTTTTGAGGTCAATGATAAGTTTTGAACTATGTAAGATGCTTTTACATCACCAAAGATTCTTTCCAAAATGAATATTAGGCATGTCTCTTCCTCATCGACATATATGTAAGAGAATTTTCTCCTTCACACAAGAGGTATTTTCACTCCAATTAAAAAAATAGCTATTGAAGAGGGTAAAACATAGATAAAGGTAATCAAAAATTGAAGATATTATAGGAGCATTACAATATTACAGTAGAAAAATGATTTCTCCTCTTTCTAATTCTCATCCCTTCAATATCATTCATATTATTCTCTAAGTAGCAGGATCTATAGAGAAAACAAGAAGGCCAAGACAATGATTTTGTAATCCCAACTACTAGTGAATTTTTTTATTAATAGAATGGATTTTTTGATTTGATACTTCTATCATTCCCATAAAACTATTATGTGGTTAATGAACTATTATATTTATTATGGAATCAAGACTAAGGTTTAGTCAAGAATAAATGCATGCAAGTTATGCTTGTTATTTCCAATTTTATTTCTTACCTTATATAATGTTGAATAAGCTAATGAACTATTGTTTCCTTACCCATTAGTTTTATGTTTGATGAATATTTACTAGGAAAGTAATTAAGCTTCCTCCTTTGCCCATATTTGTTATTTTTTAGTTATTTTCCTTTCCTAAATAGGTTATGGCTCCCATGGTTTAGAATATCATTCATGTGGTTGAATCTTTCATATGCACTAACTTTTGAGTCCAAATCCATTGAAGAAGTGAGTCCTTGTGAAGGGCTAGTTGCAAAATGGATGGAAGAGACTTTCCTTAAAGTAGAATAGTTAAGTATATATTGGAGATGGGTAACTAATTAATTACTTTCCTTTGTTTCCACTCATTCCTTATGGTCATTTTGGATTTTGTGCCTTGTCTTTTTTCTTCCCAAACCCCAATGGCTTATGCTCTCCTATCATCCTTATGCATAGAAAAGTATGATAAGTTTATTAAATTTCATACATGGTAGCATTGCCATGTAACCGTGTGAGCTTAATTTCCAATAGGTTAGGTAGGTAAGTCACTATTTTTCTTAAATCAATTCCATAAATTTTACTCTATACCTTTTAACATTTATTTTTATTTCCAACATTACTTATTTTTATTTCCAACATTACTTTGAGGACAAGTTTCCCCTATCCAAAAAAAGAGTTTGAGAAGAAGTAATTTTTTGACTCCATGTCCCAATGGATTAAGGAATTGATCTACATGCCCTAGAGTCTAGACGTTGACATCTTACAAGCATGAATGATATCATAGAATGAAATAATGTTATTACTTTATTGAGCCCAAAGAAATTACATTTTTAATTACATTCAAAATGAAGATTTTCCTTTATAGTTTTCACATACTCCAATGTACCCCTCTAATTAGCCAAAATTTCATTAACATTTTGTCCCTTGGAACCCTTCATGAATGTTTAAAATCCTAACCTTTTCTCCTCATCCTAATTTACAAATTAGGCACCTTCTTGTTGTCCAAATTGTTTCCTTGGAAGATTTCAAGATCAATCTTGATTCCTCAATTGGCCCCCTCTTCTCATTGTTTTAACTATTGTGTTGACAAATTTCAAGAATAGGCTTGATTCCTTATTCAATCTCCCTTCTCATTATTTGAGTTAATGCTTTGGATAATTTCAACATCAAGCCAAATTCCTCAATGGAGCCCTCTTCTCATTGTGTTATTTGTTGACTTGGTTGATTTCAAGATAGATCCCAATTCCTCAATCAATTCCCCTTCTCATTATTTAAGTTGTTTCCTGGCTTGATTTCAGTGTCGAGCTCAATTCTTTAATCAAGGCCTTTTCTCACTATTCAAACTATTACCTTGGACAATTGCAATATTAGGTATAATTCCTCAACTATGCCCCTTTCTAATTGTTCAAATCATACCCTTGGATAAGTTAAAGATTGGAAATAATTCCTTAATCATGCCCCACCATTATTAAGGTTTGAGTGTATTTAAATGTGTCTATATTCAAAATAAAATAAAGGATTATAGTTTAATGAAACAAGTGTCACTATGAAGAGAAGACCCTGGTAAGGAATGTCCACATAAGAAACTTAACCATTTTCAAGATGAAACTAGCATATGTGGCCCTAATTTCGTAATATTAAGAGAGAACAATGGGCCAAAAGTAAAATTGAACAAAAATTTCATTTAGTATCCCACAAGATTAAAGGATAATGAGAGAGTCATGTCCCCAAAGATGTTTTCTCAATGAAATATTGGGAATTCCTTCCCCCAATGATGTATATGGGAATTTTCTCTTTTACATAGGAAGTCCTTTCATTCAAGAGTAAAAAAAGAAGAAATAGTAGCTGAAGAGGGTGAAATTGAGATAGAGATTATCATATATCAAAGATATGCCTAGAATATCACAACCTTGTGGTAGTGAGTGGCTTTCTCCTCTTTCCACTTCTCATCTCATTCATTCTTATTCTTATTTTAAGCATTCTTTGAGTAGCATGCTCTACAGAGGGAAACAAGAAGGCATAACATTTGATTTTATAATCCCAACTCCTAGTGCATTTTTTGACTGATAAAATGATTGTTTCAAGTTTGATACTTCTATAGCCCCCAAAATAGGAACTAATAATTGATTACTGATCTATTTTATTTATTGTGAAATCAAGACTAAGGTTGCTATTGTTGGTCAAGAGTAATTTCAAGTAAGTTATGCTTGATTTTGTTCTTCATTTCATATTTTATATAATGTAAGATAACACATTCTTGCTTGTCTTTCCCATTTCATTTTTTTCTTATTGATATATTCTAGGAAATTAGTTCCATATCCTCCTTTGCCCATATATATTTCTTCTAAGTTATTTTCCAGCCTAACTAGATTATTGTGCCAATAATTCATAAGTTCATTCCCATAGTTGTATCCTATTGCAAGGTCCTTACTTATTGGATCCCCTTTGAATTTCCTGTAAATGAAAATTGGGCATCCTATTCCTATCCAAAATCAATAGTAGAGCTTAGCTCCATACACCACATTTTTCTATTATAAATCTAATCTAAGAATCATTTGTTAAATAGGTTGTCCTTGGCTGACAATTAAGGAAACTTACCTTAGGAAATATAAGGGGTAACCCCCTTTGGCCCAAGAATTGACTTGACGACTTTGAGTGACATAGGAAGGTACATCCTACACATTATGCCCTAGCATTCTCCCCTCTATGATAGATAGGGACAATGTAACAAACAAGAGTGAAAAAACTAATAATGTAGCTAGAGAACTTATCTATGATACTTTATCCAATTTGAACCTTGGACACCTTTCCAACCAACAAAATATAAATATAAGAAACACTTTAACAAAACTCAACATTTATAATAAAAATAAAGACCGCTTTCCAACCATTAAGCAGAAAGGAAAATGGGATAATAGTGGGAAAGTAGTACCTTTCCCAAAGAAGCTATATCCAATTTGAGAATTAGTGACCTTCTCAACCAATACAATAAAATAATCACTTTCAACATTCTTTAAATTTATATTAAAAAAAAAACCACTTTCCAACCATTATTTTTTCTATATAAATATTGATTTCTTTTAACCAACAAAAACGAAATAAAGAACCACTTTTACACTAGATCTATGATAAAAAAAAAAACTCACTTTCAAATCAATGTGGCAAAAAGAAAAAACCAATATTTTTTCAATATAAACATTGATCACTTTTTTAACCAACAAAGTCACTTTCAAATCAATGTGGCAAAAAGAAAAAACCAATATTTTTTCAATATAAACATTGATCAGTTTTTTAACCAACAAACTAGAGAACCACTTTATACTAGATTTACAATTAAAAAAAAACTCACTTTCAAATCAATATGGAAAAAAATTCAACAATGGTGAAAAAGTAATAAACTAGCTAGAAAAATCATTATCGTATTCATCCAATTAGAAAATTGGTCATTTTTTTCAATCACTAAAATAAAATGAAAATCCATTTTTAGCAATGACCAAATTTGCGGTGAAAATAAGGACCACTTTCCAACCCATATAAGGAAAAATAAAAGACAAAGGATGATGTAAAGGAAAAAAAGCTATGGATAATATTTTTCTAATTTGGTTCGAATTATTTTTAAAAATCATGAAATTTACAATAAAAATAAAGATAAAAAGTATTGTTGAAAAAGAAGTTTCGATAATAGTGTGAAAGTAATTTCACTTAGAAGTGTTCTCTAGCCTAGTATGGAAGAGATATTATAATGTTATATCTTGTAGTATTATATAAAAAATAATAATAGCATAATAAAAATAAAAATAGAGTATTGACCCATGATATTCACTCATAGTATTCACCCATGGTATTCTTATAGAATCTAGCATATTTAAAGGGGGGAAACTCTTTAAAGGGGAAAAAACTAGCCTAGATCCATCTTAACTCCAGATCTACCAAGTGTAGAGACAAATCAAATCTCTTTTCACTCTAAAAGAGGTTTGCACCACAAGAACTACCAAGTGCAGAGACAAATCAAATCTCTTTTCACTCTAAAAGAGGTTTACATATGAAGAAATTTGATCCTCTCAACACTTGGTAGATTAAAAATTAAAATGAATCTACGCTAGTAAACTAGTTTAAAAATTTTACTTAGAAAAAATATACATATTTCGACTCCCAAAACACTACTTAAACTAAATAAAATGACTTAAATCAATTACAAAACATAAGAACCAATTTAAGCCATCTCAAATTTATAATAAAAATGGACCAAAGTAGTAACCTAATGAAAAAACAATTTAAGCCATCTCAAATTTATAATAAAAATGGACCAAATTTGTAACCTAATGAAAAAACAATTTAATCCATCTCAAATTTATAATAAAAATGGACCAAATTAGTTACCTAATGAAAAAAAGTTAAGCTTGAAATTTATCCCATTTAAAAACTAATTATTTCCTATTAAAAAAACCACTTTCCAATATCTCTAAATCTACATTAAGAACAAAAATAACTAAAAAAAACCACTTTCCAATATCTCTAAATCTACATTAAGAATAAAAATAACTTTGCAACCATGATAAGCGAAAGAAAAATATGAAAACATGGAAAAGAAATAACCTATTGAGAAAATTTATATTTGAGATCACTTTTCTAATCAAAAAAATAAATAGAAGAACCACTTTAATCCATGAACAAAATTACAATAAAAATAAGTTTCGGTTTGAAAGTAACGTGGGAAAAAGAAAAATGAAATAATGAGGAAAATAATAAACCACTTTCCAATATCTCTAAATTTACATTAAGAACAAAAACAACTTTCCAACCATGATAAGCAAAAGAAAAATATGAAAACATGGAAAATAAATAGCCTATTGAGAAAATTTATACTTGAGATCACTTTTCTAACAAAAAAAATAAATAGAAGAACCACTTTAATCCCTGACCAAAATTACAATAAAAATAAGTTTCGGTTTGAAAGTAACGCGGGAAAAAGGAAAATGAAATAATAAGGAAAATAATACTACTAATTTATAACATTTATCCTATATAGCTATGGGTAATGGCCGAGTCCTCAATATTTTTTTTTTAGTTATTAGGCTTCTATATGATTATGCTCTATTTTTTCCAACCCATTTATTTTAGCATTTTAAATGAGTTTGTTATTAAATCTTAGTAAAATAACAATGTTTTATTTATTTTTTTGTAAGTTAGATGAGTTTGGTGATGGATATGAGTATATTTATTTTATCATTTTAAATGAGTTTGTTATTAAATTTTATTAAAATAATATAGCTTTGTAAGTTAGATGAGTTTGGTGATGGATACAAGTATATTTGAAGATTTCAATAATGTATATTTTCGTCATTTAGCATTAAATTCAAATTTCATTTTTAATAGTTGAAGATTTGTTATAGATTTGGATTATCATCAAATATCTTGGATGTAGAAAGAATCTTGGACCATATACAAGATTAATTTGATTAATATAGATATTTCTCTTTACATAGTTTGTCATTATTTAGTTATATTAATAGTATGCTTTGATTTAGTTTACAATGTTATAGAGTAAGTTTCTACTTTGTTCTTTGAAGAATTGAGCTCACTTCAAATAGATCATGGTAGCCTTTTATTTCATATTTCTTCATTTATTTTCTTTATGCAAGTATATTTTCTTTTATGAAAGTTTGTTAACAATATGAGTAATGATTCATGAAAAGAAGAAGTCTTATTCATGTCAAAATATAACTTGGTGATAGAAAGGTCTTAATAGCATGATATTGTTCAAGTACATAGTCATTGCCAATATTGAATTAGTTTTCTTTGAGTTTAGGAATTCTGGTGTATTTCATTTATGCAAGTTGATTCTTAGCTATAGGAAAGCATCCACTTACATTGTTATTCAACTAAGTGAATAGATTGTTGCACAAATACTCTAACTATCAAGAGATCTACCATTCATGTAAATTCCAATTCAAGTGGATGATGTGCTCAAGTAATGTTAGATAATTTATTGATTTACATTTGATTATGATTTTTTTTAGTTTGGAGTATTTTTATATTAGAGTATAATATGATAGTGCACATGTAGAGTACATATCTCACAAGCTTAAATACCTTAGGTTGATAATAAAATGTAATAGGATTTATACGTATAAATTAACTTAAATAATTAGTTTAATTGACAGAAGAAATAGAATAACTAATTTGAAAATTCAAAATTCAGTTTATTTATACTAAAAAGGAAAATCTTTTTTTTTTCTTTTTGTGTAAGTCAGAAGTTTATATTATAAAACAGAGTATAGTACAAAAAATCTGCAGAAGCAGATCAAAAGCAAGGATGTACAAAAATCCAAAGCTAATCACCTGCTCAAGAGTTCAGACAAAAGAGACTTCAAAAAGCACACCGCGCAGGGTGGCCCGAGCTGTTCAAATTCCTTAAAACCGTTACTACCGACACATTACAGTATAAGACAGCAACACAGAAAGACTAAAGCCGAAACAGAGAGAAATCCGAAGAGAGCAACAAAGGTACTGCCCTAGATATATTTGCCTATTTGGCTGATGGTGTCCAGCCCTATCTCCCGAACATGACGGTCCACCTTCGCTTGCATGGCTGCAAGGGACTCGGGCTCATGCTCCTTAGTGGTGGCCGGCTGTGGGGTCAGGGAGCTGAGTTGACAGTGTCTCTCAGAATCCTAATGAGCAGAGGCAGCTTCCTATTGAGTGTCTGAACCGCCTCATGCACAGTGGAGATACGGCCATCCAGCGAGCTGTTGTAGTCAATAATTTTAGCCATTTGAGCCTTTGTGAGGTTCACCTCAGTCACAATATGCTGCTTCTCTATACTAAAAAGGAAAATCATATTTGAATCTCTTTGAAAACAAAAAAAATAATTGTGGAAGAGTAATAAATTAACTCACCATATTTATCCAATTTGAGAATTGGTCACTTTTTCCAACCACTAAAATTTAAAACCCACTTTTAGAAGTACGAGTCTATAATGAAAATAAGAACCACTTTCCAACCCATATAAGGAAAAGAAAAAACTCATAATGATGGGAAAGAAAAAAAATATTGGACAACATTGTTCCAATTTGGTCATTCAAACCATTTTCAAAAATCAGGAAACCTATAATAAAAATAAAGACCACATTTAAAATGTATGTTGCAACTTTGCACAATGACAACAATTATCTTTTGGACTAGTTTACAACACACATTTTGTCCCTTGTAGAGAGCATTGTAAAACAATTTTTGTTTTTATTTTTATTTTTTTGTCACTTTTGGCATTATAGGATTTGGGTAGATTCTAGTGAATGCACACTTACATGTGTATATGCTAAATATATTTCTCTTTCAATAACGTATGAATGAAAATGGTTTTTTTTTGAAGAAAAATAAAATAAAGACCACATTCCAACAACATTCCAACAATTGGTGAAAAAAATGTTTTGACAATGTGGGAAAGTAATAGATTAGGTAAAGATTTTTTTTCCTCCTTAAGAAAAATATTTTTATATTTTATATAAAGATTATAAATGTTTGAACCTTCAAGACACTAGTGAAATTTAATAAGAAGACTAGAAATCATTACAAATATAAAAACCACTTTAAGCAATCTCAAAATTTACAATAAAAATAAAAACTAATGGTGGGAAACTAATACTGTAGTAAAAAATGATATAATTGAAGTTTATCTAATTTGAAAATTAATCCCTTCTTCAATTAACAAAATAAATTTACATTGAAAAAATAGCCACTTTCCAACCTTTATGAGAAAAAGAAAAATCTAAAAGTAATGAGAAAGCAATAAACTAAAAAAATTGATACTTGATATTTTATTTAAAAGGATATTCGTCACTTTTCTAAGTAACAAAATAGAAGAGCACTTTCGAAACAAGGCTCACTTTCAAAACAACAAAATAGAAGAGCACTTTCAAAACAAGACTCACTTTCAAACCAGTGTGGGAAAAAGAAAAGTCCAATAATGATAGAAAACAATAAACATTTAGAATTTATTCTTTATAGATATTGGTAAATCATTATTGAAAAAATATCTACCAATTATAATTTATCTTATTTTATTATTAGAATCATTTTGAAAATCATAAAATTTAGAATAAAAATGATTATATTCTAATCACTATTTTATAAGAAAAATATTTTCATATTTTATAAGAGGAATATATATGTTTGACCCTTCAAAGGATTATTTAAACTCAATAAAATGTCTGAAATCCATTACAATAAATCTCATCATGTCACTTGCTAGAATTAAATTTGGATGGAGAGGATAACAATCATTTATCCATAATTAAATTTGGATGGAGAGAATAACAATCATTCATCCAAACCACCCAAGATAAACCTAATTGACTACTAGTTAGAGAACTTAAATTTATGCAATTGGTTAATATATATACTTAAAATATATCCAATTTGGAAATTGATTCATATTCTCCTAAGAAAATAGAAGAACCATTTTCCACAATCACTATAACATTCTACAATTTTAGTCTTTTCAGTTATCTCATCAATAGAATCTGGCTAAACAATTTGCAATTACAATTTTCAATTCATGAAATTGTTTTTATTAATGAAAAAAAATTCTTGACACCCTCCAATTCCCTGCGACAACAAGATTGTGTAATATTACTATCTCATATTTACCATTTGATCAATAAAATACATATTAATTATTTTTAACTTATATCACAGAGTATTAAACTAAATGGTAGTATATAAAAACTTGATTTCACTGGCTAACAAAACAAACAATCATTGATTTTCCCAACCTTTAGATAAACTATCTAGTGAAATTTACTCAAACAACTTTAACAATTGTTTCAAACAACCCTAACCATTCTTTCAAAACAAATTAACTATTCAAAATATTCAAAATTAGATTGCACTTGGATTCAAACGCAATGGAAATTTCAAGTGCTTTCCGGTCAGCTCACAATATGTATTCTCTGTTTTTTATTTCCAACGAGAGAGAATTAATTCGTTAATGGATTTTCCTGTTATTATGATCTATTATCAGTGAAATACATGAACCTTTTTAAATGTAGTATAAGAACAGTGTTGAAAACATAGACGACGAAAAGGAATACTCGTTTTTCCGTATTAGACATGGATGGAAGTTGCTTACCAGGATGGTTTGAATTTTTTTTGTTATGAAATATAAAATGCAAGAATACCGTTTTAATGAATATAAATATAATAAAAAAAAATTATAATTATAGAAAAATAATAAATTAGTTTAAAACTTATTTTCCACATTTATTTAATTTAAATATTGGTAAATCATTTTTCAAATCCAAAAGAATACCAATAATGAAAACACAGTGGATTATTTGAAAAAAAATTATATTTGACCTTTCTATATTTTAATAATGATATTTAATAAGGTTAAAAATAATAAATTAATTCAAAAAGTGGTATGTACAGTACTTATTCTATTTGATAATTGTATTAAATATTTGATAATTGTATTTATTTAATTTGATAATTATACTTTTTCCAATTGATAATTAATTAGACCCTTTTTCACATTACTTTCTGAATTCAACAATCATCACATCCACCACAAAAATAAATACCATAATTTTAATGTGGAAAAAATTGTTTGCACGTTAAAGGCAGAACCAAGTTGATGGGAAAATAAACTAAAAAATCCCATAATGATGGAAAGTGAACCATTGAGTCTTCCTGCTAAGTTCCCACAGTCAATTCAACGCAATTATCGGAAGCTCCGACCATTGAGTCTTCCTGCTAAGTTCCCACAGTCAATTCAACGCATTTCACTTTTGAAATGACGCTGCTTTGGAATTACTCTCATCACTATACTTTATGACGAATGTTGAGGTTTCACACTGAAACTACTTTATCAATCACAGAAATTTGTACATATTATTATAAATATGAGAAGGGTAGTATACATTTTCACGAAAAAGAAGAGGGCTTGCTGTGTTTCTTCCGCAGAAGAGATGACACTGGCCTCATTATATAATATCTCATATCAATTAGCAGATGTATGAGGCCAGTGTCACCTCTCTGTGGATGAAACCTCATGTTTCTCTATGTATCATTTAATTTTTTTTGACAATGGCTTTATCTAATCTCAATAAGTAGATGTATGAGGGAGTGTCATATCTCTGTGTACGAAAACTCTTGTTTCTATAGATTCTCATAAAATTGATTTTCTGTGGTCTTGTAATGGATTTATTAGTTTAGCTTCTTGGATATTCTTGCTGTTAACCATTAATGTGAGTGAATAAGCTAAGTTTGAAACTCTTTTAGTAATGATTTGAAAATTGGTCATGATAAAAAAATTTCCTTCCCCTTCTGAATTTAAATGTTTCCAATAGTTAGGCAGACCATTGATAAGCTCGTTCTATTTTATCTAGTCATATCTAATTATACTGGCTTTTTAAATATGATTGGAAAACTCCACTACAGATCAAATGGGCCTGTCCTCGAAAATTGTATGAATCCTGTGTGTTTTCTTACAGTGAGGAACGCAATGCAGGGAAAAAAAGAAAGGTATATCAAAGAAGAATGAAAAGGGCACCATCATACCAGTATACTGAGGAGTGTCTATCAAAAAGATGGTGTGCTGGGGTGATCTCCCTCAACAGAAAAACTAAAAGGACCATCAGATCTGACTCTGTGAGTTTCTTCTTTCCCTTCATTAAAGGACCATCAGATCTGACTCTCTGAGTTTTTTCTTTCCCTTCATTAAGTATTATGATGCATAGCTTGAATACAGTCTTTGGCTTGAGTTGGACTGAGTTTCATCTCCATTCTGATTCTGCGAGCTTCTTTTTTTTGATGATGCATATCTTGAATACAGTTATCTTTGGCTTGAATATCTTGACCACAACCTTCCATATTTCCATTCCATTCCAGGTGCAGGCCTTTAATTTATGACCTCGGGGGTGTCATGATTTCTGACATACACGCTGAATAACAAGAAGACAAGGGGCCATTAACAAACCAATGCTTATGGTTTTGCAAACCATGTAGAGGATTTGCATCTGTGTAGATCCAATTTATTCACAGAAATAGGATCCAGATAACATATGGCCATGACCAGGCTTGACTTTGACCATGCCCATGTGGTCGTCACGAAGGTCTGCCTAAGATTCTGCAA
Organism: Pinus tabuliformis; assembly: GCA_031772625.1. Taxonomy (NCBI): domain Eukaryota; kingdom Viridiplantae; phylum Streptophyta; class Pinopsida; order Pinales; family Pinaceae; genus Pinus; species Pinus tabuliformis. The sequence continues at coordinate 993,744,461 of CM062812.1, read as the reverse complement.
GAATCTATATACATTCTTTTTCATGTAGAGATTCTGCAGGATTATATACACGTTTTTCTCAACTACAAGAGTAATAGAGACCGCTGGCATCTTTCTTTGTTTCATAATGTGCCTCCAAACGCTGACAGTAGCATATTGATATAACAAATCACTGTTAATTCTTAGATGTTATATTTTTTTAATCTTGTCTGATTGTTTTCGAGGCATGTGAGCTTTAATTACGATCACTGTTAATTCTCAGGCACGGGATTTTTAATGACAATCACTGTTAACTCTCAGATGTCATAGTTTTTTTCCTTATCTGATTGATTTCCAAGCGTGAAACACACCAATGACTCTAAAATAAAAAGTTCCTCGATGTTACCATTTCAGTGATTTTTTTTTTAGATTTTGGGTAAAATTTCTGGCTTCAATAAATAATTTTTGGACAGATTGTTAATTATTTTTAATTTCATGAACTCAATTTTAAGATTTAAATCATTTTTTACCATATTTTGATTTAAACGATTTTTTACCATATTTTGGACAAAACTCATCTAAACATATGACACAGAAAGAGAAAAACTCATCTGAACCATATTTTGGACAAAACTCATTTGAACATATGATACAGAAAAATGAACATATGATAAAGAAAAAAAAAACATAAAACATTTTATGACAAATAAAAATCAAATAACATAGAATATTTAGAATATGTATGAAATATTTTTATGAAGAAGTCACATTGAAGAATTTGGTGGATCGAACCAACAAGTGTGGTTCATCTAAAATCTATTTTTTTTGTAATTATATGTGTTCCATTTAAAGTTAGCAATTAGAGAGTTTATTTCATTTCATAAGTTAAAAGTGATCAAATCTCTCTAGGTACAAATCTTCTTTTAGAGTGCAAAACTTAAACAAAGGTTTGCATTAGAGGAATTTGATCCCTCTCAATGAATGATACATCCAGAGTTAAAATGGATCTATGTTGATTCCACTCATATGTATATGATCCTTATGATCCTCATTATGTATATGTATATGTTCAAGATGAGCATGATCTTTTCAAATTTATATCATTGCCAGAAATCCAATTAAAATTTCTGACAATTACATTTGTTTTACTTAAAGTTAACAACTAGAGGAAGCTCCTTTTTTTTTAATTATTTATGGTTAATATGAAAAAACACATGTATGATTAAAAGAAAGGTGGTTAACAACTACAGGAAATCCATTTTTATTTAATTGTTTATGGTCAATATGAAAAAACACAAGTATGATTCAAAGAAAGGTGTACTTGAGAGATCTCATCATGTACTTTATTATAAACTTAAATTCATTTTTCTTCGAAATATATATTTTAACTCTAGATCTATCATAAGGTAAAAGTGATCAATTCCCTCAAGGTGCAAATCTCTTTTTAGAATGCAAAACTTGAAGAAAGGTTTGCACCTCATGTGATTTGATGACTCTCCATGAAAGATAGATCAAGAGTTAAAATGAATATGTATATGCATATGTTTGAGATGAACATAATATTTGAAATTTACATCATTATGAATCCAAAAAATAACAAAGTAATAATATTTTCTAATGAAGACATTAAATAATAACAAAATAAAATGATCAAGATATTAAATACACTTGTCATTGTACTCGAAAGATCAATGCCAACCTAGTTATTCAGTATTTAATATAATGACACTATTTGTAAATAATAAAAATTATGTTTATGTATTAGATGAATGTGACCATTTAAAATTTACTTAATTTCTTCTCTTTGTTGAGAACATAGAGAATATTATTTAAAAATATATTTCAAGAATGAAATGATGAATAAGTTGAATAGAAATAAAATGAAAATGTTGAACGATAAAAAAATTATACATTGAAATCAATGTGTATACACATAAATCAATATGTTGATTTCAATGTACACCTCAATTTCTAGATGTGTTGATTTCAATGTACATGTCAATTTTTAATACATTTATTCAATATACATGTCAATTTATATTTCTATTTCAATTTCTATTCAATTTATAAGGTGTTGATTTCAATGGACATGTCAATTTTTATTTCTATTTAGTATGCATAAATAAAATTCTTGATTTAAGTGTACATGTCAATTTCTAACACAATAGTTGCACATTTCAATTTCAGTTTCAGTTCATATTTCTATGTCAATTTCATTTTCATTTTCAATGTCAATTGTCTATCCCATGTAAATATTTTCCTTGAAAGAAAACATATTTATATTTCATTAGATAGAAATATAGATATTTCTCCCTTCAAAGGGGTCGGCTATTGATCCATAGGTTTAACTAAAAATTAGACATAAAATGTTGAATTTTAATACTTTTTTCTTTGAGAACTTCTCTTTATAACTTTCCTAACATAGTGAATTACTTAAAAGGCTCACTAGATTAAATACCACTACCAGGATCTACATAGTGAGTATGATTTTCAAAAATGTAATAAACATCTTGATGAGATGCAAGCCTACATTTGCAAACATATATAGAGAAAGATATATCATAAACTAAACTGTCCTAACTTATAGGGAGATAGTTTCCTCAGAAATTTCATTAGCATGAGTATTTAATTCCTTGTAAATATGAGAGAAAGAAGGCCAATCCAAACTCTAGATAAGATATTTGGTCTAACTAAGGTGCAAATGTCTTTTACAGTGAAAAGATAGTTTATCCCTCTCAACCCTTGGTAGATACATAGTTAAGATGGATCTAGGCTAGTTTGAGTCATGTGCAACCATGTAAAATTTATTGGACATCTAATTATTCTGATAATTTTAAATATGCTAAATATGTATAAGATTAATCTAGTCATTTTAATTTTATTTTTTCTCAATTACCTCAGTTTGTTAAGATGATAGAGTCTGTTAATAACTTGAATGATGAAAAATGATGAAATAAAAATTTTGAATGCAAAGTGACAATGCAACATTGTTGAAAGATAAAAAATGTTAATAATAAGAATATAGTCAATTACAAATACTCTTCCTTGTGATAAATCTCAAACTATTCTTATATTGTTCATATAGTCACACGTGGAAGTGTTTCTTTTCATATGGATCATATGAAAATGACAATTGAAATTGTATACCATTCAAATCTTTAACTTGAGCTATTGTAGCAAACGTCATAAATTGTCTCTCTTGCTCTCCAATATTAATTGTATCTTTCTCAAAATTCAATCATTGTGACTTATGGAGTGTTAAACCATAAGTTTCAATGGTGGTTGTTTTCTATTACCTCATTTGAATGAAAAGTGAGTAACTCTAATAGTGCCTCCCATCCCTTACACCTAAACCAACTTAGTGGGATGTGTTATTGTCTCTTATCTCAAGCTCCATGGTCTTGTCATGGAAATAGGTTACAAACTTTATTCATTTCTAAATGTTATTGTAATTGACCTGGGGCTTCATCAACACGCTCAACTTATCAATAGCTTTCCAGCAAGTTTCACCAAAAATTGATATCTAGATCAAGAGTTATGGTTGATTAAACATTGTCACGTTCGATTAACGACCATCCAGGGTGTGAAGCCCGAACGCAATACCACAATCCTTGCACCATGATCCATGGAATCTCGAGATAGTCTAGAACAAGGCCCACATCCAGGCCCCAGACTAATTATGCATTCTTGTGCACTCCTACCCTTCGGACATCTAACCCTCTTGGCTAGTCCAACCCCTAGACCACATAAGGGCCTCAGACTATACCCCCATTTTTATGCACTCTATACCTCCATACTTCTGCATCAGTTATAATTTATAGAAGTGAGCTCCCACCCCACTTGTCACATGTATTTTATATGGGCTCGGTCTTGCTCCAAGCTAACCCAAGTCAAGGCTTGTCTGTTCTTACCACACTATGGTTATACATACATAGATATATCATACATGCACGTTTGAATCAATCTAGGTCAATATTGACTACAAATGACCATTACAAGCTATCCTCCTTAAAACTTAAAATTCCATTATGGGTTTATTTTAGTAACCCTATTCGACTAATGTTTCTTGAGAACTAGGGTCTATTCCAACCATGTCTGAACATAGAAAATCAAGTTCATCGAGATAGACAAGACACATTTATGTGAGAAATAAAGATCGTTACATACATCCAGATAAACACAATTTCACCTTTCCCATAGGCATTCACACAACCAGACTTGTAAATTAACACCATATAGCTTTGTCCACAACAATACCACTCCTTGCTAATATAATAGTGTGACATGACTCCCTTTATTATTCCATAATGTAGATGATGATCTGCAACCCATGAGAATAAATATGCATGTGTCTCAATCAACAACTTTTATTGTAAATTAAATGATTGGAAATTAAGAGTGGGACTTCAACTCTCCACCCAACCTTAGGTTGATTGCACTTTTATTCCTTCTTGTAGTCAACCACCGCCTAGTCATAATTAGGGTTTAAGGAGAAATGCTCAAGATATTTAAAACCAAATCTAATCAACTGCTACCGATAATATAGAGACCTCCTTGTCTCCACTTGTTTGAGCTAAGGATTATAACCTTCAATGTCTCCGCCCTTTATTAGGTCTCCAGGGAAGACTGAAATGAAACTACAAATTCTGTATTCAACTAAATAAACACAAAGTTGCCCTCTATAAACAAGAATCCAGAGAGCACAGAGTCTCACCCTTCACCAAGAATCCAAATCACTCTACAGCTCCACATTGTTTTTTTTATCATGCTACACCATGTGCATCCACAACCCAAACTTGGGTCTGTGAACCTTGCATAGTCATTCCATGATCACTCCAATAGTGTCATTGTTGTAGTCTCGCAACTTGTTGATGTCACCTAGTATGCCTAGCCCGACAAAATAACACCCATAGCCCCAAACCCAGGTATGCGATTCCTTCACACCATTCACACCATTCCTAGTGTGCGATAGATCACATTTCCCCTAATTTCCTTTATTTTTCCGGATAAATCTATTTTTCCACCCCATGAATTCCTCCTCTCCATCTCGTGTTGCCATTCCTTACTAATTAGTTCTTGTGTGTTGAAATTCCAATACATAGTCCACGAGACATGATATAGGAGTATGGAATTATCCTCCATTCAAGAAGCATTGTAATCTTCCTCCTTTCTATGATCTAAACTATTAAAGACATTCTGTAATATTTATTAAACTAGTCAAGGATATGGTGGCCATTAAATGATCAACATTCCATTCCTCAATTCCCAAGAAATCTCCTCCCTAAGGCTTTGAATCTATTCCCCTTCTCTCAAATATTTACTTGTGTTTAGACTTCCACAATAATTATAGAAATTAATGTTCATAAAATATTTACAAGAGGGTTTAAAAAAAGGGTTGTCACAAATCCCACCCCCTTAGAGGAACACCATCCTTGGTATTCTATACGTGAACACAATTATAACCATGCTTTATACCAAGCATAAATTTCGTTGAAATATCTACATACATAGCTCTTTACAATTATTTACAATCATATTAACATTTTCTTAACCAACAAACAAAAATATCCATGACACCCTCATTTGCTCAACCATCTTCAATGTGGCTTCCTTTGGTCCAAAGTGTCTCCACTACACCTTGAACTTCTTGATTACTCAATTTCATAGCACAATATGCCTCTAATTTAGAATGTGTGGAGATTCTGGCTAAAACTCTCCCTCTAGTTTTACCTATAACGCAAACCAATCAATTGCATGATTAACATCTTACACATACTGTTTAAGTAACGAAACATGGAAAATATCTTGAACCTTTATTGTAGGTAGCAAGGCCAACCTATATGACACTGACCCTATTCTCTCTAAAAATTGAAATGACCCATAGAACTATGGTTCCAACTTAGCACAAGACGCAATTCTCAATGAGATTTTCTTTGGTTTGATATAAAGATACACATGATCTCCCACTTTAGATTCTTTGCACACTCTATGTTGGTCTACATGGATATTTTTCTTGTACTGAGTTATATTTTAATTATTTCTAATGGTCGTCATTTCCTATTCCATCTCTTTTAGCATATCAGGCTTGATATGGACTCAGTTGAGTAGATCACTCCAATTGATAGGATTATTGCATTTACTACTATAAAGACCCCAAAATGGACTCATCCGTAGTAATTGTTGGTACCCATTGTTATAAGAAAATTATACTAAAGGAAGAAGCTCTTTCCACTTAATTTGATGGTGCATGACATATGCCCTAAGCATGTCCTCTAGAACTTTTTTTATTGCCTTGGTCTGCCCATATGTTTGTGGATGGTAGGATATACTAAAAGCAAATTCTTTCTCCATACTGGCAAACAGTTCGTTCCAGAATTTAGAGGTAACCTTTGCATCCCTATTTGAGATCATTTTCTTAGGTAATCCATGTAACCTCACTATCTCTTTCATGAATGGTAAATATCACTTGTTGTATTAATAGACTTCATAACCATGAAGTGAGTTTCCTTTCTCAACGTTTCCACCACAACCATAATGGAATCACGTTACCTAGTTGTCCTTTGCAAACCTGTGATAAAATCCATGGATATGACCTCCCATTTCCATTTCGGAATGGGGTTTGGATGTAACAATCCCATTGGATTTATACATTCCACCTTTACCTGCTACCATTCTAAGCATGTTGCAATATACTCGACCACATCATTTATCATGCTTGGCCAATAATATGACCTCTTTATTACTATTATCATTTTCAGATGACCAGAATATGGCATTTTATGATACTCATCCAAAATTATCTTCTTAAAGTCATCCCCACGAGGCAAATATCATCTCTTCCTAAAATTTAGTAGTCCATCCTCCGTGAGAGAGTAATTCTTGCTTAATTACCCTTTAGTTTCTTACTGCCCCTTTAGTTTCTTACTGCAATCATTCATTTACTTGTTGGTACCAATTATATTGTTTCTCTACCACTTTAATCATGTTAGGATATTTCGACACATAGGCAATAGTTAAGTATAACTTTTTCTAGTGTAGACTTATGTAAAGTGTGTTTCTTTACTATGTACTTTTGTAACTTACAATCCAACAGTCATGATATGTAGTGATCTGACGGTTCATTTTCTCCTCAGTATTACCGACACTTGATTTCTGGCTTAACACCTGATTGGTCCATGATCTCTATTTAAAGAGCATGGAGGGTCATTTGTAGGGTAACCGTTCATGAGAGAAGCTTATGTAAATTTTCATTCTTTTGTTAATAAATTTCCTGAAGTGGTTGCGTTGGCTCAGGCCATGAACTGTTTCCCTCTTTGAGGCTTTTAACCACATCAAGAATACTGGTGTATTGATCTGTGATCTATTTGTGAGCAGTGCCCTTTGGTGTTCTATTTGAGGAACTTACCCTGTAAATTCCTACATGGTATCAGAGCTATTTGAGGGTTGCATCCATTGGTGATCCAAATCTGAAGCCGGTAGAATTGCATCCGACTGTCATTTCCTAGATCTACTATTACTGATTTCTTTCGAGCCGAGAGGACTACTCTATTGTGTTAGGATCATCTGCTCTAGTGAGGAACCCCTTTCATTTGACGTGAAAAGGTTTCTGGTAGTCCTAGCTACGTCATTTTTAAGATCTGGAGGTATACAGTGTTTATTTGCAGTTTTTAGTTATTTTCTCTCTGTTTATTTCGGTTTATTTAGCTCTCTGTTTTTTATCACCGGATCTATACCTTTCATTTCTATGTATGCTCTTTACCCCGCAACTCTATGCAATCTAGACAAATCAGAAACAGAAATGAAGGATTTTTCCACACATTCCCGCACTTCGTCGACATCTTCAACAACTTTTCTTCAAAAAGCCATAACTTCTTCATCCGAAAGCCATTTTCAGAGCTGTTTTTTTTAATCAGCCTAATTTTTCGAGATATTTCGATTGGAACACTTAGTTTCAGCATTTATAGCTTCACTTTCTATTAAAATGGAAATTCCATGTCAAGTTATTCTTGACAACACAACCTACTTCCAATGGTGGTCCTACATTGTGGATTTACTTAGACGTAAAGGTCTTTACAGAATAGCCTCAGGCCCAGAAACCGAACCAAAAGATGAAGATAAGGTAGCCAAATGGGAAAATAGGCAAGATCAAGCACGTGGGTTGATAGGGATGTCTATTTTTCCAAACCTTAGATTCCATATCGCAGAACTTGATGCTCCTAATGAAGCAATGAAACGGATCACTAAATTTTTTGGAATTAAAAATGAACTTAGAGCCCATCAACTCAAAAATGAGTTGCTTACATTGGACCCCAATAATTTTTCTTTCATTGAAGATTTTTTGTCCAAGTTCAAGACCCTTAGGCTTCTCTTGGAAGGTGATAAGGTTAAGAAAGAAGATGGTAACCTTATCTATTCCATTCCTACTAAGTTGGGACTAGCCTACTTTGTGTTTGTTTCCACCTTCCATTCTATAAGAGAAGCCTTCATTTTTCAAGGACAAGACTACAAGTCCCCTTACTTTGATGCCTTTTGTGATTCTTTAATAAGAGAACAAGAAAAACTCTTACACCTTAGTCTTCTTAATCTTGGAAACTCTTGTAAGAATGCCTTAGCCACCCCACAGTAACCAAATTCAAAGAATCCTAAGAAGCCATATCCTAAAAAGAATGGTCCTAAACCGAACAAGGATCCTAAGAAATTTTAGTCTCAAAATGAAAAATCATTTCAACAAAATGATAAGGCAAATAAAAACAAAGGGAAGAAGACTGATAGAAATTGCCACTTTTGTAATCGAGATGGCCACTTAGAATACAAATACTTTAAGAAGATGGAAGCCTTGCAAGTAGCAATGAAGAAGCATAACATCCATTTGGAGCACTCTTCAGCTTCAAATTCATCTTCAGGAATAGCACTTTCTGCATGTGGTTGTCAAACATCTCGGTCTGGATATCCACTAAATGTATCTTCTTCTTCTAATTCTCATGAGTGGCTCATTGATTATGGAGCTTCTTATCACATGGCCAAAAACGAAGCCATGTTTCCTTCTTTAAATGATTGTAACACCAAAAATATATATGTTGGCGATGATAGATCTCTTAGTGTTGTAGGGACTAGAATTGTTCATATAGACAATGGTCAATTTAATGATGTATTATGTGTTCCAACCTTATCCTGCAACCTTCTATCTATATACCAGATAACTCATTTAGGTGAAGGTAAACTCGTTGAATTTTCACCTCACGATGTTGTAATTGAGGACCTAAGAGATCCTAGACAGATTTTGGCTACTGGCATTGCTGATGATTCTACAAGGTTGTATAAGTTTAACAACTTTGGTCATCAAATCTTCCCTCGGTATTTGTTGCTCATAATGACGAAGTGAGCAAACTTTGGCGTGAGCAATTTGGTCACTTAAACTATATCTCCCTTCAGAATCTATGTAAAGAAAATATGGTGACAAGTCTTCCAATGGTATCTTGCAGAGATGGTGTTTGTTCCGGATATGTACTCAGAAAACATCATCATGATAGTTTTGAAAAATGTGCCTCTTGGCACGCCTCAGCCCCTTTATAGCTTGTGCATAGTGATTTATGTGGTCCACTTCCAGTTGTTTCATTCTCTAGATACAAGTATTTCTTAAGTTTCATTGATAATTTCTCTAGATGCACTTGGGTATACTTCTTAAAACTCAAGCATGAAGTATTTAACATGTTCTTGGCCTTTAAGGCCTTTGTTGAAAAACAATCTGGACATCGAATTCTTAAGCTAATATCTGATAATGGTGGAGAATATGTTAACAACAAATTCATCAACTTTTGCACTGAGAATGGAATTCAAATGCAACGTACTGTTCCATATACTCCACAACAAAATGGTGTAGCTGGAAGGAAGAATCGCCCCTTAAAGGAAATGGCTAATTGTATGCTTCAAGCTAAAGGACTTAGTATTAATTTTTGAGAAGAAGCAATTAACTGTGCAAATTACATAATAAATCACACTCCTACTAAGGTTTTAAAGAATATCACTCCAAAAGAAGCATGGAGCTCAATTAAACCAGATGTAAGTCACTTTCTTGTTTTGGAAGTGAAGCATAGGCCCATATTCCAGATGAGAAACATAAATCTTTAGAACCTAAGAGTGAAAAATGTATTTTTGTTGGATATTCTGAAGATGTCAAAGGATACAGACTTATTCCAATTAAGTCCAAAAATGTTATCATTAGAAGAGATGTAAAGTTTGCTGAAAATATATTGGCCTACGAGCCTAGTTTGGCAGATGTGCCACCTCTCTCTACCCCTTCTACTTCTAAAAATATTTCTTCTTCAAATGATGACAACGAGGATGACAATCCTCCCCCACCTTCAAAGGATCCTCCTTCAGCTCCTTAGCATCCAAAATGGGTCCGTGCTACTTGGGATGTAGCAGGTGCTATTGTCGGTGATCCTATAGATCAACAATGTACACGTTCTCAGTTTGATAGAGCCTCTTCTTTACTAGCTCAAGCTTAAGCTAATTATGATCCTGACACCTTTGTGGAAGCTTCAGGCCATCTAGGTTGTTCCTCTTCCAAAGGGACAAAAACTTGTTAGATGCAAATGGGTTTACAGAACCAAGTATGACCAGATGGAAAAGTTGATAAACATAAAGATCGTGTTGTTTCTAAGGGTTTTTTCACAATTTGAAGGCATTGACTATAATGAAACCTTCCCCCCTGTTGCCAAAATGTACTCTATCTGCCTTGTTCTTTCCCTTGCTGCCTCTTTCAAATGGGAAGTCCATTAGATGGATGTTAAATTTGCCTTCTTGCATAGGGACTTGCATGAAGAAACCTATATGGAACAACCTACTAGCTTTATACAAACAGACTCTAGCCTTGTATGTTGGCTTAAGAAATCCCTTTATGGTCTCAAGCAAGCCCCTCGGTCTTGGTATGCCAAAATGGATAGATTTCTTTTAGAAACTAGATTTTCTAGGTGTCCATTCTAACAATATTGTCTACACCAAGAAAGTGGGAAAGTCTCTTATCATTCTTGTTATTTATGTTGATGGTCTTATCCTTACTAGTAGTGATCCCAACCTTATAAACCATGTGAAGTCCAGCCTTAAGAAGAAGTTTGAAATGACAGACTTAGGACACCTGCATTATTTTATTGGTCTTCAAGTCTTGCAATCCAAGGAAGGTATTTCCCTTTCCCAGTCCAAGTATGCATGTGATATTCTACACCATTTTCACATGGAACACTGTAAGCCAGCCCCTTCTCCCTTTCTGTCTGGAGCCAAACTTTCAGTCACTTGTACTTCCCCTGAAGTTGATGCTAGCTTATACTATCAACTTGTAGGAAAACTTTTGTATCTGACCCATACTCATCCTGACCTTTCCTTTGCTATTGGCCTTATTGATCGGTTTATGTAAAACCCACATGAAAGTCATTGGAAAGTAGCTAAAAGAATACTTCATTATGTTCGAGGTATAGTTCAGTTTTGGATTCATTACAATGTAGAAGCATCTCCTCTATTGGTTGGTTTCACTAATTCTGATTGGGCTAGTGACCCTGATGATCGAAAGTCTACTACAGGTTATGTGTTCACTCTTTGTTCAGGACCTATTACATGGACTTGCAAGAAACAAAGTGCCATTTCTCTTTCTTCAGTAGAAGCAAAGTATCGTGGTGTCATAGAAGCTAGTAAGGAAGCCCTGTAGCTTCGTCAGATCCTATCAGAGTTTGGTTTTTAGTAGCAGCATCCGACTACACTTTGGTGTGATAATCAAAGTGTCATTCAACTATGCAAAGATCCAGTCCAACATCAGCGTAACAAACACATTGAACTACACATGCACTTCATCAGAAAGCTCATTCACGACCATGTTCTTGAAGTGCAATATTGTTCAACAGATGATCAAGTTGCAGACATCTTTACAAAGGCTCTCAAGGAGGCGAAGTTTACTAAACTTCGATTTATGGTTGGAGTTCAGAAAGTTGTCACTAAGGGGGGATAGGCTCTAATGCCTCCTTCCTTCTCCTATTGTGTCATATTTGTAAATCCTTCAATCCCATCCCAAGTTGTTCTTAAGTGGGGATGTTAGGATATTCAGACACATAGGAAATAGTTAAGCATAACTTGGTCTAGTGTAGAGTTAGGTAAAGTGTGTTTCTTTACTATTTACTTTTGTAACTTACAATCTGACAGTCATGATATGTAGTGATCTGATGGTTCATTCTCTCCTCGGTATTACCGACACTTCATCCGTGGCTAGACACCTGATTTGTTACCGGGAAAAGTGTCTATTTAGAACGACTCTATCCCACTAAGGTGTGACAGTTACCTTAGAAACAAACAGAGAAAACTACTTTTGTATTTCCTTTATGAATTAAGATAGATGGGGATAGAAAGAACCGACCTGTGTCTTGCACTAATCCTTTGATCATATCCCTCTCTTCTTTGACAACTTCCAGCTATCTGCTTCCTTACTTGCCCAGCTTCACCAAGTTCCTGTAAGATCACAGAAGAAGAAACCTACACAAAGACATGGATCTATATTCATAAAAAGCTTAGGATCAGATGTAAGCTAAACATACAAATGTAACAAACATCAATGATACACAAGCATGTAGGAGAAACTCAAATAGTTTTATTGATATAACAAGAAGATCCAGGAGGAGTTACAACCGATGATTCCTGATCCAGCATCAACCTCCCAGCAAAGAAGCCCCTCTTCACCTCCAACAAAGCATAAATCACCCAATACTCTGATATCTATCTCAAAACCAATAACAATTCTTTGCAATGTACAAAATTCCAGCCTCTGGATCTCTGGGATGAGGGATCCATATATAGATGTATGCAAGGAGGATGAGTCAGCTTATGATTTGACTAGTGTCTTCTCTCTGTCAGTTCTTGCTTCCACTTGGAGACTGAGAGCCTCTTACTCATCCTTGGTCAAATTCAGTGAGGCAAGTGTCATTGGAGAAGATTCTGGAAGCTTCCGTTGTCTTTCCACCTCGCAGAATGGCACTGCCATTTGTCATTTCCCACTCAACGCACCCTGATAGTGCATTTATGTGCGTTGCAACGCACCTAGCTAGTGGGCTTGGGTGCTATGCAACGCACTTGGCTAGTGGAGCAGCTGAAATGATCTTGATTTGACTTATTCTGAGCAGTTTCTGGTGGAGAACTTCTGGGAGAAGATGTAATTTGTTGACCTTGTTCCTTTAGGGGTTGGAACAACACTTTTAGGGACTTAGGAGCCCTTGGTTTATGGAGATTTCATGCTTGGTGCTGCAAGGCACAAAAATGTCTATAACAGTTGCCCCCTAAAGTACGAGGCCCTTAATCAGGTGAAATGCTTTATTATGAGGATCCGAAGTTCTTTCAATGCTGGGAGGAGACCTGTAATAAGATAAAATACAATACATTATCTTCATACTGTTTTTCATGATCTAGCTGAGGCGGGCATTCCCATGCTCAGCTTTATAAATTCATTTTAATGTACATAGGACAGACAATCGTCTGATGGTAGACTGATGATTCTGATAGAGCCATCATCCTTTTGGTAGGATGATTATCTGTGCTGCAATGCTATCCATTTCAATGTCTTTATTTCCCTGAATATATATCGGAGCCCGAATGGATGAAACTAGATCCGGGGTCTTCAATCTCGTCTGATCTTCACTCGAAGTACAAGTCGATCCATGTGAGAAATGTTTTGAAGTCGAACATGGAAAGACATCGCTTGATTACCGATCAATGGTGTAAACTGTTAACAAGCGCGAGAGGAATCACTGATAATGATGATGACCCTCAAGGTACTGCAGTACAATTCACGTGGTGTGAATAAAGGACTTGGCGTCGAACACCGCGCAAAATCTTTCGGCCGAAGGTCATTGATGTATACCTGTCACCGGAAGTGAGAAACTTTCCATTGAGGCATGCAAGCTTCAAAGTACTGAATGGGGTGTTCCTAGATCAACTTGTTGGATAATGAGCTGATGTCGACAAGAAGTGATCTGTCAAAGGAGGGCCTTAATGAATCCCACATCAATGACATGGAACAGAGCAAATGATTTTGATGGAGGTGAAAGCAATCTGATGATATACGGTTCAGGATGGCGGTCATGAAAGAATGAAGTATAATGTATGGTAGTGGATGGGACAGAGGTGACTTCTCTCGATGACTTCTCTTGAACATGTCGGCGACACTTATGTGATGGATTGGTAGCATTAACCCCAAATGTGGATGGTATGGCGTGACCATGGTGATGTGACCGGTGAATGAAACAACCCAACCCGACTCAGACACGGAGTGGAAGTGTCATGTTCAAGAGCGACTTGCTACTAATAAAGATTCTTTGAGTTTTCTTCCCAATTTTTCCCCAGTCATTGCTGACCAGTACCTCTTTATTTTTGTCAAGCTTGAGGAGGATAACCTATTCTTGTTCTATAATTTGCCCTTCGGGCAAACCCATCGCTATGTTTTAACGAGCCTAGCGATAGTGAAAATCGTTCTCGTCTAAAGACAAGTTTGTCGCTATTAATCTTTTTAACGAGTTTAACGACAAAGATAACTTGGTCCTTTTCATTTTTAGAGAGTCTGAAAAGGTACATAAAGGTAACTCCAAAATTCCTTTTTCGTCATCTAATCCCTTAAGTCCGAAAAAGTATAAAACAATACAGAAGGGATGAATTTTCGATAGTTTTAACGAGCCGACCAAAACAAGGGCTCGATCTTTTTGTGCAATAATCCCTCAGGTCCAAAAAGATTAAAATCTAGAGGAGGGATAGCACTTCCTGTCCCTTTAACGAGCTGGAAGGCCAAGGACTCGACAATCTTTTCATATTTTACGAGTGAGTTGAAAAGAGCTTAAAGAAGACTCGTCTTTTGAGGAACGAGTGATAAAATGGGTAGCAGTTGATTCCACCTAAGGTTTGGAATTTTCCAATCACGGCAGTGTCACAAGGATGGCTAGTGAAATCACTCTTCGCAGCTGTTCCTCAAAATGGGTAAACAATCAAATGGAGGTGAATGATCGGCCAATGGAAAAGTGGAGGTGACGGTGGAAACATGACCAAGGCTTTAATGGCTGAAGTACTACATTCACGGTGGTTATTTACCGGGGAACAGTTCATTTTTTAACGAGCTTAAACATGGGTGGAAACATTTGCTCATGTCTTATGTTTATTTTTTAACGAGCTTGAACTATGTGCTAAAACTGCTCGATGCGGGTTTATTTTTTAACGAGCTTGAACCTTGCGGTAACACTGCTCGATTAATCTAGTCATATGATAAGAATGTCTCATATAAAATTGGCAATTTTTAGATTTTTGCCCCACATCCTCTCTTTATGCAAGTTAGGAGACGACCAATCCTACGAGTTTAAAGGGTTAGAGGTCCTAAAAAATTTAAAAAATAAATAGTCGCTCTTCGCTTGCACTCCAAAAGGTTTGCATGCCCCCAGGTATAGGTCACCCTCTGTTCGAGCTGAGAAAACATTCGTTTTATCAGGAAGGGTACTACCTCTTATAGGCTACCCAAAGATTGTTCTATTCACACAACAAACAAAACACTTCTTCGGCGATGTCTACTGAGATAAGCAAAGGTGAACGGATGATATAGTGAGACCATCCCTGACATAACTTTGACAAGAGAATCCAGTACTAGAATAACCCCCTCTTCCACTCACGGACGGGGGTATAGACTAG